>QLTV01002845.1:723647-758910 GCA_003457575.1 Thermophis baileyi | reverse complement strand
ATATCTTGCTTAACAATAGCAGTGATATACTTAACAACCAAATGGGAAGTCATGTCATAAGAAAATCATGGTCATGGTCTCCTTAGTGACCACAACACTTAATGATGAAGTTGCTCATTCCAATGGTTGTTAAGTGAAGGCTACATGTACCTGAAATACCAAATTAGATATATGTTAATTAATTGTCAGTGCTTAATGGAGTCTTTGAGCAGGCCAAATAGACAAAGAAATAGTCTGGCACTTAATGGGGTAAATATATCAATAAGTAGTCTGAACTGGATATAATTTATTCAAACTCTTTTTAAACAATTTGTGCTCATTGCAGGAAGGAATAGATTGTGTGTGTGTGTGTGTGTGTGTGTGTGTGTGTGTTTGTGTATAGAAGTACTATATATATATAAACAAACCCAAACCCACACTACGGAGTCACGACCACAAACCAGAAGCCAGACCACAGCTGCATCATTAACCACTCCAAACCCCTCTAATCCATACATGAAGCAAACTGCCCCCCACCCAATCAGAACACATCCAAGCCTCCAACCAATCGTAACCCACCTCCACCCAATCAGAACACAGCCAAGCCCCACCCTATCAGTTCAAACCCCACTGGCAGTTAAAAGGAAGAAACAGCTGCAATTCTCGCATTGCTCCTAGAAGCACAAGGCCGAAGACACAAGCCTGATAACCAGCCTGATGATGATGAATGAGACTTCGTCGAAACGTCGCAACGACATCTCCAACTTCACGCGGGAGAAAACCCGAATAACTATATATGTATATATGTATATATGTATATATGTATATATGTATATATGTATATATTTGTTGGCCAAACAAGCCAAAGACAAGTTGGCTCAAAGAAGGTTGTTCATTTCCTTGTTAGAGCATTTGTCTTTCTCAGTCCATCTGGATAAGTGCAGTGCAATCAGTTCAGTACTGTAACTATTTGTTTCTGAAAATAAGGTTTAATTTATGCTGCCTTGGGACAAAGGTCCATCCACTAGACAGCAATAACAATGATAGCAAAATCCCTGTTTGGATAGCAAAACAACTCTCTTTTCAGGAAGATTTTGTCAAGGTGATAGAAATAAATGGTCAGGCTCAGAACAGCCATTCTCTGAAGTGCTATAAACACAATGACAGCTCAGAAGAGTTCAAGCACTTTAATATATGCTTTCTTCCTAAATAAATAAATAAGTCTAAGCTACCCTTGGGCTATCTTCTCAAGTTCAGGGAATGATTCACAAAAGATATAAAGTGACATAGGTTTAGCAGTTCAAAGAGGAATCAAGAGTTTCTACTTTTTTTTTCTTCCCTGGAATGACTTGATCAAAAATGCAGTCCCAATTTATGTTCGAAGCTTTCAATGCAGTGCCTTAAAGGGTTTAGCATCTTTATAGTGCCTACTCACAACAACTTTGATATAGTCATATTATAATAGGCATTTAAGAAAATGTGAATATTATATAGTATAGTATATCTTCTTAACTATGGTTTTTAAGACTCAAACCATTTGTTGTGTTCATAATATTTACATTGTCCCTAAGTACAAATTTGCTTTACTTTATATTTTAGGATAAAATAAGACAACAGGATCCCCATTTTACATGAGGATCTTATTGTGTGTAGTGGAGATGGTGGATCGGGGTGGCAAATAGTTTTGATTCTTTATACTGGTGGGGTCCTCAACATATTTTCCCTGCCTGACCAGGTGGGATGGGCTGAAGTAATGGAACAAAGATGGTTCCATAGATAACCTGGCCCCATGCTGTGTAGGGCTTTAAAGGTCTGAACCAATATCTTGAATTGAACCCAGAGGCAAACTCGCATGCAATGTAGGTGTTACATGCACCATTCTTTGAGCATCTGAAATTGTCCATAAAGCTACATTCTATACCAGCTGAAGGTCCTGGATACTTTTCTAGAGTAGCCCCACGTAGAGTGCATTGCAATAATCCAAATGGGAGATGACCAGGGCATTAGTGACTATCCAAGAAAGGATGTAACTGGCCCACAATATGAATCTCAGCAAAGGCCCTCCTAGCCACAGCTGCCACCTACTCTTTGAGCAGGACCCATGACTCCAGATGGACCTCCAGATTACACATAGTGCAACCCCATCAAAGACCGAAAATGATAAACTCCTGGATACAGAGGGGTCCCATCCATAGCCACTCTGTCTTACCAAGAGTCAGCTGAAGCCTGCTCCCTATCCAGGTCCTCACAGCCTCCAGACACGGCAAAAGAATGTCCACGGCATCACTTACCTCACCCAGTATGGAGATATATATAACTGGGTATAATCAGCATACTTGTGATACCTCATCCCATGGTGAAATTTTATATTAGCAAAGCAAGACAAGGCTTCTGTTCTTATCCAAAATAGTAGATTAGCAATATTTTCTGGTGAAATCAATGCAGGATGAATCGGCATTACTCAACAAACAAAAGATTAAATATATATTTTCTCACTTTTTACTTTCTTCTCTGACCACCATAGGATTAGTCTGAACTTTCAGTTCTGTGAGATGGTAGGCTGCTACATAAGATTCTTATTATACTGAAGAATTACAATTTCCATAAATTGTGGATTGATTAAGTAGCTTGAATTTCACTTCATCTTAATCGATTTTTGAACTTTGTGCAGAATTAATAGACTTCTGGCACCAGACTGTAGTGATGGTTGAGTTGATGAAAATATTTAAGCAATTCATTTGTATGATTTCTAATGCATCTAAATCCAAATTTAAAAATGACTTTTAAAGGTCAGAAAATATTTGGCATATCTCCATTGAAATAATTATTTGCATATGGAATTGGTGAAATAGGCAGTTACACAGAGTATAAATGCCATTTGTTTTAACTTTCCCCAAATGTGATTCTCATTAACAATACTTACTTTCAAGTGGATTCAGTGGTTTGCTGAATAGGAATGAAGCTAAAATTTGGAGCTATTTAACTTTGAATATCTTTGAGAAATTATTATTCTCTCCTAAAAAATAAACACCACATGTTTTGTATCGCTTTCACATTTCTGAAGTGCGAGTCACAGGGAATCATTGCAGAAGAGAAAAATAGTATAACTGAAAGTTAGAAATGTATAAGTTAAAAAAAGTATCTATTTTAGTTTTTGCTCCTATCAAACTCATAGAGATAAGCATGCATTTGAGGGTGCTCTATAATGAAAAGTATGAAATATACAAATATTATAATAATTAAATTGACTTAGTAAAATGTCATTATGTGGTTTAAAGTTCATATGTTTAAAATTTACAGCTTCTGAACTAATAATTGTAATCTTGGTATAGACTATCCATCTGATGGCCAACTGTGTCAGGGGTGGGTTCTGGATCCTTTTGCTGCCGGTTCACTCAGGGTCGCGCCGGGCGCATGCGCACGTCCCTGCAGCAATCAGCAAAAATCAGCTTCTGGGCATGCGCAGAAGCAAAATCCAAGATGGTGGCGCCCACGGAGACACCGATAGAACCGGCTCCGTGATGTCATCGCCGGTTTACTAACGGTTCTAAAGAACCAGATAGAACTGGTAGGAACCCACCTCTGAACTGTGTGCTCATCAAATCAATCTGATAAAAACAGCTATCAATGCAAAAGGCTAGATTGAGCTGAAAATGGGCACAGTTACCCCTTTTTATTACAATTTTTGGGACCTATTATAATTTCTATCAAATTTGGGTGAAAATCGCTGGTGAACATCCTTCAATGAATTGCTGAAATTCAGAGCAGCAGTGATTAAGTGATTAAGGTATTCTTTTTCCATTAAAGCTAGGTCAATCACTACTGTTAACAACCATAATGCAAACTGAGAATTTTACTTAAGTTAAACTATTGCCAGTATCCCAAATATTTTCAAAGGGGTTTATCAGATTGATTTGATCAGCACACAGTTGGAATCTCCTTGCAGGAGAAAATCTAATGCTTGTTTGAGTCATGTCTTTCATTAGAGAACACGAGGTCCAGTTACGGCTTCAGATACCTTCCTACAGCTATACTGCATATTCTGTATATTCTGTATAATTCTACAGAATACTTTATCCAATTCTGGTCACTATGATACAAAAATGATATTGAGACCCTAAAAAGAGTGCAAAGAAGAGGACAAAGATAATAAAGGATCTGGAGGCTAAACCATACGATGAATGATTGTTTGATAAACTATGTATGTCTAGACTAAGGAAGAGAAGGACTAGGGGTGATATGATAGCAGTTTTCTATTACTTGAAGATTTATCAAAAGAAGGGGTTGACCTATTGTCCAAAGTATCTGATGACAGTACAAGAAGTACGGTAACTGGTAGAAGATCATTGAAGAGAGATCCAACCTAGAACTGAGGAGAAATTTCCTGACTGTAAGAACAATTAATTAATGGAGCAACCTACCTCTGGAAGTTGTGGGTGCTCCATTACCACAGGTTTTCAAGAACAGACCTGACAGCCATTTGCCTGAAATAGTATAAGGTCTCCTGCTTGATCAGGGGTTAGAACTAGAAGACCTCTATGGTACTCTTCCAACCCTATTATTCTCTGTTCTGTCACTAAGTAGGAATAGTGGGGCGAACACAGTGCATACCCAATGTGAACATTGCCCATCATGAATGGTAGCATAATTAGACATGCACAGTCTGATGCATCCATTTTTCTGTTATATTGACATTTTTTTCTCTAACCTTTTGATTTTGGATGGCAAGTCCAAAAGAATGGCTACAGTGGAACTGTTGATAAAATGAAAGCAAGAAAAATTAAATGAGAGACATGCACATGCAGATCCAATTTTATTTATTTCTTTGATCCAATCTCATTGTTGGTTTTGATGCCACAAAGCACACCCAGAACATTGTTTTTATTCTAAGTTTAGTATGCTTCAAATATTTAAATTCTTTAGAAGAAATTGTTGAAAGAAGCCTGAGGTTACATTCAAACTCAGCAGGGCAAATTAACTCCACTAGAGTTCTAAATCACAAGCCCTTACCACATCAAACAATTGTTGACAACAGAAGATAAATCAAGAAAGGTCAGAGACTGTACCACTGGCACAACTAGCACAGAGAGTTTTATTGCTTTGAAATTCAATGCTTATAAATTTTAGTTCCAAAACTTGTGTCTTTAAAAGATTTTTATATAGGTACTTTTTAACAACAACAAACACTCCCCTACACACAAAGCAAATAAAAATGTACAAAAATCAAAGTGCACAATGTGTTCCTAAATGAAATTTTCTGTGTGGCTATGCTGGAAAATAAAACTTTATGAAATCAATCAAAAGAACAAGCATTTGTTGAACAGGCTGGGGTTGAGTTCGGGCCCTGAGCACCATAGAGGTCAGATTAATGTCAGGGTTTGCTGCTTTTTCTTTTCTCCAATTTCTGTTCAATTTCTAAACATGTAAAAATCCAGTCTATATGTCATATCTATACATAATGTTCAACATTCCATCAGTAACCCTGCTGGATTGGGGTTATATTATTTATCTTGATGCTTTTTTGTATTTCCTTCTTTTCTTTGACTGACTTGTCCCTATTTGTCACAATCCAGTCTATATCCAATTACATCAAGACGACCCTTGTCTTCAATCTCAAGAAGAGATTGGACAGCATTTTGTACAGAATGGTATAGGATCTTCTTTTCAAGCAAGGGGTTGGACTAGAAGATGTCCAAGATTCCTTCAGAATAACAGAAAAACAGAATTGGAAGGGACCTTGGAGGTCTTCTAGTCCAACCCCTTTCTCAAGCAGGAAACCTTATACCATTTCAGACAAACTATAACTGTCTGGTTTGGTTCTGCAACCCAACAAGACAGACACAGACTTCAGAGGATAATTAGAACTGCAGAAAAAACAATTGCTACCAACCTGCCTTCCATTGAGGACCTGTATACTGCACGAGTCAAAAAGAGGGCTGTGAAAATATTCACAGACCCCTCGCATCCTGGACATAAATTGTTTCCATCTACTCCCACAAATGACTGTATGACTGTAACTTTGTTGCTTGTATCCTTACAATTTATATTGACTGGTTCCTACTATGATTTGATTGCTTATTTGTACCTGGACTATCATTAAGTGTTGTACCTTATGATTCTTGACGAACTTATCTTTTCTTTTATGTACACTGAGAGCATATGCACCAAGACAAATTCCTTGTGTGTCCAATCACACTTGGCCAATAAAAAATTCTATTCTATTCTAAAATTGTTGTCCAATCTTTTCTAGAAAACCTCCAGTGTTGAAGCACCCACAACTTCTGGAGGCAAGTCATTCCACTGATTAATTGTTCTAACAGTCAGGAAATTTGTCCTTAGTTTTAGGTTGGTTGTCTCCTTAATAGTTCCCATCCATTGCTTCTAGTCCTGCCTTCAGACACTTTGGAGAATAGGTTGACACACAAACTCACACACACACACACACACGCTTCTTTGTGGCAGCCCTTCCAACTCTGTTGTTCTGTTATTCTGATTGTGAATATTCTCAGTGTACTGTTTGCCATATAAAGATGCTCTTGTTAGAGGACAGATATATTATACCGTAGATAACAGATAAGCAAGTTTGGAAAGGCAATGGCTGGAAATGAAAGGAGATGAAATCAATTGTTTCTGGGCAAAGCTGGGCTCTGATACAATTTTATACTTCAGGGCAAATCTATAGATGAGTACGTACAGAGTTTCTATTGGCTACATCTTTGACCTGCAAAGACAAGAAAGAGTTCTAGATCAAAAGTGACTTGCCTGGGTAATACCATCTAATGACCCATGGGATGTATGGAACAATATTAATACTATACCAAATTGATTCACCAGGTGCTATTCTATATACCATCTTTTTATTAATTAATTAATTTAAATTAAGATGCTGCTATGGTATTAAAAGGAAGGTTATTCATTTGCTAGAAGACCAAAATGTATTTCCAAAACCAAATGAGGTAGTCCTGTGTGTAAAGCAAAAGGTGTAAAGCAAAGGGGAGCTGAAATAAGACCATAAGCACAGTTATGATTTTATTTAGCAACCATTTTACATAATGACCGAGTTGCAGGTCCCAGTTGTGGCTGCTAAATGAGGATTACCTATACTCTGCTTGCAACGATTACATTTCTCTGTGTTCAATCGGCTGTTTGAGAGAATACATGAATACATAACAACCACCATGATGGATTAGATAGTTGATGGATCAGATCAGTCAAGCTATTTCTACAAATCAGTCCATAAGGATATTCCTACAGTGGCTGACCAAAGACAGCTTGAATCAAAACCTCATTATAACTCAGCAGGCTATATTGAGAGACCTGTGATTTCAGATATGGGAAATAGACTTCAGATTAATTCTGGAAAGACTGAGTGGTTGTAACATTGATGGGGGGGGCGTGATTTTGCACAGATTCAGCCTGTATATGAATTACACACATTCTTGGACTGGGAGGCATTGCTCACAGTGATTCTTGCCTTAATTACATCCTATTTGTAGTATTGTAATCCACTCTGCATGGGGCTGCCTTGAAGAGCACTTAGAACCTGCAGCTGGTCCAGAATGCATGAAAATGGGCAATTTTGATGTGTTCATTATGCCCATAAAACATTCCCGTGAATTGCCTTGCCTCTCAGTAGGCTTCCAGGTACAATTCAAAGTGCTGGTTATCACCTGTAAAGACTTACAGCAGGGGTGTCAAACTCACGTCGTCACGGTGGTGTCACGTGATGTATTGCCACTTTCCCCCCCCTTCGCTAAACCAGAAGTGGGTGTGGCCAGCGCGTGACGCATCCAGCCTGCAGGCCGCAAGTTTGAAACCCCTGACATACAGCATAGGACCAGGCTATTTACAGGAACACCTTTCTCACATTCTCATTGCTCACCCCACCAGATCTGGGGGAGGTCATGTTCTGGGTCCCTTCCATTAAACAATGTCATCATGTTGGACCCTGGAGTCATGCCTTCTCGGTGGTAACACCTTGCATTTTCTGGAGATCCAGATGGTTCCAATCCTGTTATCTTTTTGCAAGTTGCTGAAGACCTGGTTGAACATTTATTTATGTTTATTCACCCATGTATTTGTGTAAAATATTTCCCAGGATCAAACTTATATTAGATGACAGTTGTATGTATGTGTATACACATGCATGTACACAGAGCCTTATGTCTAATGATATGTATATCTACAGCATATGGGTATACACATATACACATCTAGTATTGCTAGGTTTCAATTCAGTAGTGGGGTCTAAATCCCATCACTACTGGTTTGCTCGTGCACGTGCGCAGAAGCGTCCCGGGCAGGTGGGCGGAGCCTCCCACCGCCGCTGCTACCGGTTCGCTGAACTGGGAGCAACCCACCGCTGTTTCAATTGCCATACAGCTAAAAGTTGCACTTTCAAAGAGTATGGTTACATACAATAGGTTTTTGGTGCTGCTTCTGTATTGGTGCTACCCTCTTCTAATCTCATTCTGCGGTGAATGCTGGGCAACTGAGGAAATTTACTTCCAGCTCACTGGAACTGATTTATTCTATTTTCCTGTTGAGTCAATGGAGTTTTGCAAAGCTTGGGAGTGGGGCAGTTTCTCATTATTGGAAGACCCACCTCCTAGTTCCTGAGCTTTGCTTCCTCCCTTTAAGCTTGTGTTACTAATCCTTCCATTTCACAACAATTTTTTCTTTTAATAGAAAATAGAGTACCTTGTCAATTCTTTTTCACAGGAAGCAGTGACTTTAAAAACAAATACGTTAGTTGGAGGTCAGTGGGAATGAAGCATTGTTTCTTGTGCACTCTCAAATGGTATCAATCTCAAATTGATAAGATGATTTTGCATTTTTAGCATTTCAAGGTTGGCTGCAGTGAGAACATTCATCGGTTGGTAGGGTTTAAAGAGTGAAAATAATACTGCCTGAGAAGTGCTTTGTTTTTTTTAGTGTCTACTTTTTTGTAAATTACTCTGGGCTTTTTTATAGAGGAGCAGCTGTTGATTCAATGTGTGTAATCTCTTTTTAAAGCCATTCAACACAGGAGGCATCAGAAAATTTTCACTATACATGGAGAAGTACCTCCTTGTATTCTTGCCATCAATGGCTCGGGATACTAGTAGCGGGAGAGGGAGAAACTCCCTTCCAGTCCAAACATTTCTTTTTATATATTTCTCACCTTCTCTCATTTTTCCCCCCTAACAGAGATGCACAACTTTCAGGGGAACAAGGCCTCTGCGTGTGAGGGGGAAAATCCAAAACTTAACTTCCACTTTAACTTGATCAAAGCTAAATGAATGAAATACAGTTAGTATAGTAACTCTTCTGAATATTTAATCATTTCAATCCTGACATTTATTTTGTTTTGACTTCAGATTTTGTACACATTTGCTTTGTGCCATATACAATCCCAGGAATGCAGGTTGTACATTTCTACATTGGACCGGAATTAGGAGATGTTGAGGATCAGAAGTTTTGTTTCGTTTGCTTGCTTGCTTTAAGAAATCCCTGAAAACTGAATGAATTCTCTGCCAGTTTTATGCTTTTTTTTAATGTCTAAACACAGGGATTTGAAAGTAAGTCTGGCTCCCGATGGAACAAACTCAAATAATTGCCGGCTCAGAACCTGCAGTTCCCTTACTAAGTGCTGCACACATTCTTACTCAACAAAAACACAGATTCCATTGTTGTAAGGAATATAGCAATAGCACTTAGACTTATATACCGCTTCATAGTGCTTTACAGCCCTCTCTAAGCGGTTTACAGAGTTAGCATATTGCCCCCAACAATCTGGGTCCTCATTTTACCCACCTCAGAAGGATGGAAGGCTGAGTCAACCTTGAGCCGGTGAGATTTGAACCGCCGAACTGCAGCTAGCAGTCAGCTGAAGTAGCCTGCAGTGCTGCACTCTAACCACTGCGCCACCTCGGCTCTTAAATATCCTTCTGGGTTCAGTTCCAAGTGGGGAAAAAGACACTGGATTCCTGGAAGTTGCTTGGAAAGAAGGTTTAATGGTGGACAGGAGCACATGGCATGGGCTCCTGAACAGAAAAGGTGGATCACATGCTTCCAGATGTTGGGTGAAGAGAGAAAGGAAGGAAAAGATGCTGAGTCTCTTGGTTTTATGACCTCTGTTGGGCCCCACCTCTTAGTTTCCTGTTCCTGTACAGAAATGTATCCCATTGGCTGTCAGACTCCCATGGGGCAACGCTGTAGGCTGTCCTGAATACCAAGCTAGTTTGAGTGCTGACTGATGCAATCTTCCCAGGTGCCATGAGGCAGAGGGCTAATCCTATCTTTGTTATGTAGAATAGACTGCCCATTGACAAAGGTGGGGGGATGAGTGAGCTGGGCCATTCCTTGATGGCCCATGGACAAAGGTGGGGGGATGAGTGAGCTGGCCCATTCCTTGATGGCCCATTGACAAAGGTGGGGGGATGAGTGAGCTGGGCCATTCCTTGATGGCCCATTGACAAAGATGGGGGGATGAGTGAGCTGGGCCATTCCTTGATGGCCCATTGACAAAGGTGGGGGCTACTAAGAGTGAGTCTGTTTCCTTTCTAAAAGCATGTTTCTCAATTTCTCCAGGGATATTCTATATAATATTCTGCCTTTTTAATATTTCCTAGGATATTTCATTTTCCCAGGAGAGGGGTGGGTGCTAACTTCCTACACCATGAAACTTAACTTTTTGCTAGATATGTTTAGAGCTGTAGGCATCAGTGCTGGAACTACTGCAGTACAGAATGCACACAACACTGGAGCCTGTGAAATACAAAATGAAGTAACACATCTTTTGTTGGAAAATTTTATAAAGATTAGCAGTGTCTAAGTCAACCAATCAGGATTCTAATAAATACATTTGTGACTCACCAAAAACATTCCTTCACCCAGAGTGGAATTTTAGAAAGAATCCTTCTGAATTTTCTACCCCACCTCATACTCAACAATTATATTGAGGATGTTATGGTTATATTTCTTGGCCTTAAAAGGTGACCCAGACTTCATAATTGGTAAAGCTTTCAGGCAAGCTGTTCCCGTTAACAACTTCTTCTTCTTCTTCTTCTTCTTCTTCTTCTTCTTCTTCTTCTTCTTCTTCTTCTTCTTCTTCTTCTTCTTCTTCTTCTTCTTCTTCTTCTTCTTCTTCTTCTTCTTCTTCTTCTTCTTCTTCTTCTTCTTCTTCTTCTTCTTCTTCTTCTTGCTATATTTATTCTCATTCCCATAGGTACAGGGGTGGGCTTCAAAAATTTTAGCAAGAGGTTCTCTGGGTTGCTGGGTGGGCATGGCCATGGTGGGCGTGGCCTAGTCGGCCTCCCACACCATGGCAGGGGGGGTGTTTTTGCCCTCCCCGGGCTCTGGTGGCTTTCCTCGAGCCTCCGGGAGGGCGAAAACAGCCTCCCCAGGCTTTAGAGGCCCTCTGGAGGCCGGAAAAGGGCCCATTTCTGGCCTTCTGAACTTCCGGTAGGCCTGTTTTTCACCCTCCCCGAAACTCCACATGTGCCCTGCACTTACCTGCATCCAAAACGGGCTGCGTGGGGACTCCTGGGAGGGGAGGGGCCAGCCAGGAGTGGATTTGGGGGTTCTCCGAACTGCACAGAATCTTAGCTAAAGGTTCTCCAGAACCCCTGCGAACCCCCAGCAGCCCACCCCTGCATAGGTAATCCTTCACTTTCACCAGAAGAGAATCAGGAATGAAGGCCTTATGTATAAATCCATAATCAAATTGACAGGTTTCATGCACGTTTCCAAAGGAAAGTCATGTCTCTTAATTCCTTAAGGGAATATGGGTAACAGACTTAACAGCCAGCCTCTCCGGGTTCAAAGAGATTCTGAAAAAGAGTCTATTGGTTTTCAAAATGTTGGCTAATTTTCTTGAATTTTTGCCTTATGTTGGCCTAGTCATTGTAATGCCTAACACTGACACAATAAGAGATATAAACTCCAGGACTCTAAATTTTCCCCCTTCTCTTGTCCCTTCTCCTTTCTTTGCAACAACCATCTATTTCAGGGGTGTCAAACTCAATGTGTCACAGCGGTGTCACATGATGTATTGGGACTTTCCTAAACTTCACTAAACTGGCCATGAGCATGGCCAGTGCATGACTCATCCAGCCCATGGGCTGGGAGTTTGACACCCCTGATCTATTTTAATTAACCTAGAAATAGATTGACACAACCGACAAACATTTGGGAAGATAGAAGGTTATTTTCTAAAAAATATTTACCTTTATTTATTGATACAAAGTTTGGATAGACCAGTTGTCAAAATTACTCAAGGTGAAATACATATTGCATTGGGCATTGATTCACTGATCAGTTTGATAAATAAAAATAAAATATCTTGAAAAATGGGCCAACCCTGTTTCAAACTAGAGGAGACCACAAGTAAGAGCAGTAAATGGGTCACTATATTCCCATTAGAATTCCCCCTACTCCAAGAATAGTTTAATATATAATTTTACAAAGAGTTACAGCACAGTTTTTCAAACAACTTTAAGATGTGTGGATGTCAACTCCCATGCATTCTGGCTAGGGAATTCTGGGAGTTGAACTCTACACATCTTAACGTTGTCAAATTCAAAGACAGTGATTTAGAGGCTCACAGGGATTTAGAAAGAAGGTTATGATCTAGAGCACATGTGGCAATGATATATGAATGCTTCAAAAGCTAGGCGTTATACAGTAACAGTTTCAAAAGAATAGATTCTTCCCAGAGATTTGTATTCCTGCTCCATCTTTTCAACTTGCAGTCCAATCAAACTGTGGCCTGAAGTGAGTATCGGAGGCTTGTGTTAAGGCTGTGAGTGAATGTAAAACTGGAAAGAACACTTGCAATCTTTGCATCCTCAGGTAAAAGAGGAGAGAGGGCTTAAAAGAGACAGGTGTGGCCTGGGAATGTGGTCACATGCAAGAGAATTATCCCAATTAATCCACATTTATAGATTGTGGGATATATTTCTCCTTGTGGGCAGTGTATTTTTAATGTTAGACTTCAGGTTTCCTCTTGTTTAGTTTTTCTGAGATGGACTGCTAGTTTATTTTATCATTTATTCAGTATTATATAGCTCAGTGATGGCGAACCTTTTCGGCACCGAGTGCTGAAAAGGGAGTGCACATGTGCGCATGTGTGGGCACCTGGCCCACAACCTGGAAGAGGAGCTGCCCAGGGTGCATGCGCGCACTCAAAAATGAACTTCTGGTTCATTTTCATGCGTGTCGGCCAGTTAGTCTTCCAGTTACTGGTGCACATGCGTGCGCGACAATCAGCTGGATGGTGCGCATGTTCACGCAGGAAAATGGAAGACCAGCTCTTCCAGTTTCTGGCACTGCTGCACGCACAAAGGCCAGCTGATCATCACGCGCGCATGCGTGCAAGAAACCCGGAAGAGGAACGGGCGACGCATGCCATAGGTTCGCCATCACAGATATAGCTCATTGCTATGATCATTGGCCAGGCTCATCTGAAATGATAGAATTTGCTTTCTAGCCCATGTGGGGACCAACATGTTCCTGAACAATGCTCTTGATGATGTTAATTAGATATACGTTAAGTTCTAAAATATTCACAGCTTTCCATCCATCTCTGAGCATGGATCGGACTCCTTTAAAGCACATGACTCATTTTTTGGGATGCGTTGGAGCATGATAATTCCTCATCTGTACTATGTTACCTGATCTCCTCAGGAGTTGGCTCGCATCTGTGGGAAGTTAGTTTCACTGTTTCAAGGCACAAAGCTTCACTTTTCCAGTATTGTGGACCTCAACTCATGTACATTTTTATACTGGTAGATTTATGACTCATCTTTCTTCAATACACTTAGTAATATATGAATAAACAAATAGTAAAGGAGTGTTCAATGGGCTTTAAAGCAAGCTGGCCAAGTCTAGGTTCTTGTCTTTCAAACCTTTGGGGAAACATCTAACCAATACTGGCTTTCAGTGAATTTGTCGCTGCTCTTATATTGCTGTATGGTATCATCCAGAATCTGTTTTTACTGCAGTGCTTTATTGTTTTATGGTTTCTATTTTGTATTTTTATTGCTCACTGCTTTGAGTATTCTTGAATAGAAAAGTGATTTATTAGACAAAGAAAAAAACAGATGTGGAGAGAGTAAGTAATGCCTTGTTTTTCTGAATCCATGAGTTCAAAATTTATCCAAACTATGAACTGCCAAACTGGCCTCAGGAAAAGTCCAAGAAATAGCATTATTGCCTTATCATATCACAGTAGATACAGAAACATTTCTATTCCTTCTTCTCTTACCAAGATACATAAAAGAACTTTATGCTGGTCTTTGACTGTAATAATGTTTGATTCATAAGAGAGCTCTGTTTGATTAGTGCAGAGGTCCAATTTCTAGTCCATAATAGCTGTCTTAGCTTCTGCTAGTTTTGGTTAAGTATGTTGAATATAAGTGATTTTAATATAGGAGAAAGTGGAGGTGAGAGGAAAATCGAGGTGTGGCTAGAAGTTCAAGAAAATGTGGTTTTACTCTTACATGTTTGTGGTTTCCATTTTGAACTATGTTTTATTGTAAACTGCAGAGATAACTGGATAGTCAGTGCTATAAATAAATCTCCTAAGTGAATACCATACTCCAGGAGAAAGTCCCTTGGTTCCTAATCTATTTTGACACTGGAGTTATATATTTGATATTAAGGAAGTACAGAAGATGGAAACCGGTGGATCCCACTGAGTAAATGTATCCTTTTCTCCTTTGTTCAAGGCCTGGATCGTGACATACCCTCAAAATACATGTTTTAAAATTAGGTTTTAATTAGGGATATGCAAAATATACCATTCTGGGGTATAGAGAATTCTAATGTTCTCCAGAACTTTCCATCCACAGAGGAGTATGTTTTGCACATCTCAACTCTTAACTGATTTTAATTATAGAGTTTAATTGCTTTTAATATCTCAGTTTTTAATTTTGATTTTATTTCACATAAACCCAAGTGACCTCACTAACCTAAAGGAAATACATAAATAAATAAGTAAATAAATATTTAGGGAAAGGATATCTTCCTTCCCTATATCCCAAATAACAGCCCAGTTTAAACAAGCTCAGAGGATGCAAAATGGTTGTTGTGCTGGGGAAGGAGAAACAAGCCTGAGATTGGGTGAGTGAGAGATGGAGAATGGAATGGAATATAATGGAATGGGACTAACTGGGTGGCTGGCTGCAATATTAAGTGTTCCACACTGCAACATGTTATTACCAGTCCTGATTATAATTAATAGATCTAATGTGATATTTTCCTTACCTCAGGAGTACAGTTGGCAGATATTTTGTGCCTAAACCAGAACATCCTAGAACATTCGAAGTGCAGCAGATGACAATGCACTGGAACAATGTGGCACAAAAGCCATAGTTTTATGATCCAGAGCTAGTGGTTTTGGCCTGGTTCGTTGTTCTAAGTTAATAGATCATAAATAAGACACTGGGAAAATATATTAAGAAATAATAGCATGTTCATGGATCATGCTATGTAGTCATGCTGTCTATGAATAAATTAAAAAAGGGGAGAGTGGGACATGGATACATTTTACAGAAAAAGTAAGAACTTCTGAGAAAAGGAAGCAGACACCAATTCAAATTTTGGACTTAATTGATATATTTAAACGATCTTTGTTCTATGTATCATTTCATATAATCATATATCACAGGGCTGGAAGGCACCTTGAAGGTCCTAGTCCAACCCCCTGTTCAAGGCAGGAGACCTTAATCTATTCCAGACAAATGGTTGTCCAGACTATTCTTGAAAACCTCCAGCAACAAAGCACCCACAACTCCAGGAGCTGTTCCACTGATTCATTGTTCTCACTGTCAGGAAATTTCTTCTAAGTTGGATCTCTCTTTAATAGCTTCCACCCATTGTTCTTGCCCTGCCCTTAGGTGCTTTGGAGAATAAGTCCAAGAATTCTTAAGTAATTCAAATATGAAACCACTGGCATGTTGCAAAGATTGCCCTCTTGCCATGGGAATGGAAAGAATTGCTTACTAGTGTGGGCAATAGAGATCATATGGGGGATTACTAGAATCCAGCATGTGTTTGTTAAAAACAGATCATGCCAAACAAATCTTTCTGTTTTTTTTATTTTTTTGGAAAGTATTAGATTAGTAGACTAATGAAATGTTATGGATTTGGGGCACTTAAGTTTCATAAGTTGACCAAAGCCTCTTTCTTGATAAAATAGAAAAGTTGGATGGATGATCTCACCATAAGGTGGGTTCACAGTTAGCTGAAAAATGATAACCAATTTTTCAGCGACTGCTCAAAGTTACGACAGAGCTGAATGAGGGGGATTAACGATGAGTTCTCATAGTTGCAGCTGTTGCAGTGTCCCCATGGTAACGTGATTGCAATTTGAGCACTTGGCAACCAGCTCACAATTATGATGTCATAGTATCCCGCAGTCACATTTGCAACTTTCACTGTCAGTTTCCAACAAACAAGGTTAACAGGGAAGCCAGCAGGAGGTTGCCAATGATGATCACATGACCACAGGACAGACCCTGCAACTAAGCAGGATTTGCCTTACAACAATAACTGGGACTGCTGAAACTGCCATTGTAAGTTGGTGTGGTCATGTGACATCATGCTTTATCATTGCATTGCATAGCGATGGAATTGCCAGTCCCAATTACCATTATTAAGCAAGGACTACCTGTAATGCAATATGGGGCTGCACCAAAGGAGCAGGGGTGGGTTCTAACTTACCTCGCTGCCGGTCCGCTTCCTCCCATGCCGCATGGCCGCGCACGCACTTCACGCGCGCGTGCATGCACAGTGCCGAAAAATTTAAAAAAATCCCCCCAAAAAGCCAAAAACAAGATGGCGATGCATGCGCAGTGCCAGAAACTCGGCTTCTGCATATGCGCAGACGCAAAAAAAATCCAAAAAAAGGTGGCGGCACCCACGGACCGGCACCAACCGAACCAGCTCCGTGACATCACCGTGATGTCACCAGCGGGTCGCTACCGGTTCGGGCGAACCGGTCCGAACCGGGAGGAACCCACCTCTGCAAAGGAGGTATAATGTTTAAATCATAGGAGGTGAGAGTTCCACACTATACCGCTTCCAGTTTTGGTTGCTACAGTACTATGAGGATGCTGAAGAACTGGAAAGAGAGAAGAGAAGAGGAGAGGAGAGGAGAGGAGAGGAGAGGAGAGGAGAGGAGAGGAGAGGAGAGGAGAGGAGAGAAGAGAAGAGAAGAGAAGAGAAGAGAAGAGAAGAGAAGAGAAGAGAAGAGAAGAGAAGAGAAGAGAAGAGAAGAGAAGAGAAACAATGATGGTGAGCAGCTTGGAAACCAAATCTAAAGAAAAACAGGGACTGAATATCTTTAGCCTAAAGAAGAGAAGGCTTTAAAGCAATCTCCCAACACATGAAATACTATTGCAGAGAGGAAGGTGTGGATTTATGCCTCATAGTGCCAAAGAATTTTTATTTTATTATATTTTGTTATATTTTATTTTATTTATTTGTTTGTTTGTTTGTCCAACATGTACAAGATAGCAGGTATAGGTATAAACATAAACATAATCAAAGTGAATACAGATAGATGAGGACAATAGGACAGTAGGACAGGGACGGTAGGAACACTGGTGAGCTTATGCACGCCCCTTACAGACCTCTTAGGAATGGGGTGAGGTCTACAGTAGACAGTCTAAGGTTAAAGTTTTTGGGGTTTGGGGAAGAAACCACAGAGTCAGGTAGTGAATTCCAGGCATTGATCACTCTGTTGCTGAAGTCGTATTTTCTGCAGTCGAGTATGGAGCAGTTTAAATTAAGTTTGTATCTATTGTGTGCTCGTGTATTGTTGTGGTTGAAGCTGAAGTAGTCATTGACAGGTAGGACATATATAGGGCTACTAATGGGGGGAAACTTCACAGAGAGTTCCAATTTAGAAATAAGGAGAAAAATCTTGACTCTGAGAGCTAATAACAATGAAACAGCCTGCCTCCTGCAATTGTGGGTGTTTCATCTCTAGTGATCTTCATGCGAAGATTAAATAGCCATTTTTCTGAGATGATGTAAAGATTCTAGACAAGGGGTTGGACTTAAAGACTTTTCCAATCCTATAAATTCAATATTGCACATTGGTTGTCAGGGAACAAAATAATATGATGAAAAACCCTAAATGTCCTAGGATCTAATTATGTCTTAGGATCTAACTATATAAAAGGCGTGCTCCCCAGGAGTGGTTCTTTGAAAATTCATTTGCTTGAGATTTGACAATCCAGCCCTCAAGAGACAGTTTATTTGGTACTGTTCCAATTCTACTAAAATTTGTGTTAAGTTTTTTTTCCCTGTAGAAGAGTAGCCAAGATGTATCTTCTTTTAATTGTTAATTGATGTTTGCCTAGTTTTTAAATGTACGTCTTTGAATTTTTGAGGGGAATTATTTGCACTTTGTATTTTATTGACTACTTGCTGCCTTCAGTGCTCAAATCGAATGGAAGTGTGGGACAGAATCACATAAAATAACAATTTTTGGATCAAGGCAGCTTTGTATATCCCTGGCCATTCATAAAAAAAACCAGATTGAAGCAATATAAGGCAAAGACTGTCCTCAATTACACAATTTCCTTTGAACCATTTGATTGTATTGTCTCCCAGTTGCCCCACAAACAACCACAGCAATGAACATGGGTATATTGCAGCATTAAATATGCAGACATGCAAATTTGCAGAGGCAGCACTTCAGCTAACAGTTGAATGTCTAAAATGCTGCATTGCTGGCAGGAGACATAACTTAAGCCTGTGTTATAACATCCTGGTCAAGCATGACTCTTTCAATTGGAAGTGAATTCCGTTTGTTTATATGGAATAGAAATGAAATAATTTCAAAAAAAGCTTCTTTCAATTCTGAAAGCATTTTAACTTTTTTGTATTTCTAAAGGTTTGGTTTTTTTAGCCAGAGAGCGAAAATACACAATAAATTTCTTCTTTAGTACACAGTCTTTCAATCTTTGAGGTTTACTTATTGGTTGCCTAAATTATACAAGATCGAAAAACAATGTGATATTTTTGGAATCAATAATATGCAGCAAAGTGATTTTGATGTTGGCCTCTGTCTGGTGTTGAGCACTTTTTATTTTGCCATTCCATTTATTCAAATTTTGCTTAACCAAATCTAAAAATATGGTGGTGAAGGAACCAATACGCCTCCCCCCCCACCCCAGGAAAAAGAATAAAAAATAAAGTTTGCTCAATTCTGCATTGTACAATATCATTGGGTTGATTTTTTCTATCTTTAACTAGATGCTTTTCATATTTTCCAGTGTGATAAATATCTGTTATGTATACATGAATTCCAGTTTACATGGTGATGTCATCTCATAGCCCAATCTAATTGACCATACAATGCTGTAGCATTACACACCTCACTGCATTGATTGACTGTAATGTGAATAAATCAACAACAGTTAAGGGAAAAGAACTGGTGATAAAGTAATAGTAGCAACATGAAAACAATGGAACCAATTTAGATAGGAGAAAAGGTATTATCTTCAAATTCAATTACCTGAACAAAAGCTTGCACCACATGAAAATTGCTACATTATGTTTGAAAATAAATGCAAAAGATATTCAGTGAAGCTCTAACTCCCTATTCTTAGGTCTTTCATCTTGATTCTGTTATTTGGTTTGGAATTCTAGTTAATTAAAAAAAAAGTGTAACCGGAATTCTGGGTAATAAAGACCTCAGACTGACTGGTACTCTACCCTAATTTTGGCAGTGATAATTCAGTTCAGTTCAGAATAGAGCTGGAAGGGACCTTGGAGGTCTTCTATCTAGTCCAGGGGTCTTCAAACTTGGCAACTTTAAGACTTGTGGATTTCAATTCCCAGAATTCTCCAGCCAGCATAGCTATGCTGGCTGGAGAATTCTGGGAGTTGAAGTCCACAAGTCTTAAAGTTGCCAAGTTTGAAGACCTCTGATCTAGTCCAACCTCCTGCTCAAGCAGGAGACCCAATACCATTTCAGACAAGTGGCTGTCCAGAAGACTACAGATGACTGAGAAAATTGAAATAAGCAAATTCTCCCATTATCAGGTCAGGACTAAGTTGCAGGAAATGGATATACTGTAGGTATGTAAAAAATCACAGGAATAACACAATAGGAGAAACCAAGCCAGGAGATCAAAATTTTTTAAAAAAACCATCATTACTATCATTTAATTTATTTCACTCTCAAAAATGAGGCATATCTCAAAGTGAAACAGGAGATCTGCCCTATTCAACCTCATGGAACATCTGAACATGGTGATTTTGCCTGTCTATTGGCCATCACACTAACATGAGCAAATAAGATTGTAATTAACTTCACTTACTTGATTCTCTTATACATTTCTACCACAGCTACTAACTTTCTAATAAGCAGAGCATAGTATAATTGGTGGTGCAAATTGATTTCTGTTATTGATTTCTGTTCTTCCAGGGCTTTTTGGACATTGACCTGTATGCCTAAGTCCAGTCAGACATCTGCTCCCTAAGGCCTTTGCTTCTCTGAAGATTCCTAGTTAAGAAGGCAGTAACAATGTTTGAAGACTACTTAAGAAACCTTAGATAGGAGAAGGCCATTTAAGAGTCAGCAATCAGCCTCTAAGCCTCTAAATCAGTGTTTCTCAACCTTGGCAACAAGCTGGGAAATTCAAGGAGCTGAAGTCCACAAATCTTAAAATTGTCAAGTTTGAGAAAGACTGCTCTAGATCTATAATAGGTTCTTTGTCAAATATGTGGATTAAATGCACTCGTTTAATTAAATTTAAGGTTTATTCTGCCAAATACTTCCAGACTCTCAGTGCCTTACAATGACTTACAATACTTTATACAATAGAAATATCCTCAATAAATACATTTTAAAACAATCTCCCCCATTTAACATAATGCAAAAACTAAGTGTATATTAAATAATTATTATTTATAGCTATAATTATTTGTTACCTTCTCTGGAATTGATTCTATAGTTTCCTAGTTCTCCCCCCCCTTTTTTTTAAAGGTCAGTACAATATTTACAAACCTGGTTCTTCCTAATTTTTCCAGGATTTCTCAGAGATCATCATTTTATAAGTTCACTCTCTTAGGTTGCAATTTATCTCACCCTCCCCCCAAGATTTAAACTTGTTCCAAGTAAAAATCACTAGTTCCTTATTATTTTTCTATCCTTCTCAAGCATCAGTTCTTCCCATTTTTTCTATTACTCATAATTTCCTGGTGGAATATATACTTTCTTCTTGGACAAGATAGAACCAACAAGTTCAACTATTTACTTTTTTCTTTGTTGCCCTTTTGAAAGTATTTAAATAATATTTTTGTTACTCAAGCATGCTTCACCAACGTTAGCTCACTCTGAATTATATTATGTGTAGTGACAGATTACCTCACATCTACAAGTATGAATGATCCCATTGCCATATACTGAGTTCTCCACAGATTGACCCCAAATGCAAATAATTCCTAATGCACTTATATATAAAAAGGTTAAAGGTTTTCCCTGTCCAGTTGTGATCAACTCAAGGGGACAGTGCTCATCTCCAATTTTCAGTCTAGGGAGCTTATGTTGTGGTCTGAGATGTTTCCACCATCATGTGGCCAGCATGAAAGTATGGAACGTAGTAACCTTTTGTGCCAAAGTGGTACTTATTTATTTACTTGCATTGGCATGCTTTCAAATTGCTAGGTTGGCAGGAGCTAGGGTGAAAACGGGAGCTCACCCCATTGCTCTCCAGCTGACATCTTTACCACTGATCCATCATGCCACTCCTGCACTTATATATACAAAATACAATTATCCACTTTATTCACATCATTCGCAGGTCCCAAATGTATTTAGTGCAGTATTGAATACCCATGGAACACTTTCAGTCAATCAACACTAAATCTAAACCAGATAATAAATAAGCTCTGAGAACACCAGGCAATTCTCTGCTTTAATATTACCAATTACAACTTTAATGCAGAACATTGGGAGTAGGCTAAACCCTGGTTCCTAGCTAACTACATATTTTCAAATAATAGTCAGGAAAGCAAATGTTCTTGAAAAAACAAAGGCGGGAAGGGAACATTGTGTGACTAGTAATGTCATAGACAAAGAGAAGGCAGAATAAGAGATAAAGAGGGAACACGGGAGAAATTCCTAACTATATCTCACTATCTGGGAAGTCAGAACATTTTGAAATATGAACACTTAATGCAACTGAAGTTAAATTTCCAATACCTCTTCTCATTGGCTCACACTCTGATTCACAATTCCCACCATCTCTTAAATTGTTCTGTTTTGATCTCTGGGCAAAGGCTTGCTTATGATGGGCAACATTTATGTTCAATTAGTCCTTTTTCTTGAGTATTGCAGAGATACCTTCTGTGTATGTGCTTCTCCATTCTGGAAAGCTGAATACATCCCTGATTGTACTTAAATATCAGTGTTGATTTTGGGTTATCTATCCTGAAGTCCATTAACAGTTTATATTGACACACAGACTTTTGGCATGTTTTCGATGCAGATACTTAATCTGCTTTCTTGACTGATAGGGCAACACTTACTGATTGCTAATTGTTCAACTCATTGCTCCACTCCCATAGAAGAAAAGCTGCCCACTTACAAACTTGTAATCTTGTCTGCCTTCTGCCCAGTCAATATTTATTTAACTTATCAGTTAGGAATTGGCACTGGCTGTAAGCCTGAATGCTGGGTGTGCTCTGGTTTAGAAATGCCTGTCCAGCTTTAACTGCAAATCAGACCCTCTGTTTGGTGCACTGAACTTTCTAAAAAAGACGCAGATGTCTGCAAGTCTTGTCACTCTGGCTATCTATACTAGATTTCCAAATTCAATCCCATAATGATGAGGCTCAACTAAGGGCTTGTTGTTTTCTGTTTGATCATAAGTTTCCATTAGCATACTGGCCTCAGTGATTTCAGTCTGCCTCAAGCATTGAACCATCAGGTGAGATCAGAGGAAATACTTTTCCAAAAAAGAAAAAAGAAAAGAAAAGAAAAGAAAAGAAAAGAGAAAAGAAAAGAGGGGGACAGCAATTAAGAAGAGATATCAGGACGCGATGGCTCAGTGGCTAAGACGCTGAGCTTGTCGATCAGAAAGGTTGGCAGTTTGGTGGTTCGAATCCCTAGCGCCGCATAACGGAGTGAGCTCCAGTTACTTGCCCCAGCTTCTGCCAACCTAGCAGTTCGAAAGCATGTAAAAATGCAAGTAGAAAAATAGGGACCACCTTGGTGGGAAGGTAACAGCGTTCTGTGCGCCTTCGGTGTTTAGTCATGCCGGCCACATGACCACGCAATCGTCATCAGACAGCGCTGGCTCTTCGGCTTAGAAACGGAGATGAGCACTGCCCCCTAGAGTCGGGAATGACTAGCACGTATGTGCGAGGGAAACCTTTATCTTATTATCAGGCCCAAAGCCAAGAATGACACATACAGTAGTAATTCTTCCTCGCTGATCTTTAATGTTTCACACCTATAGACAAAATCTTACCACACTGAGCAGTCTGCTATCTGCATCTACTCCTTGTTTTCAACCAACAGCCCTCCAGGCATCTTCTCTGTTGCTTTGTCTCCCAAAGCTGTTTTGTAAACCAAAGAGTTTCTCTGAATCAGCATAGATGGAGAGGTCATGAGAGGTAGAATCCTGTTCAAAGTTGAAGCCATACATAATTAAATCCCCATCAAGACTACATAACATGACTTCGAGAAAAATTCCAAGCACCCTCTGGAAATCACAAGGACTATCAAGTGCCTGAGTAGACTTATCTAATACAGCTATCCTCCTAATGGAACTTGGTAATAATGGTCAGCTTCATGACATTCAGGCAGATATTTGACCATTATAAAGGGCAGATGTTAAGATCATGTCACTTCTCCTTCAAGATAGAAAACAGATCTAAAGTATTCCCTCCTGCAAGAATTGGACCCCTGATGACCCCAGGCAAGCCCTTGTTTGTCAAGAGGACCATGAACTTACAACTCCCCATTTCCCATTTCTGCCCTAGAGGAGGCAGGTTAACATTCCCAGTACCAGTGAGCTAGGGAAATCTGTTGTAAGTCCTGAAACTGTTCTAGCAACTCATATAGCGGGCTGTTGGTAGCAGTTCCAACTTGTCCCTATAACTCAATTTCACAAACAATGCGTCACATCTATTTAATTGTGGAGCAGTGCCTCTGATTTCTTGTGTGAAGCTTCCCATATGGCAATAACCATTCTATATCCCCTACCCTGGTTTTTCCCTGCACTGCATTTATGAGGGAGATATGCCCTCCTCTTCATCTATGCTGGTCTTGGTAACACAGGCCAGGTCAGCCTCTAATCCATGCTAAGGTTAACTAGAGATTATGTAGACCTGGCCCTAACCAGAGGCAGACTAATCTCAGAGTCTTTGAGAACTTGGCAATCTAACTCTGGGTTTTGATATCTAACTTCACAGTTTAGAGACTTCAAAGCACATAGATGGCCAGTTTTTGGTCTCCGTTTATTATAAGTGGGATTGTATGCCAAAACCTGTGGATAATAGAAGAGCTTCTAAGACCACTTTTCTCCATAGCATGATTGAAGCAAATACTCTCTTTTCTCTGTACAAAAAAAATAAAAATAAAAAAGTAGGAGTGGGGGGGGGAGGCAGTACAAGATTGCAGGAAAGCTTTAGGAAGTAAAATCACATACCAATCCCCTTTAGTGCAACAATTTGAAACTGGTATGAAAAAGCAGTGGGAGATCAATTGAAAACTCGATGGAAAATTACTACTAGATGATAGAAAGATGTTCCAAATGACAGCCTTCCCTTTGTGTGAGAGTCCTTCATTCTCACTCTGATTAGGAACAGCACCAGAATAGAAAGGTGAACTTCAAACTAAGCTCCCCAGCTTTTTTTGGAGTATGCAGGAAACTTAAAAAGATAAGCTATTATACAGTATACATAAATGGCAAAGCATGCAATTTATTATTGCCATAGTTCCTAAGTTTAATAGCAATAGCACTTAGACTTATATACAGCTTCATAGTGCTTTACAGGCCTCTCTAAGTGGTTTACAGAGTCAGCATATTGCCCCCAACAATCTGGGTCCTCATTTTACCGACCTCAGAAGGATGGAAGGCCGAGTCAACCTTGAGCCTGGTGAGATTCGATGTGCCAGACTGCTGGCAGCCGGTGATCAACAGAAGTAGCCTGCAGTACTGCACTCTAACCACTGCGCCACCGCGGCTCTTCAAGGTAGGATAAAGGGTGATGGACAAATAACATGGAGACGAAATTCCAGCCAATTGTCTGAACAAAATATCTCAAACACAGACTTGATGCCAGGGTAAAATAGAATTAGTGTTCAGGGTAAATAATTGATTAAGACAAAGAACAGATTAAATTTAGGTCTAGGGACATCTCAGGATTATTCCAGCAGTACACTTGAGTTTGCAATCCAGTGTACACTCATAAACAGCCATAATAGGTCTTAGCTTTGTACTCTCCAAGTGTACTAAGTTGTCATACATATTTTTTAAAAAATGAAAAAAAAATTCTTTTGTACAACATAAATGAACACCAAGTATGAATGCAATGGTCTGAATCCAATCCTACATTTTCATGGATGGCTTGAAGTAAGAGAAAATCTTTACTTCCGTCCTCTCTAATATGCTATTCAAACAATCTGGTTATGCTTGATTTATAGCAATTCCTGCCTCTCACAACAGCTGACCATCACACATTGCCACCTGTTCAACAGACTTTCATCATTGCAAAGCCTTATTAATACCTTAGAATGGTTTACTGTAGTGTGGAAGTTGACACTCAGATTGTGACTCCAGTGTTTGATATGCCCCAGTCATTTGTATAACTGGAATATATCATATATCTAATCCAAGCTAGATCACATAGGCAATCATAAATATAGTTCAAGGTTGAGATTCTTTTCACAGTAGTCATTCTTCAGAACTGATTCATCTCTATCAATGGAAATCAGAAATTGCTTGTAATTCAGATGATCCTATTCCAAACATTTGTCTTGATAAGCCTTTTCGGTGGGATACAGCTTGAACACTATAAGGTATATTTTATCAGGTGGTTACCAGCATTTGGATCTGCTTGTGTTCAACACAAACACAAATCAAAATCAAAACAAAAATGTCAGCAACAATTTTGCTCATTTTTCAGCTTGATGCTAACACATACATGGTTCTTTGCTTATCTTTCAAAACTAGTCATGTTCTTTATAAAAACAGATAATAACCCATAGCACAAATATAACATCTCAAGATAGTGGAGCAAGAATATAGCTTTATTTGCATAAGAAGCTAAATTTAAAAGTGACTGTTCTAGCTTTAGTTTTGGGCAGTGTATAAATTTAGCCAATGGTGAATTATTTAATAAATCTCAGTTAATAATCCATGACATTTTATATGATGTAAAACTGGTGTTCCTTTCCGTAATTCATGGATTAATGTAGCTTTTGGATACTTTTATTTGGCCTTTGACCTAATTTAAGAAATCCCTCTGCAGATAATTAGATCATATCTCTGGTAATAGTTATTGTCCCCATAGCCTGTTGCAAGAAATAGGGTACAGGTCAGTAATGAGGACCAAATAATGAATCAGGATTGAAGGTCGATTCAGAAGGAGCAAGTTAGAATCAGGAAGCAGACTCAAAAAGCTATTGGGGAAGCATATTTGGAAATTGGTCAACAAAATACAAAATCTGGCAAAGTGACAGAGAAAATATGCAAAACCACTTAGGACTTGGCTATCTGCAGCATCATCTCTACCAGTAACAATCTATTTGGTTACTTAGAGGAGAAGAAGTTCTGTTGAAGATACCCTCACTTGTCAGAAGTTCCATTGTCTTCCTATATAAGGAAGGCACTTCAGTTGTGTGGCTCCCAGGCTGTAAAGGCACTCTTCATAAAATGTCCTTGGCCCCCAACTCTCCCACTGTTTTGGAAGTTAGTCAAAACATAACATTTATGTCAAGATTTCCATTAACAATTTATTTATTGTAAGGTGTAAAAGGAGAGTGGCTTTTAATGATACTAATTTATTCATTTATTGTTGTAAGATGCTTTGATTGTCAGAAAGCTACAGAAGAACATAAATAAATAAGAAATTGGTACCGGTAGGAGAGAAATTATTTAGACATTCACATCTTAGGGAACATTAGCGATACAATGCTGATTAGAGAGCCTAAAAATGTTTATGCGATAGGAAGCTGGATATAAAAAAAGGAACGTTCATGTTGGTGTTTTGTTTTTTCTTAATGAAGTTGACATGGAGATTGGATGGTAGAGACATCTGAGTGAATTTGTGAACATGGTCCTGACATGGTCCAAATAAATACCAATTCTTTTGGCCCTACAATTAAGTTTGCACAAAATAGCTTCACTCAAAAGACACACAGATGACAAATCTTTAAAGAATGCTGTCTGGTTTAATTGTAAAAAAAAGAAAACCAGCAATATTTCCACCATCATTCTCACCCTCTTTTGGAAGAGAGGAAATCCAAATGTGAAATACTGCCTTTGCTTTGGGTCTCCATGGAGACAGTATAAACACATCTGCTTTCTTGTGAAGGTTGAAAGCACCCTGCACAGAATTTATAATTGAAAGGAATGAAAGACATTATTATTTCATGCTAAAACATTTCAGTGACAGGATAGAGAGAATTCAGCTGAATGTTGTAGGAGTTGGTCGTGGTGCAGTGTTTTGGGGCTATCATTTCCAACAATCAAGGCTCCAAGCTACAGGTTCCAAAGCATTGCCACATCGAAAGTTGGAAAGTCCGGGCATAATGCATCCAACATTAAATTGATATCATGAAAAGAAAACAGGATGCAATGTCCTTATTCTTACTGTTGAAAGTCAATATGGCTTCACAACACTACTCCCTTCTCCAAGCATAACTGGCCCATCGTTTCCCTATTGAGCAGCCTATTGATGGCTTTTGTCCTCTTTATACATTTACCTGGGAACATGTCTCATTGAGTTCAATAGACTTACTTCTTATTTTATGCTAAATGAGAGAGGAAGATGCAAAGTCAGAATTAATGTATTTGGCAAATCATAATGGTCTGGGCACACATTAAACTAAATCACGAAGCATGGGTTCACCAATCATATTAAGCCAGGGTGGCATTCCATGGCCTAATGGGTCACATGTCCCCATCCCAATTTAGCTATCTCCTAGAACTCATTAAGAGACCCAGTTTGGTGTAGTGATTAAGGCATTAGTCTTCCGGTTCTTTTAACCATTAGCCATAGGATTTAGGCTCCAAGCCCTTCATGGTTTTTGCATTCTTTCCAGTTCCTCAGTATCTTTCTTGAATTGGGGAGACCAGTTCCTCCTTTAAAAGATTTATTAGGCAATATGATAGGTGTATAAAAAGAAAACCTATTGAAAATTAAAGACAGCCAGAATTTTTAGCCCTGCCCATTGTTAGTACATTACCGAATCACTATCATGTCCCCTTGTGGTGCTTGAAACCAAAAATAAAGGCAAAGCCAAAATTACGTGTTCTAGTGGAAAGATGTTCTCCAGCTATGTGTTAAATCAAAATTAATGTGTTCAGATAACATAACAAGCCAAAGTTAAGCAAACCATATTACATTAGTAGGTGAATCCAGCCATCCTCCTCCCCATCATCATCATCCTCACCACCATTTATATTTTGCCAATCTAACCATATGCTTCCTTTCCTGTCCTTGAGGTGTGATTAGTGTTGCAAAACTATAATAATGTATTTCCTTGTTGTTTTTAAAAGTATAGCATAAATCTCACTTTAAATTTTTAAATAAATATCTATAACATTAGTGATGTTCAAAAAGAGAAGCTGTTTAACCACATGTTCAGATGTGCGTTTAAATCAAGAACCGTGCATATCATTGTTTAATCTTTTCCATATTTTAAAGTTTCAGCCTTCTGTCCTCCTCCACTAGCAGACCTTCTCAGAACAATTGTTATTTAGTTGTATATTTATACACATCACTGCACATTCATATTTATTACAGAAATATCTTCTTTAGTAAGTAGAAATACCAGAAAGTCAGGCAGATTATGGAACTAATACATCATTCAACTGTGAAGCATGATTCCTGTTTTCCTGGAACTAGCTTCCTAGGCTGTATCATCTAATTAATCTTGTTGTCCAACAAAACCAAGATAGTGATAAACAATATTGAGGCAATGGCTCTAGACAGCAATAATAGGCAGCTAAAGTAGATAGTAGTAATAAACTCTTCTGTAGATAACTTCGACCCTGAAAAACAATGGGTGGAAAGAGCGATCACCTCAAGCTGCATTTCCATAAATTTTGAGTGATGGTCCCTCACTTTATGCCCATCAGGGAAGATAAAGTTTATACTGAGCACTGGGTAAAATAACAGCTTTGGAATTGGAAGAGGTGAATGTATATGTGATCTGAAATCGGGGTAGGTTTTAAGACACAACAGTTTTATGAGGCTGTTTAAAAGAAAGTTGATCGTAGAGAATGGAATTTGTATCTGGGCATAAAACTTTAATCAAGGCCAGGGTAGGTATGGATAGGAAAGTTAACTGGGGGATTTGAAGGGAAAAGAATAGTGGTGCACATTTCAAAACTTCTGAAAGCAACCATTGGCTATATCTTTTTGTACAATAGATATTGTAGAATAAGGTTTCTTAAACTATGTTCCATGGAGCACACCTTTTCCTCAATCCTCTAGAAGATGTTCTGTGAGCTCCTTTAAAGGCATTGATGCCCTAGTATCTATTCCTTCAAGAAATCTTTATGAAAAGTGGCTTTTCATTAAACTAAAATCAAATATCAAAATAGACTGAATACTGTAGCAATTCTAAAATATTGTTAGAGAACTCCAGACATTGAAGAAATCATATGCAAGTTCATAATCATTAATATTTGTAAAAGAAAGGCTATTGTTAGACATGTTTTATTTCAATGATATATTTATCTATTTTAAAAATAAGCAGGTGTGCATATTCCTCATTAAAAAGGTTTAGTCTTTCATGATCTTAACATAATTAACAAACAGTATTGTTATAATGGGTGTATTTCTTAAATAATTAACAAACAGTATTGTTATAATGGGTGTATTTCTTAAATTTCTTAAACTGGATTGAGCAACTTGCCTGTGGTACTTTAGTTCTGAAAAATGTAATGAGAAGTTAATGGGAACGGGATGTATGATAGTACAGATTTCATCTCTACTTATTAGTCTGAACGAAAAACAATTATTTTCAGGATGCTGAAGAAGCTGCTTCTCCTACATTCTTCTGAGATTGACTTAAGCCCTTTTTTATTTACAACTTGGAAACACTACATCAGAAAAGGACTTGAGACTGGGCAATAAGCTGGACATGAGGCAGCTGTATGACACATATGGTAGAAGGACTCAAGCAGTTCTGGGCTATATCAGAAGAAGCACCATATCAAAGAAGCAGAAAGTTTTATTCCCTTCTATTCTGGATTAGTGAGACCACAAGTAGAGTATTCTGTATGATTCTGACTGCCACATTTTCAAACAGATTTTGACAAATTAGAATGGGTTCATAAAAAAGGGAAAGATTCAGTGGTGGGCTGCCACCGGTTCAGACCGGTTCGGACGAGCTGGTAGTTCCGACGATCAGTTGGCCCCGTCAACCCGTCCCCATGCTATCCTGTCCTATATTTCCGTCTTTCTGGCTCAGCTGATTCACGCGGCACAGCTGATTTCCGCGCCTCAGCTGTTCTACTTACCGGGGCTGGCTTAGAAGGTAAGAAGCTGAGCTTCAAATTGCTGTATTTTGAATGCTGCGCGCAAGCGCGTTAGGTGCACGCGATCACCGAACCGGTTGTTAAACCGGTTGCAGCTCACCACTGGAAAAATTATACAGAGACCTTAAGACATGCCTTGTGGGGAAAGAATGAAGAAACATTTCAAGGAAAGACTTGGTGGGGAGAGACACAATACATGTGTTCAGGTAATAAAGAGAAGCTACAGGGAAGACAGTTGTAAACTATTTTCCATGATCACAGGAACTAATACCAAAAATAATGGTGGATGTTTAGAATAATACTTTGGAGAGAGAGAGAACTTATGTCTTTATACCCCCAATTTATTACTTCCTTATTTCCAAAAACATTTTTATTAACCTTCCATTATAAGAAAGATCTCCAAAGTGTTTTGAAATAAGAATCGAGTACATAAAATATTTTTACAAAAAGGGTTAATCTTTAACCTAAACAAAAATAAACAGAAGACAGCACAACTGAAATTCAGCCATGTTTTTAAAAATTCTACTGGTTTAAGATACTAATTTAATTTCTTTCATGGGTTAATTTCAAAAGCAAATAGCCATCATAGGGAACAGCTCATCTCACAATGCCAATAACTGAATCTTGTTTAGCAATGGTGTGATACAATTCACATTCACATATCAAGAGCCAAGGTGGCGCAGTGCAGAAGTAGGTTCCTCACGGTTTGCACCGGTTCTATAGAACCGGTAGTAAACCGGTGGTGACGTCATGAAGCCAGTTCTGTCGGTGCCGGTCCGTGGATGCCGCCATCTTTTTTTTTTTTGGGTTTTTTTTTAAGGGGGAAAATGAGACGAGGTGGCGCAGTGGTTAGAGTGCAGCACTGCAGGCTACTTCAGCTGACTGCTAGCTGTAGTTCGGCGGTTCAAAACTTCCATCCTTCTGAGGTGGGTACAATGCGGACCCAGATTGTTGGGAGCAAGATGCTGACTCTGTGACCCGCTTAGAGAGGGCTGTAAAGCACTGTGAAGCGGTATATACGTCTAAGTGCTATTGCTAAGTGCTATTATCACTATTCAGGTAAATACCAGCAGTTTTTTTATAATTAAACTAACAAAATAACATATTAAAAACGGGCAGCTCCCTGACCCAAAAATGCACATTTCACTGATTATTATTATTTTTTTTACTGAAAACAGCCAGCCATCTCTGTAACTCAAATGTTAACCATAAAAACTTGTATCATGGTAATGAAATAGCCTAATTATAGCATCTGTGCTTTTAATTTTTACCTTGCTAAAACAGTAATTCACTCTACAAAAACCACAAGTAAACTCCGACCATCAGTTAGAAGTCCATTTATTCTTAGGTGCCCAAATCTTCGTGCTTTAATAAAATTGCTGTTGAAGAAGTGAATCTATTTCCTGATCCTACATTATGCTCCACTATTTTTTCCTAAAGTTCATTTAATTATATGCAGTTGATTTCCTTCAAATAAACTGATATTAACTATGGATGTGTCGTGTTGGGCAACTTAAGCTTGTTCTAGCCAAAACGGAAAAAAAAGACCTTGTTAATGAAGGTTAAATCTCAGTTATTGGGAAAGCAACAGCTGTGGCTGTAGATTTTCCCTTCCGCCCACAAAGGAAAGCAGGAAGGCTGAGGCCCTGTGTAGTTCATGCTGGAAAATGCTCCAGAGGGCTCTACCATCTGGGATGGTATTTTATTGTTTTAATCATTTTTAATTATCTCAGTAATTTGGTAAACTACCCAGAGAACTTTGGTTATTAGCCAGATTAGAAATAAGCCAATCAATCAGCCAACTGAACATACAATGCTCTGTTCCAACCGGCTAAAACTCTACTTTAGGAGGTGCAGTGACCAAATCTAGAATAATAACATTAACGGCAGAAGTTCTGAAAACAATGTTTCAGCCCTGTGTCTCAGGGGTGAAAAATCTACCCATTATAACACGGATAGTTGTTTTTATCATAGGGGCACAATTTGAAGCCCCAGAACTGCATTTGGCCCTGAATGTTGAACTACTTTGAGATTTCAGTTTATATAAAATGGCTGTAAAAAAGTTTTAAATAAATAAAAGTAAGGAAAATGATAGCTGCTTAACTATATGGGAACCACACTTGAGTTGTATGTAGAAATTAGAGCTATTTTTTTTAAGGGGGGAACTAATCATACACTCAAATCCCACTTTGAGTGTATACAGAGTGCTTCCATCTCTGTTCCTGCTTTAGCTGGGTTGAACATAAAAGCCTGTATAAGGTCTCTCAATCAAGACCTTAAGGCAGTGTTTCTCAACTCCAACAACCTGAAGATGTGCGGATTTCAACTCCAAGCTCCCAGTGTTGAGAAACACTGCTTTAAGACAAGCATGCACAGAAACAATAAGGATGGCTATAACGTGAGTACTCCAATGTCCCTTTACTGTTTTGTTTTTGGCTATAACTAAGTATAATCATCAGTGCATTGAGGTCAGCATGAACAACCATGTGGGTGACCATAAGCATCTGGTTCATAGCACCATGATGTAAAAACAACTATATGCATGTCACAATGTCTGATACAAATAAGTAAGCCAGATCACACAAGGTAGCAATAAGAGTTGTATTGATTGATTGGCTTTCCAATGGCCAATTGCAAGCTGGGAACAAGAATCAGCTCTGGATTAGGACCCAGGGCAGGTATGGTAAGCAGAGCATGGGAGGGTTTAAAACTTTGTTTTCCATTATAGTATTCACATGCATGCACTTTGCCTTAGTAAAAAAAACAAAACACCTTATTGGTGCTAAGAGGAAGAGTAGCATAGTAATCTCATTTTTTAGATTAAGTGTCTTCTACCTGCTCTTCACTCCAGTACACAAAGTTTGAATCCAAATCAATGAACTCTTCAGATACTTTGTTGTTGTTGTTTAAAAGGTTATTACACAACTGTCAATTGTATGATTGGCATCTTATTTAGTTCGGCTATCAAGGATGTGGAGCTGCAGGACACAAGTGCCATAGAATCTCCTTTCTAGAGGAAGGAGAGAGAGAGAGAGAGAGAGAGAGAGAGAGAGAGAGAGAGAGATGATTGATAGATGATTGATAGAAAGATAGATAGATACAGGAGTGGGTTCCTCCCGGTTCGGACCGGTTCTCCCGAACCAGTAGCGGCCCGCTGGTGACGTCACGATGATGTCACCGAACCGGATCGGTCGGTGCCGGTCTGTGGGTGCCGCCATCTTTTTTTTTGAATTTTTTTGGGGGGGATTTTTTTCCCGGGTTTTTCTTCTGCGCATGCGCATTCAAGGTCCGCCCTCCTGGAGCACCACTGCCGCCACTCTGGGACTTTCCTTCAGCCACTGCTGCAGCTAGAGCTCCCATCAGGATTGAAGGTAGGCAAGAATGTTGGGGCCGCCCGGCCGCGGGGAAGGGAGCTAGCAGCCCTCGCATTGACGGGAGATGCAGCTGCTATGCTGGGGCTGAGAGGGGCGGCGGTGGGGCGTCCTGGAACTCCCGGGGAGTTTCCCTGCATGGGTTTGGGCAGGGGGGTTGAAAAGCGAGCTCCAGGCAGCTCGCTTTCCCCCCACCACCACCACCCCGCCAGCAAAAGCCGTGCAGGAAAAAACTCCGGGTTCGGGGCGTCCTGGAACTCCCGGGGAATTTCCCTGCACGGGTTTGGGCGGGGGGGGGTTGAAAAGCGAGCTCCAGGCAATGGCGGGCGACGGTCCGAGAGGCCGGTCCGAGAGGCCGGTCCGAGAGGCCTGGAGCTCGCTTTTCACCCCCCACCGGCAAAAGTGGCAGAGGAAAAAAGTACAGCCCATGACGGGAGAAGCGCCGCTTCTGGCCAGGCCAGGCCCGGCCAGTGGGTGGGTGGGGGGCCCTTGGGGGAGACGCGCCCCCCCTGCGGCCGGGCCGGCCCCGGGCGGGGGGGGGGGGGGGGGGGCGGCCCTTGGGGGAGACACAGCTGCTGCGTTGGGGCTAAGAGGGGTGGCGGCAGGAGAAAGAAGAAAGTGAAACGCGGCTGTGGTGCTCCAGGAGGGCGGGCGGTGAGGGTCGTTCACAGCCGCAAGCTGCCTCTGTCAGGGAGAGGGCCAGGCCTGCACTTGGAAGCGGCTGCCCCCCTCGCTGCCCTCCCTCCCTGCCTGGCAGGAGGAGGAGGCAGGCAAGGTGGGAGGCAAAGAGGTGCGCGGGGCTCAGCTGGGCCGCAGAGCATGTGGTGGGCCCGCCCCGGCTCTCGGGCTGCTTCCCGCTGCCACACAAAGTTTGGCGTGCCAGGCCGGTGGAGGAAGAGGCTCCCAGCGGGTGCCAAGCCAGCAGCGGGTTACCTGTTGAGGCTTGGGGCCATGGCCCTTCCTGCCCGCCTGTCTCCCTTCCAGCTCGGTGCGCTGAGGCTCGAAGCCTCAACAGTAAACTGCCGCCGCCTCACGGCGTGGTTCCGGGATAGCGGAGAGCTTCCTTGGCCTCTCCCAAGCAATCTGTGCCACCCCGCTGGCTCTCCGCCATCCCGAAACTGCACCGCGTCCTTCCTGCCCGCCTGTCTCCCTTCCAGCTCAGTGCGCTGAGGCTCGAAGCCTCAACAG
>QLTV01002845.1:691217-722350 GCA_003457575.1 Thermophis baileyi | reverse complement strand
ATAACATACAGAAACAGCACAAAATAAATGAATAAATAAAAGACAGATGGAGGACGGACAGGCATAAAAAATATGGAACCCACCCCTAGATAGATAGATAGATAGATAGATAGATAGATAGATAGATAGATAGATAGATAGATAGATAGATAGATAGATAGATAGATAGATAGATAGATAGATAGATAGATAGATAGATAGATAGATAGATAGATAGATTCTATTCTGCTACAATTACACATCTAGGTAGTTTGCAGACCAAACCATTAAAAATGTTTAAAAATATAGACATTGCAACAACTCAAAAAACTAATCAGTAAAATTTAAAATAGCCCACTGCTGAACAGATTGGAAGCACAGCAAACATGCTGTCTACAAAAGTAGTTGGAAATTATGTTGTCCAAGACAGAGGAAAAGCTATATCTCAGCAGGAAGCTGAGCTACTCCAGAGGGTTGAGGCATCAATAGAACAGTATTGCTTCCTGGCAGCACTTTCATCTCCCAAATTGAAAGCACCCAGAACATGCCCTCTTGAGCAGAATGGCCAGACCTACCAGACTCCTGTAGGTGCCCTAGCCTCATCCTGTAGGGCTTTATAAGTTAAAAATAGCAGTTTGAATTATACTTGGAAACCTCCTGGAAGCTAGTGCAGAATCCACAAAATAAGCGTTATGGTGCTGAATTGCTTGTCCTCATAAGCAAGATTACGTTACAGCTGTACAAATGTATTCATTCCGATCTCAAAAAAAACCACCTCATTTTGCAAAAGTGTTTTTGCTTTTGTCTCAAATGTAAGAAGCTTCAGCTGTCTGAGCGAACAAGAGCTGGGAGGAAAGAAGATAAAACCTTCTAGCACAATTTTAGAAGACTTGAGTTGCATCCAGATATAGCCGTGCATGGTTTGGTCCCAATAAAATCACATTCCATTTGATTTCCTTTGGCCTTTTATGCACATGAAGATCCTTAGGGGAGGAAAATCAGCCTAGTGCATTTTAAGATATTTAGTTAGTATTGGCATCAGGAGGCTGAGTTTTGAAAGCTATACATCCATGTCTAGTTCTGTGATTAATGTTATGGATATTTGATTCACATTTGTTCTGTTGCAGTGCACAATCCTGCCAGTTTGGTCTAGAGGTTAAGGCACCAAACTAGAACCAGGAGACAGTGAATTCCAGTCCTGTCTTAAGCATGAAGCCAGTTGGATGACCTTGGGCCAGTCACTGTCTCTCAGCCCAACTTATCTCACAGGGTTGTTGTGAGGAAAATAGGAGGAGGAAGGAGTATTAGGTATGTTTGCTGCCTTGAATTATTTATAACAAGAATAAAGGCAGTATAAAAATAAACAAATAAATGAAATAAAAAGAAATCCTCTCTAGCTTGGATCTGATGACACATCCTGAAATATTAGCTATCCTCATTTTACTTTGAAAAACTGTTTTGTTAGCAAATTATTGTTTCCTTTTTATTCTTCCCATCAGGACTTTCTTCCCCCACAAAATATATTAGACAAGTATAGTTAGTTACTTGTAATTCTTCACTGAATGCCTAAAAAAAGATTCTTTGAAGTACTTTGATTATGGGACTGCAACGTATTTTATTTTTGTGAGAACAAAGAAAAAAGTCCAATATTACCGCTCACACTCTTGGAGCTGATTAATATTTATGGATTTTTATATCTAGACTTAAAAAGTAAACTGAAACCAATGCAACTGCTTCCAACTTCCTAATATGTTAGAAAACAAAAAGAAATTGTTGACTAGTTCTGATTTTAAAATGAAAATACTTTGTATATCTTGCTATTAGCCTCACCTCACTTGAATATTATTTTTAAAAATAGAAAATACACTTAATAACCAGGGCCAGTTACAGTTCCCACTGTCTACTATTTATTTATTATATACAGTAGTCCTGGGTTTTAGAGTCAAGCTAGATCAATTAAAAATCATATATAGCTGTTGGTGAAAAACTTTTGTTCAGTAGAAAGCAATAATAGTCAGGCTAATGACACACATTGAAAAACCTTTTTTAGGACAAACCAAAATGACACAAAACCGTGTTCAAGTCCTCTAGATGTCATCCTCAGCACAATGCTATAACAGTCATGAAATGGGGAAAAAACAGAAATGTTCAAAAGAATTATGGCAGATTTTACAGCCATACAGCCTACAGTTCAAAGGCATTCTAATGTGAAATCTGTAGACTGACTGCATTTGTTATTGGAAGATGTGATGCTGTCTGAAAACACAAAAGCCTTCCATCTCCAATTTATCTCTTGCCTTGAGCGACATATTCAGGCTCCTAGGTCTGGAATAAAGCACATTTCTAAAATCATTATGGTCTTTGTCTGAGTAAAGCTAGAAAAATAATGATAGAAGACTTCAATCATCAATCAATCAATCAATCAGATCTCTATTTTGCTCATAGGCCAGCATAAAATACATTCGGGGAGGAAAAATATACCTATTTCAATAGTAATACCGAAACCTGTAAGAGTTTAATTATAAAAGGCAACTAAAAGCTAAGATTGCTAAAACACTACAATATTAAAAGAAGGCTAATGTCTCTTAAGAGAGATGGAGGAAGATGTGATTGAGGGAATACTTTCAACAGCATAACATAAGAGAATAGCTCTGTTTCAGCCCATGCAAACCCTATTAAAAAGATCAGATACAAGGTAATGAGAAATAAATCCTGTCCTTGGTCCTGGAAGCTACTGACCTTGAAATAGATTGTACTACTAATATTGGCTGGTCAGACAGGTAAAAACATTTCTTAGATTCTGAATCAATGTTTACATACATACACACAGTGGTGGGATTCAGCCACTTCGCACCACCTCGGGAGAACCAGTTGTTAACTTTTTGAGCAGTTTGGCGAACTGGTTGTTGGAAGAAATCATTAGGGCAGAGAACCGGTTGTTAAATTATTTGAATCCCACCACTGCAGACACACACAGGTAGGTAATTTTTATTAAAAATTTTAAACAAGAAGATATTAATAGAAACTAATAGAAAGAAAGAAAGAAGGAAAGAAAATATGAGGAACGTAAATGTTATTAGTTTGTCAACAATCTACTAAGCTGGCCATATGCACACTGCTGCTGGCAAAGGAAATATTGAGTTTGATTTAAAAAAAATCAGCCTCCCAATATACTTTAAATTGGACCTTCAGATGTTGCTGAACTACATCTCCCAGCATCAAACATGATTGGTTGTAGCTCGTCCTTAAGGCCACTTGTTAAGTCCCCTCTTTACCCTGTTTTAAATTGATAAAATGCTCCCGGTTACTAGCTCAGGGTTTATACCACAAGTTGGCTGCATAAATGATCCATTTCAGTCATTTTCACAGTTATGCACACATGGGAATAATTCTGAAAGCCATTACACTGTTGTAAAATGCACTATTACAACAGGTGCCAGAAATCCAGGATTTAAACATGGTCTTCTCTTGCTTTGTTGTTTTTATTTCATTTAAGCTTTGTTTTTTTTTAATGAAAATGAAGGCAGAGACTGGGGAGGGGATTTCTATATCTTTTTAAAATGTGAGCCAAGAGTGCAGATAATGAGATCCTTCTGTGTATCTTGTGTATTCTGAGACAGCCAGACAATAAGATACTCAAAAGCTTAGATATGGACAGGCAGCAAGACGTGAAGGCAGTACAGGAAAGAACTAATGAGGAGGGCCCTTCACTAAAGATAAGAAAGCCATCAAATTTGCTATTTGCCTGTTCTCAGGTATTCAGGCAGCTCGTGAAAAGAAGCCATGGATTGAATTCTTAGGGGGGGAAATCTTTTTTGAGCCATAAGCATTATCAAAAACCGACAATGATTTTTTTCACATGGCTGGGTATAGGATTTAATGTTTTTTTATCACCATGAGATAAAAAGAAAAGCTTCCCTCATCTCTTTTTTAAATGAAATACATTTATTTTCCAAGGTCCCGAAATGAGACTTACAATGAATATATAATAGGCTTGTGTTGAACACTCATATTGTCAAAAAATGTTATCTACAGATATTGCTTTATTGTATTTCATTTCATTTGTAATGATGTTGCTTCTCTGATTGGGAGCAAGCTTGGAGAAACTTTTCCCAATTTGATGGTGTCCTTCTCTTCAAGGGAAGTTATTAGGGACCATAGTGAGTGGCACCAGAGAAAGCTTTGGAGAGAAATAGCCTCTTCTCTTGAACCTGAGGATAGGTTAAAGATGTTCACCCTACTCTCTGGTATTTCTGTCCCCTACATATTCAGCTGGGAGAGCTGAAGGAGAAGTTATCTTATTTCCATTTGAATAAAGGGAAGCTTCCCTATGCATTATTAAACCTTGTAGAATTTTATTCCCATATTCAAACAGATAAGAGTGGAATTCATTTTTTTTTAGATATCTGGGTTGATTTTAGGTGGGGAGAGGGAACAGATGAGACTCTATCACAGCAATATCCGCTACCCACTTTCTAGTCCTCAGGCATTCAGATAAATTCTTTTTTCTAACATGTTTTTTAAAACAATTGAACATTTTAAGAAAGGAGAAACATGCACATGTATACATATACATACATACATACACACACAAAAGAAAAAAAAGAAAAAAAGGAGTAAATTGGGCAACTAAGAACTTACAAATGTGATAAAGTTATAATTTTTTTACCTTTGTAATGAATTAAAAGTACCTGAGTATCTTCAGTCCCAAAAATCACTATTAAAATCTATGCAAAATATGAATATCAAGAGATGCAAGGGATGCAATATGGAAAATATAATAAAATTGTGAAATTACAAATTGTGATAAATTATTTTAAAGGAAAGTTTTTTCCTTTAAAATATTGATATTCAGAAAAAGAGGGGGAAGGAAAGAGAGGGGGGGGGAAATAAAATATAACAAAGTAAAAAAAATCTAAACAGTATTAAAAACAACTTGCTTGCCAATTATATTCTTCCCTTCCATCTGTTAATCACAACTAATGTATTATGAAATGTTTCTAATGTCTATTTGATTCTTTTATTTTGAATTTTGCCTAGATGAAAAGATTCAGGAAGATGGATTCTTTCTGTCTGCTATCTATTCTCCTTGTATCCTTCTCTGTATTCTCACCTTCTTCCCAGTCTTGGAGTAATGCACTTGTAGAACATCATAGAAAAGCCTTCATAGTTAAACAACAGGTTGATGGAGTTAGAGACCAGTCATTGCAGGATGCCAAGATGTCTGACTGCCTTCGCAGTGTTTATTGCTTATATACAGTTTTACAATTAGCAAAAGGTAACAAAGAGCAACAGCATTTTCATTGGTGAATTCTCCTTGCCAATCCTTAAGAACATCCTACATCCTGTTAATACAACCTAGATGAGATCACGTACCAGCCAGAGATAGTGTCCTGCTTCATCCAGGCAATATAAATGGGGTGAAATCATGGGAACTGAGTGAGATCATGTAGGTACTTGAGGCCCTTCTGAGGTAGGCAGTTTGCTGCACATAACCTCCAAATGACCTCCATCTCTACAACAGGTATTTGTAGAAATGTCAAGAATCCAGATAAACCCTGAATTCTGGAGGGCAAAAGATATTGCCTAGGAAATGGTTAAACAAGTGTGGGGGACCCCTCAGAGGCTTAACAGTCACAGGAAGAAACTTAGGAAGGGCCCATCCTAATTAATTGAGTGGGTAAAACTGATGGTGGTAAATTTGTATCTTCAGATTTGAAGGAATCATCTAGTCATGTTTCCTGTCTGATTTACCTAGGAGGTCCTAAAGCATATCTGTCAGACCTCCTGGTTTAAACTGACACTGCTTTTTCTAAAGGAATCAGAGACTGGGAGTTTGGGTGGAAATTTTTCTTAGTGACCTTTATTCTCACCTTCTCCACTATAACTTCCAGGATTTACAGAATTATTGAATCAGTATAGCCTCTTTCTTAATTGTTTCTGCATTTATTTAAATACTGCTCATTAATAATCTCAAAGCAGATTACCCTCACCTTTCTTCAACATAGAATCATATGGCTGGAAGGGACCTTGGACGTCTTCTAGTCCAACCCCCTGCCCAAGGCAGGAATACTTTTGCTATCACAGACAAATGGTTGTCCAATTTTTTCTTCAAAACCTCCGGGGATGGAACACCCACAATTCCAAAAGTCAAGCTCTTCCATTGATTAATTGTTCTCACTATCAGGAAATTCCTCCTTAGTTCCTCCTCCTGTTAAAGATTTCTCTTTAACAGGATTCCACTCAACTCTTCTGCCCTCAGGTGCTATGGAGAATAAATTGACTTCCTGCACACCTCAGCCAACTGATTAGTAAAAAGTTCATCTATTTCCTCTGGTTGGGTCTTCTGTAGTACACACCTATAGCAAAGTCATTTTTTCCCTCTAATATTCACCCAAATACTTTCAAAAAGGCTTTCATACTTGGTGTTGTGTATTTCGGTAGAGGTGTAGTAATTCTTTACCTTCAGTGCAACTCCTCTTCCTCTTTGATGGGTCTGTTTCTTTTGTCTGATTTGTTGTCTAAGAATTTTCCTAAAAATTGGTCTCCTTTCTCCTTCAATTTCAGTTTAAAGCTCTTCAGATGTGCCAAGCCAAATGTTTACCAACACATTTTTCCAGTCCTTCTGAGATACAGCAAATTTCTTCCAAGAAATCCTTCCTGTAGGTAATGTAAACCATGGTCCAGAAATCCAAAGTTTTCTGATGGTTTACTTCTAAAATCCTCTGTTTCCTCATTGGGTGTTGACCTTCTGTTGGAAGTACAGATGGAAATATTGCCTTTGCTCCTAACTGTTTTACCTTTCTACCTAACTGCTCATAGTCTCTTGATATTTTTTCAGACTCTGTGTTGTATTGTTTGTCCCAACATAAAAGAGGAGAAAGATAATAATCAGTGGGCTTAACAGGTGCAAAGAATTCTATAAAACAGAGCCAGAATCTGGCTTAATATTCATATGAATATCCTAAGAGTAGGGAATAGATATGCATTTGATTTCTATTAATTCAGCATAATCTCTTCATATATCCTTGCACACACATCTATAAATTTGGAGGTCTTTGTTTAGAAAGATTCAACTACTTCAAATGTTCAGAAATATCCTGTCCTAGAAATCATTCTTTATTCTGCACTACCTCCCCATCCTCATTCCAAATTAGTAAAAATCAGTTGTGAGGTAATTGTATGTTTATTTCATTTGGTAACCATCTTTCAGTGAAATACTATAAGAAGACATCAGAAGGAAACTCTTCCAATTGTTCCTTTTCAGAATGAAATATAGGCAAGCAGGGAAGTTTTAGGATGATAGAAATGTGTATAGTAGAAACCAACATCACTAGGAGGTTTCTCTGCCAACTCCAACAACAGAGCAAGCTCAAAAACATCACTGAGAGAAATACGAAAGAAATTCTGAAGCTTCTTAAAAACGGGGTGGGGAAAAAAATGGCATTTCTCTTTCACATAGAAATAAAATATTTCCAAGAAACCGGAATGCAGATTTCAGGACATTTATGCAGTAAATATCCTAAATGGGATAAGATTATTTGTAATTATAAGTAATAACAGAAGATACATAACACCGAGACTGAAGAGATGCTTTCTAGGACAGTCCATTTAAGGAGGTTGCCACAGGTACAGCTGTATTAGGCCTCAGAAATGTAGGAGACCCAAGCAGGACAGCAAATAGAAACAGGCTATGGGTGAATAATCTGAGTGTACAAAAGCAACTAGGCTACAACTGCCTTTCCCTGACTTTCTTCCCCCTAAGAGACCACCTAATCACAGGTCAATGGGGTTTGGGATCAGTTTTGCATTAACCAACAGGCAGAATGATTGGCAGGATCATTATCCTAAGCCCAAAGATGCTACTATGTTCCCGATAATTTTGTCAGTGCACAAGCTGTTTCTTCTAAAAAAAAAATTCCCTTGTTCTTCCTTCTCATTTTTGCAGAAATCCATCTGCAATATTGCTCCAGGCTAGAAGGACTCTTCCAACAGTGTTGTCTTCGATCTCCAGAGAAACCAGTATTGTTTCCTAAAGAAAAGCTTTCTATTTTTTAACAGATTCTCCATGGAACTTCTGTTGTTTATTACATCATCTCATCTAAACATTGTGCACTTCCTTTAAATCTTGTAGTTAAAAAGAATCAGCAGAATCCATATCTGTCTTAATGAGTCACTAAAGAAAGTTCTACCGGTGCACATTTTAAACATATTGCAATCCTAGATAGCTAAAGTGGGTCTGCTGTTCTCTTTGATGTATGACCAAGTTGCATCTAAAAGGGCACTTCCTCAGAGACAGAGTAGTTGATAAAAGCCAAAGTTATTAGTAATTTCACAGCTTGTTTGGTCAGTTTGTGTGGCATTTGATGCCTTTCAAAGAATTTTACTGAGGAATTTCATGACAAGGCAATATGTTACATGGAAAGAGCACCATAATTAGTTTGTGTCATGGAAAGCATTCCATTTCATAACATTAGCTTCTTTTTAAAGTATTTTAAACTGTCAGATATGCCTTTAATTAAAAAAAATAAAGGCAGTGATGACAATTAAACCTCTAGTCATGGGGAGTATCTGAAGAATGAGAATGTGGGAGTTTATTTTCAAATTATTTTTCAGCATATACCAAATGTGGCAATTGTTAGACAGGGAGAGAGGGGAAAAAACCCACATTCTTGTGTTTCCTAAAGTCAGCTAGAAAGAAATGCTAACTGTGGTGGAAATCAAGTTAAAAGGAAATACTTTAAATTGAGTGAATTGATCGTTGCAATTAATCAGAGCTTCCATACCATACCATTATAAGAATCAGAAAAGTATAGAGTTTGACTAAGACAGGGAACTGGAAAGCTACCAACAAACTAAGCTGCTTGCTTCAACTTCACCTTACGCTTGATGTAGCAGGCAGGTAAATAGAAAACTGTAATTTTTGTAACTGTAATTACTGTCTATTGGAAGGTTTTTCACATCTCCTGCCAGATTTCATGTTGGATTATTTACAACAGATAACTTAATGGAAGTTTTGAGTCTTCTTTCAACTTGCTAGGCAAGAGTAGACTTCCAAAGATGTGAAAACACTGATAAGATTTATTGTAGAAAAGTTGATAAAGTCACATCGAAAGAATTCTGTAGACCGTAGTGTACTAAATGTAAAGCCTATTCATAGCGAATGCAAGATTCAAATTTTTGCACTTCTTTGTTCTGCCCACACAATGTAACCAACTAGAAGCCGCTCTCTTTGGTCGGAGGGACAGTTTTTAACTTCTCTTTTGTTTTAATGGTTTGGTGACCACTTGAGAACTGGTTCTCACAGAAATGCTTTCTGGCTTCATTTTAAACAAAATGAGGGTTATTTTGTGAGTGTGAAAAATTTGCTGATATGCTGCTTAGACCGGACATAGCAGAAAGCTCTTTGGGATTTGTGTAGTCCATTGGAAGACTCTCCTGGTTCACTGCCTTTGAGACATCAGTACATAAGTCACTGTTGTCTAGTGTCATATGGATCTACTCTCCTTCCTTAATCTGAAGAGGGAGAACTTGCCCTTCTCTGGTGTCTTGGACTTTGGTCCAGATTTTATGAATTTCCTTAACTCTGCTATCTGTGTCTATTTGTGGACTCTTTGTCACATGCAGATATATAGGACAATAATTACTGAAATATTGGTAAGACATTATTATATTATATTCCCTGCCAGGATTCATTTCTGAAAACTATCCATAGTCCATGCAAAATTCCCACTTTGCTCTGGCAATAGAGAATAAATCTCTTTCAGATGATTTTGGTCTATGACAGTGATGGCGAACCTATGGCACCCGTGCCACAGGTGGCACGCGGAGCCATATCAGAGGGCACGCGAGGCGTTGCCCTATGTCAGCTCCAGCACGCATGCGCATGCTGGCCAGCTGATTTTCGGCCTTGGGGAAGGCCGTTTTGCCCTCCGGAGGCTTCAGGGAAGCTTCCTGAAGCCCCGGAGTGCGAAAAACGGCCCAACGGGCAAACCGGAAGTTCAGAAAAACGCACTTCCGGTTTGCCATTGGGCTGTTTTTCGCACTCCGGAGGCTTCAGGGAAGCTTCCTGAAGCCCCAGAGTTCAAAAAACAGCCCAACGGACAAACCAGAAGTGCATTTTTCCGAACTTCCGGTTTGCCCATTTGCCCGTTTTTCACCATCCCAGGCTTCAGTGAGGCCTTTGCGCATGCGTAGGGGCGGCGGGGGGTTGTGTGCATGCACAGGGGGCAGTGCGGGGGGATTGTGCACATGCGTGGGGGGGAGGGAATGGATGTGGGCATGTGCACGTGCGCTAGCGCGTGCACACACACCCTTTTGGCACGCGAACCAAAAAAGGTTCGCCATCACTGGTCTATGAATAGATAGAACTGATAGAACATTTAGCTATTTTCCACCCCCAGAAAAATCAACAATTTAAGAATTGCACAGGAATAGTCATATTGAGTAATATTAATGCTCTTTCTCAACAAATGACAGGTTTCTGAGTACACTGGTATGGTATGCTTATTGTATCAAATCTTACAAGATGAACACAATAAATACCAGAGTTTCAATAGCATCTGTCACACAGAAAATGAATTTTGCAAAATAAATAAACCTTATGTTTTAATTGGGTAAACTTTATGTAGCAGAAGCTTTTTTTTTTTTTTTTTTTTTTTTTTTTTTTGCAGGCTTCTAGGTTCCATATGTTTAACCAGAGTATTAAAAGTTAATTATTCAGGAATTTTCATCAATTTTTGAAAATTTCTATCCAATTCTTATTAAAAAATGTTGAGTAAAAAATTATTTACATTAAATATTATTTAATACCTATTTTTGTACTTTGAAAATGAAAAACGGAACAGAATTATGTATGGAATATGTTAAAGTGACATGGAATAGAAATAGAATAAATCATTTGAAAATACAAAGTAAATTAAATGTAATTAAAACATATCTGTCCCATAAAGCAGGGGTCAGGTGGCTAATAGAAAATGATGAAGCACCAATTTTTATACAAATACTAGCACTTGGATGTACAAGCATAAATAGCCAGAGAAAACCCCCTGCCAAACCAGATGATGCAGCTACTTTAATGCTTCAAGGGGAAATGTTTCACTCATCTTACAATGGTTTGGAAAGCATCTTATACAAATGCTTTTCATATATCTAGTAAATAAATCTGGCCAGAAATATGGGCTGCCCAATACAAAGGACCAGATTGACTGGCAATTTAATATTATGCTAAGTCTCACAATAGACTTCACGCTTGAGGGAAACAGCCTAGTCTAGAGAGCATAGGGCAAGCCATGTAGTTCAGTGGTGGGTTGGTCCCAGTTCGGTCCGGTTCTGCAAACTGGTAGTGGCAGTGGCAATGTGCAGAAGTGTTGTGAGCGTGCACGCAAACTGATAGCAACGGGTTTTAGAACCCACTACTGATGTAGTTCAATGAGCTTTGTAAGAGTTGGCTTCCAGAATGATATAAATTTGAAAAACCATTACATAAACAACTAGCTGCAAACTTCTTTATATCAAGCCTTTTTACCAGTTCATTGAAAGACTATGAGGAAAAGAATCAGAAAGACTCTGCCCAAATATACAGGGATATATGTTTTCTAAATTGAGAGTAGTTCAGTGGCTGGAAGCCCATCCCATTCATCTCAATAAATCTTGCTAAAGAGAACTCTGTGAAAATCAGGCTTGGGGGAAAAAACCCACTTTCAGTTTAAGGCAGCTGCCCAAGAGCCTGACAATGGCTGACATCCATCACCTGGCTGCCAATCTCTATTTCTCAGCCGCTGTAGTCTACAATGGCTGTTTAATAGCATCTAATAGCCAGCCAGTCCTCAGAACAATGGATATTTACTAGATCATCCATATATACTGACACTGATACAGGAAATGCTTGTGCAGAGAAAACAATTTCACCTTTGTCCTTCTTCAGAGGTGATTTCACAGTAAGTTTCCAGATGCTGCCTGCACAAATCCTCTCCAATGCAGATTTTGAACAAGTGTGATCCATCTGGCAGGTGGCACTATATTATGATAATTCCTTTCTTGTTAAGAGCAGAAACTCTGTTCAGAATATAGAGTTTCCAGAGTAGTAACAATTTCAAAGCAACAGAGCTTTAAAAAATGTGTTTCACAGTTAAAAGTCAAAGGGTTCACCTGCTTGATGAAATTGTCAGTAGTGACAAATCCATCATGCCACAGTCCATAAAGGCTCACAACTACTTCAGAAACTAATGCAGTATCCTATTTGTTTTCAGAGGTCCACAGCCAGAGATGGCAGGAGAAGCAAACGATGTTGCTTTCCAGTGTCAGATAACTTCTCATTTTATCATTGAAAACTGTTTTTGTATGATATGTCCTTAGTGGGCCAAACAGTATTATAATTAGTAATAATTCCTGCACATATCATTATTTCTTCATTAATAATGATTTTTCATATATATATTATCTTTATAATATATCTTTATTAAACACATAAATATAGCTCATACTATTAACAAAGATGTATTCAACAGTCTGGAAAGAGTATATACAGAAACACCAGATTAGGTTCCACCAAATCTATCAGAAATAAATTCATAGCTGGTATCATGAACACAAAATGTGCAGCTGTAAATTGGGGATGAATGTCGCTTAAGAGGATTATAATTCTGCTTTGAACACCTGCTTTTTTCTGTAAGTTCGATTTGATGAAAGAGAACTTGCTTTTGAAAATTCAAAGGAGAAACAAATTTCAATGAGATTCCTATGGGTAGACAGTAGCATTCTTGTCCTTGTTTAGTGATAAGGTGCTTGCTTGTGCCATCTTTCATTATGCAGGCATCTCTCCAGCGATTTGTAGCTTCCATGGCTCTACATCTCTCCATTATATTTGATGGGAAGACATCACAACATGATGGAACAACTCCTCCAATAGAGCTTTGTCCAATTGAATAATGGAAAAGCAATTTAACCTATCTCCAGTAACATAATGAAGTGTAAAAAGACACCAAGAAATTCTAAAAAGTCCTGAGAATAAGGCAAAATGAAGATTGCATTGAGACATTGTAAGGCAGATATTAGCAACACATTGTGCACAATAATTTTTCAACTGATGGATAAATGCACAGCCAAGGGCCACATTCCAAAAAGTAATAGGTGGGATCAAAACAGCTTTAAATTTGATTTGATGAACTTTGTATTGAGTCATTTCTCTGTGACATTAAAATCCAACTTTTGTAATGCTTAAAGGATTCAGCTTTTGGAATATTGATATTACAGTGTCAGAGCATTGTACCTCTGCTTTTATGGGAAGGAAAAAGCATTTGAGGCACTCGAGAGCGCTAGAAGAAAGCTGTTGCTGAAACATGAATGTTTGTTATAAAACAGTTGAAGTTGGAATTTTATAGCTTATGAAACAAGGAAAGACAATATTTTAGGTGCTAGAAGCTTCAACAGGCATTTTATGGGTAAGCAGGGATACTGTGGCAACACATGTAAAACAGACAGTATTGTATTTGTGGAGAGGGCTATGATTTTTTTATTTTCTTGATTATGTGAAAAGCTGCTGCATTAAGCATATACTCTGTGTGCATTTCCTGCTTTCAATGGAAATATTTCACTGCCTGTTTTTACTTAATCATGAGATCAATATTCAGTCTATAAGTGGAAAGAGGTCCAGAGTCATCAAAAAGAACGTTAAAGGCCATATGCAGCTCTGTGATCATAGGATATCCATTTCTATCCTAATTTTTCCTCTATAAATCTATAAATTTCATATCTGCATTCTGATTTGGCAGGCAGTGTGGTGTCTAAAGAGACCAGTGGCTTCTTATTACCCAAAAATGATATTGCACATTGCTTGGAGAATCCTTTTGGAGACAGAATATTAGACTACCTCTGAGTTTTTTAATGTAGTAGATCTTTCCTCCTCCCTCTAGTGTTCTTGTATTCTGAATATCTGTAACTCTGCAAGCATGACAGGTAGTATATTCAATTCTTCAGTGCTTACATATTGACATAGCAAGCCTCCAAATTAGGCCATTATTATGATTCTATATGTTTCTTTTACAATTGCGGTAAAAAGAGGCTTCTTAAAATATTTGTGAAGTAACTGTTCAATAGTGTGCTATTAAGCATCATTATTTCTTGCCATGCTCTGTTGAGAATGGATTGAACCTACTCAATATTAACTAAAGAACCGAATAATAAAAGATAATTACAGAAGTTGTGACTATATACAGTAACAGTGGCCTATGGCATGAAGGGATGCTCTTTGGTAAAAAAAAAAAGCTTCTACAATTCATTTAATGGATCTTAGTTAAATTATGCTTACTCAGTAAATTGGACTTATATGTAAAAAGTGAGTGTACAGAACAATAATGAGGGCTCAAACTCTCCTTTCAATTAAAAGTGACACATGCATCATCCCATGTGGGAGGAAAACACAGGAAAAAACTGAGAAAGAAGTTTATCACATAGCTACATGCAATACGATAGAACAATGGATGTGTAGAACATGCATGTCATGTCATCAAACAGAAAATCCTTTGATGATGCCTTTAATGTGACATTTAAATCAATTCATAAAGAAGCCAGCCTGGAACTAATTTATGGTGAGCCATCATGAATTCTTCAGCAGGGTAATTTGCATTCTCACCAAAAATATCTGAAGTACTGATTGGACTGATGTTTTGAAGGCAAGAAGAAAAGCTAAACCTTTCTGAGAACAGCTCAATCTATACTAAATTACTGAGCTGCTCAGGTTAGGAACCAGTCTGGTATTAATGGCTTAATAGGATCACCTGCAGCCCAAATGGCCCTTAAGCCATTTGAGTTTAGTTGAGTTAGTAGCTGCAGTAACATCTAGGTCCGTGATGGCGAACCTATGGCACACGTGCCACAGGTGGCACGCGGAGCCATATCTGAGGGAACGCAAGGCGTTTCCCTATGTCAGCTCCAGTGCGTATGCACACGCTGGCCAGCTGATTTTCGGCCTTGGGGAAGGCTGTCCCAGAATTCTGGGAGTTGAAGTCCACAAGTCTTAAAGTTGCCAAAGTTGGAGACCCCTGTTTTAAACTGAGAGGTAGACCTTGGTTTCAGGCTAAAAGAGCATTTCTCAACCCTGGCAACTTTTAAGATGTGTGAACTTCAATTCTTAGAATCCCCCATCCAGGTTAAGAAACACTAAACTAACATAAAAGAACTTTGTAAAATAAATAGTGGGGTTGAGTCCAATGATACATGAAATAGGTTGAGTCCAATGTTTATTCTTTTTCAGAACTGAGGAAACAAAGGCATTAGAAGAGAAGGAAGGAAGAATAATGGGAGAGGAATTATCTTTCCTCTTTAAATTTCTTGGATACCAAAAAAAAGTTGGACAGTAAGATATCATTATCTCTGTATCCTTATGCCATACTAGGAATAGAAACAAACCCCTTTCATTTAGGGAAAATCTCTATGTTTTTACAGAATATTATCTTCTCTCATTAGATTTTCAAAGTTTCTGTTTTGAACTTTGTCACTGGTGCTCCCCTTTATTTTTTTTCCAGGGACTTTCAAGGAAGTATTTTAAAAAGTCAAGATAGCTGTCAGGATAATTCAGTCCTTTGTTTACATGTCCAGCCCCTGGCTTGTGCAACATGGGTTTTAAGCTGCTAGGATGTTTCCTGCGGTTGCAATAATTTGGGTGTTGGAAGATTTGGTCCAAATGCACCATTTTATGTGTTGTAATACTTCGATTAATTTATCCATAAACCCATTATTTTGATTGTGCGCCATCGAGTCATTGTCAGCTCGTAGCAACCATGTAGATATATTTTCTCCATGATGATCCATCCCTAATCTGATCTTTCAGGTCTTCCAATGGTCCACCCATTGCTACAGTAACTGACTCCATACACCCTGCTGCTGGTCATCCTCTTCTTCTCTTTCCTTCCACCATTCCCAGCATCGGAGCTTTCTCCAAAAAGCTGGGTCTTTGCATAATACCGTGTTTCCCCAAAAATAAGCCCTCCCCCAAAATAAGCCCTCCCCCAAAAATAAGCCCTACCCCGAAAATAAGCCCTCCCCCGAAAATACCATTTCCTGTTCTGCCCCCAGCAACGAGCCACCAATAATACACACACACAAACTTCCAAACACTCTTCTTTTACTCAGAAGAAAGATCTCCTAATAATTTCTTAGGAGTTGGGGAACACAAAATAAAGGCAGAATAGTTTTTGTTTCAAAGCTCCAGCTTGTTAATATGTAATCTTAACAGCTGGCTGGAGTCCAATAGATAAAGGAACAGCTCTTACGGTCTCTGGCAAAACTCCCAGAACTTGGAATGCAAGAAACAAGACTCGTACTGGAACAGATACATGAGCAGACTGGAGTCACAAAGTTCAAGAGGGATATCAAACGGTTGTTTCCTGCAACCCGGCTCAGCGTGGTCAGGGCTTAAATAGTCTACGGGTGTGGCCACTTAGCCTGCAGTTCGCTCCCACTGAGCAGGTGCAGAAGGCCCTGCTTGGCTGTCATCCTCTGGCACTGAGTCCCCCTCGCTCTCTGACTCAGGCGCCAGGTGCACGGGCCGATGGTACCGTGCCACAACCGCCTCATCGTCCTCGGGATCCATGAGCACCGGCACGGGACGCTGGCGGGCCACAACATTTCCTCTGGTTAGGGTTAGGGAGACAGAGCTGGAAATTAGGTAAGATGGCAAGAGGAGCCCCGTCTTGCTCCACATGCCCCAAAATAATAAGACCTCCCCAAAAATAAGGCCAAGTGCTTATTTCGGGGTTCAAAAAAATATAAGACAGGGTCTTATTTTCGGGGAAACACAATATGTCTGAAATAGGATAGCCTGAGCCTAGTCTGTTGTCCTTTAGTGAGAATTCTGGGTTGAATTGTTTGATGATCCATTAGTTTGTTTTCTTGGCTGTCCATATTATTCTCAGGAGTCTTCTGCAACACCAAATTTCACACGCATTAATAGTGTTCCTGTTATGTTTCCTCAAAGTCCAACTTTCACTTCCATAGAGTATCATGGGAAATACCATGGCTTGCATGATTCTGATCTCTGTAGATAGAAACATGTCACAGCATTTGAATATCTTTTCCAAGATCATCTTTAAAGTCCCCCAAAGGCCCCTCTTGTCCTAATTCCCCCCCCCTCAGTTATCATGAAAGCATGCATAACTTGCAAGGAATTCTTTGGATGCCAAAATTCACCTCAGAGCTGGTCCCAACTTTCCCAGGGTCCTCTTGCCAAACATTCTTAAAATAAATAAATAAAGAACCTTCATTTGCCAATTACAGTTTCCATAGCAACAATAAATCCCCTCACTGAATTTATGCTGAAAGATATATACTTAAAGGTAAAAAATTAACACATTTTAAATTAACCTAAGCTGTAAGTAGAGATAAATAACTGTTTTGATATGAGTGTCCCAACATTTGCACATTAAATAAGATGGAAAGAATTTGAGGGGTTTTTTTAATGAAATGTGGACCAGAAGGGGTGAGTATTGGAATAATAATGTTGAAAAGGGCCAGTTCCTTCTCCAGATAAATTAAAACACCCCTGTCAAATGGATACCACACCCTTTCTGAATAATTAGTTTCACTGTTGAACTATTAGGAAATATTTTTTAACGTTCAGCTGGAATCTGCCATCCTGTGACTTAAATCCATTATTCCATGTTTTGCCAGTTGAGATAATAGAGAACAGATTTTGAACTTTTTCTGTGAAACATTCTTTTGGTTATTTAAAAGTTGTTATTATATCCTCCCTCAGTGTAGTCTTCTCAGGCTTATACAACCCCAGTTCCTTAAAATGCTTTTCCTAGGATTAGAGAGATTTTGACAAATGCAGAATAATTAGATGGATTGTTTTCTGTGTTTTAGAAACCACTTTTGTTTATGTACAATAAAATTGCATTTACCTATTTAGTGATCATATCACATCACACAGCTGAATCATAATTGGTTTTGTAATCAACTACTACTAGTTTCACAAGTATTGTTACCAATCCAGATCTGATTTTTGATGCCTATGTATAATTGCATTTAATTCTGTGATTTTCAACCTCTTACTCTATTCTATCAGGAACATTTTGGCTTTTAGTTCTTTTTTCTAGAGTATTGTTATCCATGCAATACTAACTTTTCTTTCAAATCATTGATAAAAGTTTTAAATATTGCAAGATCAGAACAGAACTTTTGGTATCCTACTCTGTGCCTCCATCCACTTGACTGGGAACTGTTGATAAACACTTTTTGTATATGTTTTTAAGCCAGCTGCATACTACATACTTAACCATTGTTGTTTTTAGATTAAAGAAATTTCACGGGATTCATATATTCAAATCAACATATATTATTTATCATGTGGATTTCAGAGAACTACTGTTATATTGCCCCTCTGAATATTCACCATCTCTGTGTATTTACCATCCTTTAAATTCACTTCAGCTTGTCAATGATCTCTATAGTCTGTGGGGCCCAGAAGTATATGCAGTAGGAGTTATTGAAGCAAATATTTCCCCAATTTCTGTTACTTCATTTTTTCCTCCCCAGATACAGAATTTTATATTCTCGTTAAAGAATTAAATTCATTTTGGGTCACTTTCCAAATCCATCTAGATCTGTTTGAATGTTTAGTTTCTCTTCTAAGTATCGGCCACTCCTCCTAGTTTTGCGTTATCTACAAATTCGATAATCATTCTTCAATTGTTTCATCCAAGTTGCAAATAAAAGTATTGAACATCAGAGGGCCCAGGACAGAATTTTGTATTCAGTATTACTTTCCACTCTGATGTGAGGTGTGGGTAGGTTTTTCCACTATGGGGGCCATCTATGGATATTTTCCGGCTACAGTCATTCAACCAATTATGCATCCATCTGTTGTTTCCCATATTTTATCATTTCATTAATGAGGGTGTCATGTGAGATTTTGTGAGATGCTTTGCTGAGGTCAAAATATGCTAGTTAAAAAGGTTTTCCCAAGTTGGAAACTCTGTGAGAAGAGGGGGAAACTTAATCTGGTATTATTGTCTGTGATGAACCCATGTCGGCTCTTGTTAATTACTGCATTTCTATGCAAGTACACACAAAATGCTATTTAATAATCTATTTGAGAACCTTGCCCAATATAAATGTCAAGCTTACAGATCTGAAATTTCCTTGGTCTGCCTTTTCCCTTTTTGAAGATGTAACATTTGCTCTCCTTCAGTTCTCTGAGACCTTAGCATTCTCCAGGGGTTCTCTAACATTAGTTAGCAGTTCTATAATCACCTCCATTAATTCTTTCAGTACCCTACAATGTAGTTCATTTCACCCTGAATTAATTTAAGTTTGCTAAGTGTTTGTTTGCCTTCTCTTTGCTTATATTATGCTATAGTTCCCTCCTCCCACAACTGGTAGAATATCTAAGACTTTGTTTGCCTTCTGGGAGAAGACAGATATAAAATGTAAATTAAAACACTTTGCTGTCTCTGTCACCTGTTACCAATTCACCTCTTTTTTCTTGCAACAGACTACAACTCATTTGCCTTTTTAAAAACATAACTTGATAACTCCATTTTGTTGTTGTTTTGCAATTTCTCCTGAAATTTGGCTCATTCTGCACTTTAGTCTTTCTAACACAGTCTCTGGTAAGTACTCTACATCTTTCTTTAATTGTACAGTACAACCCCTCTTCTATTATCTAGATGTGTCTTTTTTCAGTATTTTAGGAAGCTTTGTGTTTCAACACTTGTCGTTCCAAATAATGCATTTAAACTGGGTTTTCAGTCCTTTCTATTTTTCTCCTACAGGATTTGAAATCATTAGATTGATCTACCATCCAAGTTCACCAAAATCCACTCTTTCAAAATCCAGTACACAAATCTGCTTTTTCTCTGTTCCTACTGTCCTTGGTATCATGAAATCAAGGATAATATGGTCACTTTCTCCTAAGGCCCCAGTCATAGCTGCTTCTTCAGTCAGTTCCTTTCAATTGGTAAGAAATAGTTCCAGGATAAAAGACCCTCCCCACTTATTCCTCCCTCTACTTCTGACAATGAAGCTATCAGCAAAAGTTGGATCTCCAGCAGACATCAGGGTAGTTGAAATATTAGTATACTTCATCAACTTCAGCCTTATTTTTAGCTTTCCTGACCATAAAGTCTACAATTCCACACTATATGTATTCTTTCTCAATGATTCTTTCCATCTCCAACTGTGCATTTTTTTTGTCTTCAGGTCTTCTTGTGCAAGCATGTTGACTTCTGCTGCTTCTATCTTGGTAAGGCTTGGAATACTTGGAATACCACATCCAGTTTTGGTCTCCACGATGTAAAAAAGATGTGGAGACTCTAGAAAGAGTGCAGAGAAGAGCAACAAAGATGATTAGGGGACTGGAGGCTAAAACATATGAAGAATGGTTGCAGGAACTGGGTATGTCTAGTTTAATGAAAAGAAGGACCAGGGGTGACATGATAGCAGTGTTCCAATATCTCAGGGGCTGCTGCAAACAAGAGGGAGTCAAACTATTCTCCAAAGCACGCACATGCGCCTGCCAGACGCTCGCGCAGCCCACTTCTGAATCCTGTGGGCCGGGGGTTGGGGATCCCTGGTATACCTGCCTGGGCAGGGGATTGGACTAGAAGACCTCCAAGGTCCCTTCCAACATATACCCAATTCTGTTCTGTTCTGTCCTGTTCTATCTCTGGAATTGGTTACAATTCTGTTCTTAAGAATTCCCACTGACCTTAAGCTTCTTGTCTCTGTCATACAAAATATTTATAATTAACTTGACTTTATAAAAAGCTGCTTTCCTGAGATTCCAGATGTGTATCTGCCCATAATCAGCTTTAGTTCCCCTTAAAATCAAGAATTCCAGTACTTGGTTGTATTCTGCAATGTTTCTGTTACTTCCACTTCCTATTGTTAGGTTAGGTTAGGTTTCTCCTATTGATCCATATCCAGTCAAGAATAACTGAGCTCCTGATCCCTTTGTCAGTCTCTGAAGGAGAAGGGTCCACAAAATAAGTGGAATTTTCAGAGTGAGTTTATATTCTGATGCTATTTCTTCATACCTATTTGAAAAATCTGCAGTTTGATTCTGGAAAGCATAATCCATATCTTCCCTTGATTGGACAGGAGATTAGAATAGAATAGAATAGAATAGAATAGAATAGAATAGAATAGAATAGAATAGAATAGAATAGAATAGAATAGAATAGCAGAGTTGGAAGGGACCTTGGAGGTCTTCTAGTCCAACCCCCTGCTTAGGCAAGAAACCTTACACCACTTCAGACAAATGGTTATCCAACATCCAATAAGATTATCCAACAAGATAATAGCTATCAGCAATTGTATTTACTATATTAAGTCTTCAGTGTATATTAACACAGATATTCTGTACAGTACTACCAAGTTAATTCAGTTAGAGTTCTGTGTTTCCATTTGTACTATGCAACGCAGATTTTCCTTCCCTTTCTACTGCTTTGTCCCATTCAAGCAAACTGTATCCTTCATTTTTCACCAGTTCTCATTTATCTCTATTAAGTCATATTTTCCTTTCAGTACTGACAGTTCAAGTTAATCTTGTTTATTTCCCATACTGTATTAGTATGAGCATTAGTACATAGAGAATGAAGGCCATGAACACTGAGCCAAGTTCCTTTCTTGCTGTTCATTGAATGATTTACTACAGCTGCATTGCAATAATATTCTCACTTCTCAAAAGCCTGAGAACATATCCCTGTATGTTGTATATGTATTAAAAATGGAAATACCGGTAACTTTTTTCCAACTTTTTTCCTTATTTACATCATACACAGTTTCAGCCTGGGGCTGTCTCATGCAAGAAATAGATATAGGTATTGTATTTGGCCAACACAACTGCGTTATATGACAACTGTAACCTGGATGACTGAGAATCTCCATAGACATTCAAGTGGTTTATATGTATCTTTTAGTTTTCTTGTAACTTACCCAGATTCACAGATTTATTCATTCATGTACAACAATACAAAGAGTTTCAGAATTTAAAAATTCCAATGTTAGCAGAATCTGGCATTTTTGCTTTCTCTAGCTCCAACACAACTTTTCTCAAAGAAGCCTTTCTGAAGCACAAGGTCAAGGTTGCACATAAGGGTCATCTATGTGTGGTGTGGATGTGTCAAAAAAAAATCAAGATAGCAACTGTGATCATGCAGTTACATATGCCATCTTGACTTTTTTTTAAAAAAAATTCTCACCCCCACAGATGCCCCTGTTACTCACACTGAGACTAAACAGCTCACACATAACCTCACGTTTTGGATGCAACCCCATCAAGCTCCTCCAAAAGTTGCCATCACATTTGTAATTTTAATGAGATAGATAGATAGAAGAATATCAACTACATGGGGAATAACAGTTTGCTTAGTTCGTGTAATTTTGTTTTCATTAAAATCTACATCAAATTAGATTTTAATCTGATTTGAGTCTACTTCAGGTCCCCATGCTTTTGTGACATGTCCATGAATTTTTCTTGGGAGCCATACCAAGGTGGTTTTTTATCGTCTTCTTCTGGGATGTTATTTAGATTTCTTATCTCAGCCTACAATATTAAACTTTCTTTGTGTCTCCCATTCAAATACTAATCATAGTCAGCCCTATTTAGCTTTTGGGGGAATCAACCAAAGGTGCCCAAATGCTGTTGCATTCCATGGGACACAGTTCCGAGTCTTAGCCACATTCTTTTCCTAGCTCACCTTCTTTTCACACACCAAAATGTGATCATCAGCTTAAAAAATATGCATTCCCGTATTAGATCATCACAGAAACTTCAGAAAACGTTCAGATTCATTTTTTTAAAAAAAAATATTTGCAGGATTCAGGGAACTGTTTGAAGGCTTATTGTGAAGAAGTATTTGCATTTGTTGGAAATGGTGAGGGGGGGGGAAATCAAAAGAACATTTAGGAATTCAGGCTTTAACCTTAAATTATATGATTTCTACAGTTGTAAATTCTTCACACAGAAGAACTATAAAGATGGTTGGCGGGGGAGAGAAAACCTTCGGGAAACATATGGAATGGTATATAAATTAAATACAGCTTCCAAAGGGAACCAGCTGAATTACATGGAGTGTAAGCAGCATCTCCCTGACATGCTATGGAGGTTGACTCAAATTGGACATACTAAATTGGACAAATAAGATGTTCCTTTCTAGCTGTCTTGTACTTAGATACTAAATTAATCACAATCAGCGCATAACTTTATTATAGCAGTACATTTGGATAAATTTGAACAGGAAAAGCATGAATAGGGATCATTGAATTATGAATGGATATAGAGGCAGAAGACTTGAATGTAGGGAAAATCAAAGAGAAAAGCCAAGAGGACAGGTTCTGTGGAGGCAGTCAGCATATTCCTAATAATGGATACCTGTCCATCTCACATGCCTGTAATTAAGTTTAAATGATGCTGGTGAAAAGTATGTACTAGATTTAGTGCTAGAGTTTTGTGATACTGACTTCCAAACACACCACTTTATTTTTAAATATTTTTAATTAAAGAGTTTTACAATAGTAACATATATACAAACTGATATTAGCAAAAGAAAAGAATAGAAAAAGAGTACAACATGCAAAAAAGAAAAGAGAGTCAGGAAAAAGAATATTTAACTATTCATTTCTGATATTCTGATCTTTCTGATATTCCTTGCAAAAATATAGGCAAATTAATAATTCCACACACCCCTGTGAAATTACATATGTGATTCACTTCTTCCTACAACCCATCATTTATTCACAAATTGAAAAATTGTTGCCATTCCTGTCCAAATGTTGGCAAAGAATCCGTAAAAGGTTTCCAGAATTTTATAAAAGTGTTTCTTATTTTAGCCCTGATCAAACAAGTCAACTTTATATATTTCTTATGGTTCGAAACACAGTGACAAACAGGCATTTTTATCTACCTATCAAATCCTTCCCCAGGACCTGGGATAGGCAGATGTGGTTGTTTGATGGGGTAAATATTTTTCCTACCAGTAGTTCTGCAGCTGCTGGCCCTGATTGCTCAGCCAACAAACCTGAGTCCCTCAGCCTGTTTTTCACCAGATGTCTAGAAACTCTAACACCTAGCACTGTCCGTGTTGGCCTGGGTGATAACCAAGCTAGTATGTGTTTCTGTAATTTACGTCTCACCGTATTTTTTTAATGGAAGAGACACTCTTTGTTGGCTCCTCTGTTGAGACCTGTCCAGTATGGTTGAATCTCTGACATATCTCTCATCTTCTTCAGAGCACACAAGCCCTACAACCACATGAAGGTAGTGCCTCACTGCAGGATACTTATTATAATTATTATTGCATTTAAGAACTTAATCCAGGAGTGACATTCAAATTTTTCCCCTACCGGTTCTGTGGGTGTGGCTTGGTGGGTGTGGCCAAGCCACACCCACCAAGCCACGCCCACAGAACTGACAGAAAGGTTCAGCCAAGTCTTCTAGCGTTCAACCTGGCTGCTTCTCGCCTCCTTCTCATGTTTGCTCTGAGCCCGAGAAGGAGGAGAGAAGGAGTGAGTGGGAGGGCGGGGAGGGGCCAGTCAGTGGTGTGATTTACCGGTTCTCCGAACTGCGCATAATCGCTGCCACTGGTTCTATAGAACCTGTCCGAACCTGATGAATTTCACCCCTGACTTAATCTTCAATTCATCAAGTTGCTTTTAGATTCATGGAATTGAATCTTCCATCTCAAAGATTTCTTCAACCTTAGAAACACTCTTTTGTAAATCCAAAAATATTGCCCAGGTCCTTCCGCATCTCTGGATTTGTCATTTTTATTTCTATTCTGGAAACAATCTCACTGATAATGTTACTGAAATATACCCACTGCACTTGCTCAGTTTTAACATTTTGTTTCATTGGGTTCATTCAGCCTTTAAATTCCTAAAATGGCTTAACGTTCTGCCTTTCCCTCATATGCTCTCTGAGGAATTACTATTCCTACAAAAATTTAGCTGTGCTATTTAAGATAAGTGTTAATACTTTTTTTTACAGATTCCAGAACCTGACACTGAATTTAATGGGAACAGAAAAAAAGTCGTTTAGAGTTATCAGCATGACCCGTGAATCATGGTTTGAGGCCAATATGTGACTTGAAAGAAAAAGATATCATTTTTGAGACCCCAGACCCCAATCAAGATCATAAAATTGTCACAGATCATTCAGCCCTACTTACTGAAAAATATCTGCCTTTGTAGCAAAAAATATCAGCCCCCATTTTTTGCATAAAATACCTGTATTAGCTACCCCATAGTGACTGTTCTTATAGGTTCAGGTAAGCTATGCATTCATACTAAGATAGATTTAGGGGAATAATGCACCTACTTTGTCTGCAGAGGGCCCCCATTTTAGTACTTGCCATTTCTTAGTTTGGTTCAGAATAATGTCTATTTAGAATTCTAAAGAACTGCATCTAGTCTGTACAAAAAAATACTACGTTATATAGATCTCTAACCTGAGAGATGTTAAAATTACAATGTATGGTCTCCCGATGCTCACTTTGCTGTATTTGTTGGCTTTAATTGCTAGATAATTTTATTCACCAACAAAAGCAATGAAACATTGAGGGGAGACATATTTGAAGTCCTCTTCAGATCATGTCTGAGATCCTCATACTTTGGATGTAATATGTTCTTTATCCCCAGATCTGGATGGCCCAAATGCTCACAGCCATACCGTCTTGATAAGATTGATTCAGAGGTGGTTCCTCCCCATACAATTTATTTCAGAGAATGTGAGAGGAATCAGGAACATTGATCAGAAAGCTATTGCAGTAATCTGAAAGTGAAGCAGCTAAGGCATGCAACTGTAAAGTTATAATCTCTCCTGCCAGAAAACTGTGGATCCTATGAGTTATGAAAATTAGCAATCCACTGAAGCCACTATCCAAGGTATCTCCAAAAGACTCTATTCTCATTGCAGAATTATCTGAGCTAAGACAATCTTTCCTAGCTTTGAGAAGAATGACTGAGTGGACCAAATTAAGGTAAATATTTACCTGGGAGAGGAAAGGAAAAAGAAGGAAGGCCCCAAAGATCATACATTATTTGTAATTTGAAATGGCAAAATACACAAATCAACAAATATAATTTGTATGTACAAACACGTACTTATAGATGCACATTGAGAAATATGGATTTAAATACGAATTCACCACTTGAGGGAAGATTATGAAGAGATAATCTACATGACCATTGAATCTGTTGTTACCATATTAATTGCTTCTGGGCAACATCAAGACTTCTTCTGTTCTCCTTTTATTGTTCAAGCATGCCTGGAATGGAACATATTCAAATAGAGAAATGTCCTTTAAAAGTAGGATACATGCCCACCTCTAGTGGTATAGCAGGAGATGGTAAGAAGACTGGCAGACTAGAAAAAATCTTTGCCATTTCAGTTTCAGAGGGGCTGCACCAAAGAGAGTTGGACACAAAGAGATTTATTTCAGAATAATTACCTATTTCTGGCACTCTGCACACTGTAAATCCAGCCATGCATTAGGAAATGTTTGACTCATTGCAAAACTTGATGACCAACTGGGAGAAATAAAGACTTTCTCTATTTTTCAAATGCAAATTGAAGAGAAGATAAGATTTCAACATTCATAGAGAGATACATTTCCTATTCCATTCAAGGCACAATGTTGTAGCAAGTAGATAATTTTATTCCCTTTGGGGTCTATTTGGTTTTATATCGATAAAAATAAGAGAATGTGCCACCATTGCTGCTACTTTTCAGACTGATCAGCAACATTTGTCTCCAGTGATTTTAAACAGTAATCAATTATAAAGAAACAGTAATTCAAGTATGAATTATCGATGTGCCTTGTTCATTCACAGTACACTGTGGTATCATTTTGAAGTTGCTCAGGCTGCACTGAAGAGTCAGAGAAACAATACTGGAGTTCAGCTGGTTAATGGTTTGGCTAGCCGAACCAAAGAGAACCCATGTTTTGAATAGAATGTAATCTCTTTTCTGCCTTGTCTAGCAAATGACCTTTTCTAGGAATCATGATCTTAATTAACTGTATAATGAATTAATTAGATAATTAATTGTATAAGGAATAATCAGTCTAATGAAGTAAATAGAGTAGAGTCCATCTGAATGCACAGTTGCATGGAAATGTAACAACATGCAGGGTGGACTAAAACAATGAGGATTAGGAAAATTCAGAGAATGATTTTATTCATTCAGAGAATGAATAAAAGCACCAAGACTGAGGACATGAACATGAATTCAGGAGCCACTAGACAACCTTTGGTAACTATCTCTCTGCCTACATTAGTTAAGAAACTTGTTGATTAATAATGTGTATCTCTAATTAGCTATGTTGGAATGGAGAAATTTATTAAAAAGGACAAGTATTCAAGTTTTGATTCAAGTTTTGATTCCATACAATCAAAACTGTTGACTTCTATAATGATTATACCCAACAGGGACAAAGATCTTGAGAGGTGATGAAGCAAGTTTTCTATACATTCCTGCTCCCAAGAATATAGGATGTGTGAATAAGAAAATTATATAAAAGTTCATAGTTTGTTGGCATGCTAAGTAGGCCATCTCTTTTTCTGAACATAATTAATTGATGGATTTCGTTACATCAAGTTGTTGTTGACTCTTAGCAATCACATAGATATGGTAGATTTTCTCCACGATGATCTGTCCATAACAATGGTCCCACCATCGGTTCTTCCAATGGTGCAGTAATCATCATTGTAACTGATTCTATCCACTTTGCGGCTGGTTCTCCTTTTCTTTTTTCTTTCAACTTTAGCCACATCCTCCTTTCCCAAAGAAACCAGATTAAGAATCTTTTAGAATTTCTACATGTTTTCTTCCGGTGTGTATGTAAGAGAGTTTGAACTGATCCTCAGAATGGCAGGAAGAATTGTTTCCTTGCCTTGCTATTACAAAAAGAAAAGGTGGGAATCGTAACAGATTTCTAGTGCAAGAGGAAATACAAGAAAGAATCTCATCCCAGATTTTATTTCAGCCGTGATTTTGCTTGTGTCACTTGCCTGAGTTTCAGAGCACAAGCTTGTTCATTTATTTAGCATAAGGCTATACTCAGATCAAGTAAATTACCCAAATAATTGTGCTTAATTACCTATTTGCACATTCAGTTAACCAATTTGAACACCAAGGTGTAGTAATTCTATGTAATTAAATGAGGTGGGCATTTATGATTGCAATCAGTATACAATTCTTTGTATCTAGCTAAATGAACAGATTACAGATTTATAAGATGAGTAAAGGGAATAACATGCTTTTTGTCAGCAAACAGTGATCCTGATGTAGAACTAAGCTTTTCATAAGAAGGACACCATGAAATTACAGATTAAGCCATGGTATCCACTTGTCTTCTGTTCTCCTTGTCTAAAATGTTCTGCTTGTCTAAACTGTGTTAGAGGAAGGAGGTGCAGTTTACTGCATCCATGGAATTTCATCTGTTGTAGCAAGCAACAGGCATCTCATGTGAACAAAGAAGGGCCTTGTTTAAAGGTTGAAGTGACAGTTGACCAGTTCAGACTCTGGCATCTCCTGCTGTTGAATGTCAAGAAGTAGGGCTTAGAGATGGCTTCATCTGAGATACTGTAGAGTTATTGCCAGTTTAAGGCAATATGCTAGAGATTGTGGTTTGTCTTCCTAGCTATGTTTGTACAATGTGCTTAGTTCAGTTCATCTGTTTTCTGAATTCACACAGTGCATTGAATCATAAACCAACTGAAAGGGTTGAGTTTACATTTTAGATTTGGAAAAGATCAAAATCTTATATTTACAATGTGGTAGGGGATTCACCTAAGCTAGAGATTTATATTTGTAGTTTTCCCAGACAGAAGACTGCTTCTGTTTCTTCAAGCAATGTACACACCCAGTAGTATTTCTTCACTTCTTTATTTGGATTGTCCTTTTTGGAAGAAACTTGCATGCTCATATATGCTTTTGGAACATCGCAGATTACTAATAGTACCATTTGAAAACTGGTCAGAATGGAGTTGTTGGGCTGTTAATCACCCCTGTTCTTTTATTGGAGCATATCCGGTATTTGTTACATCAGTAGTTCCTTGGCCAGTTTACAGTTGTAAATGATAGAGCTCTATAGAAATTCTAGAGTAGTTTGTCACAAATTGCTGTCCTTTCTATGGACTGTAACTCCCATCAGTTTCAGCTAGCAACAGGAGAATATTAGATCCTGAAATCTGTTCTTCTTTGCTTTAGTAGGATTTTTAAAGCACAGGTCGATTAAGTACAGTTGGCTCATTTGTGTGGTTTTGTTTGTTTTATCTGCCTTTCATCTGTTATCTTTAGTTTAACTGGATTTATTGTACAATCAAGTATCATATTTTGACCTTTGCTGTACATAAAATAGGAGCCTCTTCTCCCTCCCCACTCCTTCTCATACTGGAAACTTATTACGTATGTCACTGCAAGAACTCATAGACTTTCAGAAGCATATTTTTTGGGACTTGTGAGGGAGATAAAGGAATGGACGGTCTTGTGGATACCACTGCATGCTCTTTTGTATTCACAATTAGGGAATTACCATTGGTAGAAACACATTGGCTACATAATTTGTTGCTATGCCAAGGTGAATTTCAGTAGCACTCCTACTACATCCACTTATCCAACCACCATGCATAGATAGCTCACTGTCTTTGTTCAGTACAATTCAGTTCAGTTCAGTTCCGTTTATGTTATAGTTTAGTGCTGCAGTCAAAATCTGACATTTAAAAAGGTAAAGGTAAAGGTTCCCCTTGCACATATGTGCTAGTCATTCCCGACTCTAGGGGGTGGTGCTCATCTCCATTACAAAGCCGAAGAGCCAGCGCTGTCCAAAGATGTCTCCATGGTCAGGTGGCCAGCATGACTAAACACCGAAGGTGCACAGAGCACCTTCCCACCAAAGTGGTCCCTATTTTTCTACTTGCATTTTTTATGTGCTTTCGAACTGCTACGGTAGGATGGCAGAAGCTGGGACAAGTAACGGGAGCTCACTCCGTTACGTGGTGCTAGGGATTTGAACTGCCGAACTGCTGACCTTTCTGATCGACAAGCTCAGCGTCTTAGCCACTGAGCCACCGTGTCCCTTTTAAACTTTTAAAAGTTTTTAGACATTTAAACTTGCTTAAATAATTGTTCATCTTGTGCCCCAATTATACCAGCTTCTGGACCAGAAGCATTCAAGCCTTAGTACCATCCAGATGGATTGTTGTAATGCTCTTTACATGAGGATACCCTTGAAAAGGCACCAGAGAGCAGGAAAAGAAGTAATGGGTGGAAACTTGTCAAAGAGAGATCCAAACTAGAAGTAAGGAGAAATTTTCTGTCAGTAAGGGCAATTGATCAATAGAATAGCTTGGGTTGTGGGTGTTCCATCACTGGAAGTTTTAAAGAATAGACTGGACAACTATTTGATTGGGATGGTACTGTATAAGACTCCTTCCTTGAACAAGTGTTTGGACTAGAAGATCTCTGAGGTCCCTTCCAATCCCATGATGCTATGATTCATTCAGAATCTGCAACTGGTCCAGAAGGTAGTGTTTTGGGATGCTCCATTGATATTCCTCGATGCCAGCTCTGCTCTGCGAGCTTCACTGGCTCCCATTAGGCTTCTCCCAGTGGACTTCTGAATGCAATTTAAGGTGCTGTTTTTCACCTATAGAACTTTACATGGCACATGATCAGGTTGTTTGCAGGACCGTATCTCTAATTGTTTCCATTCACCTTACACATTCTGCAAGACCTAGGAATCATGCCTTTCTCTGCCTGAACGGCTGCACAATGCAACAATGTCCCCCACCCACCCACCCCGAGTACTCGATGCCAGCTCTGCTCTGCGAGCTTCACTGGCTCCCATTAGGCTTCTCCCAGTGGACTTCTGAATGCAATTTAAGGTGCTGTTTTTCACCTATAGAACTTTACATGGCACATGATCAGGTTGTTTGCAGGACCGTATCTCTAATTGTTTCCATTCACCTTACACATTCTGCAAGACCTAGGAATCATGCCTTTCTCTGCCTGAACGGCTGCACAATGCAACAATGTCCCCCACCCACCCACCCCGAGTAGTGGTGGGTTCTAAATTTTTTACTACCGGTTCTGTGGGCGTGGCTTATGTTGTGGGTGTGGCTTGATGGTCATGTGATGGTGGGCGTGGCGT
>QLTV01002845.1:638387-659849 GCA_003457575.1 Thermophis baileyi | reverse complement strand
GGGGGGCGGGGGGCGGGGGGGTGTTTCACTGCCAATGCCATGCTATTGATGAACTGTCAGTCTACCAAGTGGAGTTTTTATAACCTAAAATCCTTTCTCAAATGAAAACATTTAAGGGGCATTTTGAATAAAACAACTGCTTTTGCATATGTCAAAAACTGGCCTAAGTAAAAATAACAATGCACTCTTATGTAAAAATAAGTATGCTCTCCTAAAGCTATCCCTATTTTCTCCTCCTGCCTCCTGTCTTTTTTTCTGGGATTTATTTTGGGGACTCTTCATACTTTCTTATTAAAAGTTGTTGCTGTGTTTCTTGAGGCAATATTTTGTGTGTTGTTCTGAAGTTTTGCTCAGTGTTTAAATAAGCTATTGATTTTATTTTCAATGTAATTTAGGGTGGTAATACAGTTCTTATTTGATAACTACCCTCTAATGGGCTCCGTGTAAACAAAAGCTATACCTCCAATTTGTTATTTTTGTCATCAAAATCGACCAAGTAGCTACTAGCATTGATGGGCGTGGATTCAAGAACTAAATGTTGTGCAAAGCAATAAGGAACATTAATAATGCAGGAAAGTGCTGGAGAAAGCTAAGTAATTATCTGAGATAGGGCATAGTATGCTATTGTGATAGACCTTCATAGTAACCTCTATTATACAGGTAGTCCTCAACTTACGACCACAATTGAGGCCAACATTTCTGTTGTTAAGTGAGACATTTGTTAAGTGAGTTTTGCCCAATTTTACAACCTTTCTTGCCACAGCTGTTAAGTGAATCACTGCAGTTGATAAATTAGTAACCTGGTTGTTAAGTGAATCTGGCTTCCCCATTGACTTTGCTTGTCAGAAGGTCACCAAAAGTGATCACATGACCTTGGGACACTGCAGCTGTCATAAATATGAGCCACTTGCCAAGCATCTGAATTTTGATCACATGATCATGGGATGCTACAAAAGTCGTGACTGTGAAAACTGGTCATAAATCACTTTTTTCAGTGCCGTTGTAATGTTGAATGGTCACTAAATAAACTGCTGTAAGTCGAGGACTACCTCCATCCTATTCTCAGAAGAGGAATGACTGTTCTGTTCTGTTCCTTTCCTCCATTGCAGATAAGTGTTTTAAAACGATAAAATATCCAGTAAAGCTGCATACTCTAAAGACACATATATAAGCATGTGCTTGTTTCTGTGTTCAGTGACCAGAATTTGGGTAGTTCACATTTTTTAAAAATTCCCAGTGATTTTCAGATTTAACATATGTCCTTGCATAAATGTTATTTCTATTTATGGATAGAATGGAAGCACTGGTAGGAAATCTAAGAATGGCATCAGATTAAAACTGGATCTTCACCCCCATGAGGCCTTCATGCACATGTCATTAGCTTCCTTGCAAAATGACCCACTCGGTCTCCTGAATTTGAGTTTCCCTAATAGTAATAGTTGGTCCAATGTGGGAAGCCAACTTTTATTTTACCTTTCCCAAAATGTTCTGGAGTAGTGCTATGTCAGACACAATCTGTTGCACTCCAGATGTTGTATACTTCAACTCCTAATAGACCCAGATAAGATAGCCAATAATCACAGGATTGTGGAAATTATTGTTCAAAGCATGTGGCAGAGTCCAGATTGACTATTCCTGCACTATAACATCCAGCTAAGGTAGGAGAGTCATGGAATAGCACCAAAGAGACTTTCTAGAAGGTTCCGTAACAGAGCAGCTGCTACTGCCAGCCCTGTTCAAAACATAGCAAATGCAGTATATTCCACAGTTCAAAATCCTTGAGGTCAACTTCCAATCAAGCCCAAATGCAATTTCTTTACCATAAATGAGTTTTTTCTTAAGTTTTTTTTATCACAGAAACATATCCATAATAGATATGCAACTCCTTTACTTCTTTAATGAAATTTCTATATTGTAATATGTGACCTTTCTGTTAGCATCGCTTCTACATTAAACTTTATTTCACAATAACAGTCTCAGTAATGAAAAAAATGATGTCTAGAGTATATTTTCATTGCAAAGACTGGACAATTCCAGGAAATCCTTTCTACTTTTACAAAGCAAAGCTATCACGCTCTGTGATTAGATTCAATATGTACTCAGGCATGCATTCTCTCAGTACATACACTTTAACAAAATACAATTCCTTCCCGGCTATAAAGGAAGCTCAGGTATGCATTGTCTGTTGACTTTTGCATGCAAATTGTAACAAGGCGAATGAATGGAGCTGAAAGACCTAAAATATGAGGTTTGTGGATGTCAGTAAGTTTTCTTTCTTTTGTTGGCAGAGTATCAAACTAATCGGTCCTGGAAGGAACTTTTCAGCAAACCTAAAAACAGTTTTATCCTTGGGAGTTGTACCACATGAGGCTCAGAGAAAGGATATAACGCTCCTGGTTAAATTTGCTTATGATTAATCAATTCACGAAGTGCCCACCCCCAGAATATCCTGTCAGAAAAATGATTAAAAACATATTCTATGCTTGGTCTTATCCAAAAAGCCAAGAAGCAGTGGGAAACCATTACTCATCTTTTGTCTTTTAAATTTCAACAGCATAATTTTGGAGCATGAAAGGTCATGAAAACGAGTCATGGAGATTATAAATGGCCTGTGGACCTGGGCTGCCCAAATTCCACCTTGAACTGAGAAAAAATGGCCTCAGTACCAGAATACCCATTTTCAGGGATACCCTTCATTCTCATGTCCTATTACCACTGCTCATACGCAAGTAGGGGCAAAAGGCAAAACAAATATCAATCACTTCTCTTTTTCCTTTCTTCAAGCATAGGTAAAGAGCAAGGAACCAGAGCAGGTAGATAGAGAAAGTTAGCACTGATCCCCTTTGCTGGAGTGAGTGTCTCTGCAAGTGCTCAATAATAAGATTTCCTGATCGTGACACTGAAATTGAGCAATTTCTACCATCTTGAAGAAAGAGATTTTAATCAGTGTCCTCATCTTTATGCAAATACTATCCTACTTGGAATTAATTTTCTTCTTGATGGATTTTCTGTCATGGTAGAAACAGTCTCACCCTAAAAAACTGTTATGCTTCCCAATAATTTAGCATTGATTTATATGATGTACATTTCTTACTTCGACAGGATGGTCTTGAGCTGGTGTCATATGCCCCAGCATTAGCCATTGGAATATCTGAGGGTTTTTTTTTTTTAAAGAAAAAGGTTTTGTCCTAACTTGTCTGTATTTGAATTGCACTGCATACACAGTGTTGCTCTGTTTGTGTCTGGGTGTTTTGACCTTGGGGTGGACTAGCTTCTGTCTTCAGGACAGAATTCAGCAGTCCATCTGCTAAGAGTGTTAATGACTGGCTGCAAAGAGTATATATAAATCCTTTCCATTCCCCATGGTTAGAACTGAAGTAGCTTCTTGGATGAGAAATGAAATACCTTCATGAAAAATCAAGAAAGCCCAGTTGCCTTTTTTTAAAGCACTTTTGGGACAACCATGACCCGAATGACTGAGAACCTTCATAGACACTCTGTCCGCACAGCAACTGCAGTAGCACCCTAATCATTTTTACATGCTTCAACCTCTACCTCTTGTCTTTTCTTAGGAATTTCTTCACAATTTAGAATTAAACTTGCAGTAAAAGGAAGATTGCCTGAGTTTCAAGGCTACTCTTCATCACTTTTGGAGTTCAGTCCTAAGAGGCAAGTATCTGAATAATTCAAATTATGCTGGACAGCAATCAGCTGAAAGTACTTTAATTTGGATTTCTGCACTGAACAGAATGTTGAACTCAGTGATCTATAGGGCCTCTTCCAGCTCTATGTTTATCTGTAGAGATATATACTGTAAATACCCAAAGAGAGGAGCCAAATGACAAAATCAGCATCATGATCTTATGATGCAGACACCATGCCATTTGTTCATGCATTGTGACACAATTTGCATCTACAAAAGGGTGGAATTGGCAGCAAAACAGTACAATGCTTTTTTTTTTCTTCATTTAAATAAAGGGTGGGGAACCTTTATGACCTGTGGACTTCAACTCCCAGAATTCCTGAGCCAGCATGTCCACTGGTCATAAAGGAGCCATAGTTCCCTACCCCTGATTTAGATGAAAGTGTTGGATTCTGTGGACACCTCTAAATAGACATATACCCATCTATGAGGAATAGATTTCAATTCTTTCCTGCTTCTATCTAAGGGATAAATGAGCACTTTACAATGACAGATAGGATTTTTGGAATAAGCTGGTACAAGGACAACAGCAATAAAATACTACTTTGTTTGTAACTAGCAGTTACAAAACACTCCCCTTGAAATATTTCATAAAACACGTCCAAAAGCTGACATAAAATTATTTGCTTATGTGTACATTTATCCTTTTATCCTCATATCCACACCTGACACTTGCCAAGGACAATACAGGAATTTATGTGCTTGAAGACTAGGTAAATCTGTAATGCTTGAATGTTATTTTTTTTCCCAAGAAATAGATTTCAATCTGCTACATCTTTTTTTTACTTTAGGAAGCGTGATGATGATAAAAGTTATTTTTGCTGAGGTTGAAACAACTGAAATGCAATAATTTTTTCATTTTGTTTTTAAGAATCAACCCTTCTTTTAATTGAGAATGTAGTGAAAATGATGTGTGTCTATAGATGATAGCAAGAGGCCCATTGTCTGGTGTTAAGGGAAAGAAAACAAGCAGCAAAATGAATCCTTGGTAAGCATTTCTGAAAGTGCATAAATAAATTGAAATTATCCCAAAGGAGCTTTTTCAAGAGGCAACTGGACTTTCTGTTTTTTCTTTGAAGACGTTTCGCTTCTCATCCAAGAAGCTTCTTCAGCTCTGACTGGATGGTGGGGAATGGAAAGATTTATACAGTCAGAGCTGAAGAAGCTTCTTGGATGAGAAGTGAAATTTCTTCAAAGAAAAACCAAGAAGTCCAGTTGCCTCTTGAAAAAGCACCTTTGGGACAACCATGACCTGGATGACTGAGAATCTCCATAGACAAATTGAAATTATATAATCATGACCATAATTCAAATTTGTATCCTAGCCTTCTCACCATTTAGTAATGGATATAGACAACCCAAAATGTTTTCTTTATTGTCCCCAGTGATATGATGTCATGAAGAAAGATGGGTGCAGGGATATTCAAAAATGTATGATTCCGTTCAAAAGGTGGACTGAAAGGAATTATCAACCATTTCCCAAATCCCAAGAAGTTGAAATTTAATTATCGGAAGAGACGCCAGTTAAAAGTTATTATTGGGAGGTTGATTGATTGTTTGATTATGTGTCATCAAGTTATTTATGATTCCTAGCAACCACATAGTTTGTTTTCCTTCATGATCTGTCCCTAACCTGGTCTTTCCTATCGCCCAATGGTACACCACACAGGGTTGTTGTTGAGGAGAAAATAGGAGGAGGATGAAGTATAATTGTATATTTGTCACCCTGTCTTACTCATAAAATAAAAAGGTGGAATTAAAAAAAACTAATAATAGATAGATAGATAGATAGATAGATAGATAGATAGATAGATAGATAGATAGATAGATAGATAGATAGATAATAGATAGATAGATAGATAGATAGATAGATAGATAGATAGATAGATAGATAGATAGATAGATAGATAGATAGATAGATAAAGTGTCCAAAGGTAGGTTGATAGGTGGTAGAAAACCTATGGGAATGATTACATTATTGGCAGTCAGTACAAGTAATCTTGATATATTTGTTATTTATTTAAAAAATATAAATCTGGCAATAAAAAATACAGGATCCCATTTATGCCACAAATGTAATGCAATATATACCCTGTTTCCCCCAAAATAAGACATCCCCTGATAATAAGCCCAATCGGGCTTTTGAGTGCATCACAATAAGGCCAAGGGCTTATTTCAGGGTTGAAAAAAATATAAGACAGGGTCTTATTTCGGGGAAACACGGGTACTATAGATGCATAAAAAGCATATCAGGTTGAATACATATTTATATATAATACATATAATTAATATACATATCAATAACCGCAATAATACACGGGCAAACAATAGTTACAAACTCAAAGTAAACCGCTCCAAACTCGATTGCAGAAAATACGACTTCAGCAACAGAGTGGTCAATGCCTGGAATACACTACCTGACTCTGTTGTTACATCCTCAAACCCCCAAAACTTTAACCTAAAACTGTCTACCGTGGACCTCACCCCATTCCTAAGAGGTCTGTAAGGGGGCGTGCATAAGCGCACCAGTGTGCCTACCGTCCCTGTCCTACTGTTCCCATTATTTGTACTCATTTCTTATGCATATACTTTACCTGTTTATACTTATATATTTATATGTTATGTTCATACTTATAATTGTTTTCTCATACATGCTAGATAAACTAAATAAATAAATAAATAATTAAAAAATTAAAAAAATAGTGGATGGAAATGTATTTGTGCATGTACGGCTCAGGTTGATATATTAAGAGAGCCAGAACAAATTCTGTGATTCCATCCTGCTGGATTGCAACATGGAATTTAACTTCCCAGCTTGATGACTTCCAGGGAATGCAGTTATATACTAATAACGCTCTGAAGTTCTTGTTTCAAAATTATTGCAGAACAAAGAAAGCTCTGCAATTTAGTCTCGAATGATTGCATAGAAAAGTATTAACTCAAAATTGAAAGCAAAGTCCCAATAATGACTTTGGTACAATTAAAAAAAAAAGCTAAGTTTGTATTCATATCTGTCTCACTGAGCATATGTGCCAAAACCCCCACCATTCATTGATAAGCAGGGTGAGTTCTGATCAATGAATGACAGAATATAAATCTTTGAAATAAATGCATAAATTATACTGAGTTATACTGTATGTACTATGTAGGCAATTAACATGTATTTCTTATAATATCAATAATTGCCACAAGGACTCCCCAAATGATTTGGAACACATTACAGGCTCCAAGAAGGATTCTCTCACTGGCACCAATTTGGCAAATGGATGGCACTATGTTCCCTTTAAAATTCAACGCCGTAGTCAGAGAACAGGCCAGCAAAAGGTAGCTAGTTTTATAAGCCCCTTAATTTCAACCAGAAATTTTTAATGGATATTTATTGGGAAAGAACACTGGAAAGAATATTGGACCTGAATGTGTGCATCCAGAACTTTTAATACCTGCTCAGCTCCACTATTATTTACTTTCATTCTTCCTCAAACCATAAAATAGAAAATACATTCTAATTTCCTGCTACAAATGCAAGACAGGTTGAGTTTTAAAACACTTTCTACATTAAACAAGCTGTTTAAAGCATTCAAATTAATTGCTTGCAAGCCTATAATTTTTTTGTTTCTATGTCGTGCATTAAACTAACTCCAGAGCTAATTTGTAAACATCTTGAAAAAACAGAGCCAACAACCAGCTGCTCTTCTCTTGTATAACTCCCTTTAGAGTGTTCCCAAATCCATTTTCAATTTTGGTAGGAAATCAGGCAGCATTTGCCAAAGATAAGGCTGTATTTTTTTTACTATAGGCAATATTTTCATCCCAATAGTCATTAGTCCATGGAGTTGAAAAAGGAGGCAGAGCACATGTTCATTAATATCATTAAAGTTGGTGAAATACTGCTTGCTGAAGGCCAGCCCAGCAGGTCTAAACATTGTCTTAATATATATCTGCAGCCACATTAATTAGCCAGTTTTAAATCAATTTTTGTTTGTTTATCATCTTGTCTAGGCACTAATCAAAAGTCATTCATATGGGAACAGACATTTGCTCCTGAGGATGGGTGTCAATATTGAGTATACAGTCCTCTTGATTCTTAATTTATCTGCCTGCATCACACATTATTTAAGCACCTTTGGTAATTTCTGATGCATGCAAATGCATTAAGCATTTATTTCTCACAGGCAAATTTAGGTTATAAATAACCAGATCAAGCTCACAAGGGGCAAATGGGACTAATTGCTTGAAGACCTGGTGAAACATCTCTTCCAAACATAATCCTGCTAATGGATTCTTGAAGTGTATTATTTTGGATTGCATGGAATCGCTGCACACTGCCTCCAAAGTTTGGGTCATCTACTTGAAGGAACAGATCTCACAAAGTCAAAACCAGAAAGCCTGAAATTAGACTAGAGTATTGCCAAAACAAGAGGCAATACTGTCCAAAAGAATATCTTCAATCTTCATTACACCATAGGGATAGGGGGAAAGGATGCAAGAATTAAGATCTTAGTTTCTCTATAAATAGGACTTGCATTTCATATACAGCAACTGTTGGAAATATTTCATAATAGCTTCATTATGTTTTATATAATAAATACTTATGAGAGCTCTGTGTCTTTGCATGCCTGTTTCTAGCCTATCTTGTTGCCTTATAGAGTTGCTACTAAGGCTATTAGATTTGGACTGCAAAAATCCAGAGGACAGTTAGATGGCAGCAAAGAGATAGTTTCTTTGCATATTTTTGCTGCCATCTAATGGACATGCAGAAATTTTAAGGCAACCCACCTCAAGCAAATCAATTAATGTACCAACCATTCTGTGCACAAAATAGCTAGTTTTCAGGGTCTCTTACCTGAAGTGAAACAAGCACATTGGGTATACATAGAGATATAGATTAAAATGTGGTTGTTCTAAGGAGAAGTCTGGAATGTCATATATTTCTCAGTGACCTTCTGATCTATACAACCTTTACCTAGAATAAACCCTCAGGGCACTTTCCAAATACAGCTGCTTTCCATTTCTTGTACCTTTCCAATCAGAATTCTGCCAAATATCTCCCTAGGCATGCCAAACAAACTAAATCCCATGTAGATGTGTCATTCTTGCTATCTTTTCTTTGCATAAGGGAACAATAAAAAGTGTTCTTCACATCTGTTAAACAAATTGCACATACATTCCATAAACAAGCATCTTTATATTTTAACATATTGTATCTCTGGTAATCTTATCTATACCTGCAATCTTACCATTTTTCAACATTTTCATAAGATGTACATTTTATGCATTCCTTTTCTGGCAATCAAAATGAACACATCCATTTGTTGGCTTAAAGAGCATTGTTGAGGCAAAGAGCTGGGTAACTGCTCTTTGGGTAGATATTTAATGGAAATTTATTGTACTAGCCAGGATCAATCCCCCCCTTTCTGGATAATTGAATTGAGTTTACATTCATGAATAAGGTACTCCCACCCCCATGAATTGGTCAAGTTTATATGGAGATTAAAATGATTAAATTGCCATATAAAACTATTGGTATTTTAGCCATAAAGTCATCTTGATACAAACAGTTTTGATTATAAAATAAACATGACACTAAATGAAATAAAAGTTGCAGTTCCTTAAAAAGCATATATGCTTTTCTGCTTCTTTCTGAATGGAAGAATTTGATGATTGTCTATCAATATTTTGATTTGAAAAAGAAATCTGTCCTGCTATAATTCTATAGGCAATTTTCTTGCATTTGGTGGTCACAGTGGGAATGGGGGGAGGAAACTGAAATCATTTGGCCAATAATATAATAATCAAAGGTAGACAGGACCAACATTTTCAGTGTCCTTGGGGTGGTTGGTGGTCAAGAACAAAATTGCCTCATGCCAGCCAATGAAAATAGAAATCCAGGAAAATATGAATTTGAAGATTTTTTAGACAGGTCATAAACTTCCTGAGAGTATTTGAGAATCATGGCCCTTGAGGGATGGGGATGGCAGGAGGGTGTGTAGCCAAAAAGTAATTAAGTTTTGTCCTTGAGTTCAACCATCAGCAATCTGCTAACAGAAGAAAGGCCAAGGAAGAAATATAAGCATTGTCAATAATAGCCCAGGGTTCTAGAATCAGGGTTCTAGAGCTAGACCCAGCCTAAATATCAGGACCTGAATGCAGGGCAAAGAGCAAGAGCAACAGAAATACAAATGCAGAGGCAGACAGTAGCATCCAAGAGTGGGTCAAGGGCTTGGAATTTGTTTTCCTGTAGCTCCAGGTATTAGCATGGCTCAATTTAGAGCATTGTTACCTTCTCCTCCTAGAAGATAAAATTCAGAGCATTTTCCACTTCAAGCACAGAAGCGGTTTCCAAGTAGAAACAAAAGTAATTGTGTTATTTTTCTTTTATCAGAGCAGTCAGTTTAGCCATCTGCTAACACCATCAACTTTTGCAGCCATTCGGCAATTGTGGGGATCAAAGTGTCCTGCCATTTTTGTGCATAAAGTAATCTTGCCAACGTATATAACATCAAATATATGTCAAAATATATAACATCAAAGTTCCAATTTTTCCCCCAAGTCTTTTTCTATTAAACCCAAAATAAAAGTTTCTGGTTTATCTTTATATTCACTTGAAGAATCTTCTGTATTAGAATATGAATCCTACTCCAATATTTCTTTGCTTTATCACATGTCCACCAGAAATGTTAGAAAGTCCCTTGTTTGCCTTTGCATTTCAAAAATTCATTTGAAATACCTTTATACATTCTTGATAACTTATCTGATATATTCTTGATAACTTATCTAAATACCAATAATACATCATCTTATAAAAAGTTTCTTTTAAATTGTAATTTAATGTAAATTTTAAACCTTTCGTTCACATATTATCCCATTCTTCAAGCTTTACATTATAGCCAAAGTTCCTTACCTAATAAATCATACAATGCTTTACATATTCATTTTCCAAATTCAAATTCAATAACGTTTTATAGACCTTAGCAATAATATGTTCATCACTACCACACAGTAAGATTTCCAATTCATTTTTCACAAAGTCAAACCCGTAATTCTTTTTGTCTAATTTAAATCTTTATTTCAATTGTAAATATGTAAACAAATGGCAGACATGTCCTTCTGACAGACAGTGGCTTCCAAGGTCAAGGGCTTGGAAGTTGCTTTTCTGTAGCTCCAGCTACTAGCATGGCTCAACTCAGGGCATTTTACCTTCTCCCCCTAGAAGATACAGTTTATTGGTTTTGCTCTGCATTTCATACTTCCAGTGTGTTCTTGGACTAGGTGTCCTGATAGTGTTTCCCCTGTCATTGTCTGAATCAGCCCCCACCTGCTCAGAGTCTGTGTGTCTTGAAGCTTTCTCAGATATTTTATTGCTAGCCAGCTCCCCAGGCTGATTATCCGGCTTGTCTGCTTCTTTAGCCTCTGATTCAGGAGATTCAAAGGAGACCATAGCAACAACAGCAACAACAATGAAAACTGAACCTTCAGTTATTGGGAGGGGGATTGATCTATCATAACCATTAGTCTTTTAAAACCCCTTAACATCTTCCAAAAACTGAAAAAGACTAAAATGTTCTCTTGAGGAAGGCTTTGGGGGCACAAAAAAGGTGCTGTAGCCCATGTGCTACGGACAAGTTGTCTACATCTGAACCAAATCTTCTGCTCAGAATTTACTGTATTGCAAGATTCATTTAACAACAGAAAAATCAAACCTACACAAAGCTGTACTTAACAAGGTGTTTGTATCATGAGAAAAAAATTGCACTTTGGTCAATAAATGGTTAAAGAAGAGCTTGTGTAGCCTTGTGGTAGCTGTTTAATGTGATTTGGAGAATGGCTAAATGCTCTAACATGTGCAGCTGGCATATTTTGAACAGTCTGTTTGGTCCCGGAGGATTGTAATTTATGAAAAACAGCTCATCTCAGGAGTTATTTCCTGAATACTGAAGTTTTGCATAAAACTTTAGCTAATCCAATTTAGTTCCCCTAGTGACACTCAAGATGGAAAGGTAATCTAAGGCCTGGAGAATAACACCTTAGGGGGGAAAAAGAAAGTATATCTAAAATATGGATTTCCACTGCAGGCATACTCAGTACTAAATTAGAATTGTACATAATGACACATTGTTTATGGGCTACATTTAACAGAATCTATCACTTAACCATTGTGTATCTCCCCAAAATGGCATAGGATTAATGAGTTTATATCAAGAACTCTCAGGAAATACAAAGGACTCATTCTCATGTCATTATCTCTATGACATGAAGATGCCCTGCTAACCATTTTTAAAGGACGTATCCACAGGATATTTAGTCTATGTCTCATCTCCAGCGGACAGTGGATGCAACTTGGTTGTTTTCCATCTTCTCCTGGCACAAGTCTTACCTATATATGAATTAGGATACTTCAGCAATTATGGGGTTCATGATTAGGTCAAAAGTTAGGATCTGTCTAGTTTATATTTTGGACATACCACCTGATTTCTGCACAGATATTTGCCCATATAATACGACTTTCCAAAAATACTGATTAGATCTTATACCAGCTTTTTTTAAAATGCAATAAATATGGATTTAGCATTCCTGTCGCACAGGTTGGTTTGAAATGGAAAAGAAAGCCAGGTTCAGTTAATTGTGGGTTTCTGTCACCAATGAGTATGTTCATTTTTGCCTCCTATCAACAACATGGCCACACTTTTTACTGATGTTATTGCTGTAGGGATGCCATTTTGTCCACTCATCTTTCCAGATCCTAAAGCATCAGGGAATTAATAGATGACTGGAAAAGGGCTGACATAGTTCCCATCTTCAGGAAAGGAAAAAAAAAAAAGATGGATCCAGGAAACTACAGACCTATCAGCCTGACATCAATACCTAGAAAGATTCTGGAAAAGATAATCAAACAATGAATCTGCAAATACTTAGAGGCAAACAAAGTCATAACCAGAAGCCAACATGGGTCTGTCCAAAACAGGTCATGCCAGACAAATCTTATTGCATTATTTGACAAAGTGACAAAATTAATGGACTAGCAAAATGCTGTAGATATAATATACTTGGATTTCAGTAAGGCATTTGATAAAGTAGACCATAACCTAGTATTTGATAAGATAGAAAAATGTGGGTTAGACAGCATCACCACTGGATGGATTTGTAAGTGGCTGATCAATCACACTCAACATGTAGTCCTTAATGGAGCTACATCTACATGGAGGGAAGTATGCAGTGGGGTACCCCAAGGCTCTGTCTTAGGCCCAGTTCTCTTCAATATCTTCATCAATGATTTAGATGAAGGGATAGAAGAGGAACTCATAAAATTTGCAGACAACACCAAGCTGGCAGGAATAGCCAAAACTCCAGAAGATAGCCTCAAGATACAGAAGGATCTTTACAGACTCAAACACTGGGCCCTAAAATGAAATTCAGTGGTGAGAAAAGTAAGGTTCTAGGTTTATGCAAGAAAACCAAATGTGGGAGGGAAGTATACTTGACATGACACAGAAACAGAAGAGCTTCTACCTGCTTTACTACCATCCCTTTTCCATTCCTATGACCTGTTAGGCTAGTTTTGGACTTAACACTCTTTCAAAATGGCACTGTGCCATGCTCATAAATTGTCTAACAGGTCATGGGTCCATCTTCACAATTTTAGCCTCTTAGCAACTTGACAGGTGGCTAAACCTCCTATTTGAAGCACCCTCCTACATTTCCCTCTTTGCATCCCACTACACATTAGGGCAGCAGTTAGTGATTGTTTTCCATCTGGTAGTGATACTTTGTGGGAAGCTGTAAGAATTAACCATCGGGACAGGACAATTTGGGGCACCCCTCTTTTCTGCCAACTCAAAAACTGGAGGCTAGCATGTTAATATGGTCATGAAAAAAGTCTGAAACTCCCAAGCTGAGCAGCACTTTGTATCAAAATACTATTGCTGGCAACAAAAACTGTTTTAAACTGCTATTGCCTTGAACTGCAATATTTATATTGCAATACAACATGGCCATACATAGGTGGGATTATGCAAGATATTTAACTGGGTCATTTAAAGACTGAGCGTGTGGTGCAAGTGCAAAAACCAGGATTACTTCACAAGTAAGTAGGTTAACCATCTGGGTTGCAAACATCCAGAAAAGCACTGGATGGCAGCTAAGATACATAGAAACCCAGCTCTTTGCTGCCACTTCATGGTCATATGAATATTTGCAGTTGAAATGTAACATGCCTAGAAGTAATCTAAAAAAAAAAATCCTGGGTTTGTTTTTAATTATTGAATTGTAGTTACCCTTTTAGTTCCATTCTGAGAGGTTGTTAGAACTCTTGTGGTTTTTGTTTTATTTCACCATCCTGAATAATTTCTGCAAACTTAACAACTTAATTCCTCACCAGTAACACCAGGTCATTAACCAAATTATTTAAAAATATTGATTACAACTGTAATTCTTGAGGAACACTGAATTCCTCTCCATCGTGGAAGTAGTTTACTTGTTGCTTATTTACTGCTCCATGTTCTCAGTCCATGAAAAGATCTGTTTCCTTACCGTAAGTTTTTCTCAAGAACTTTGATGAACAACTAGAATACTTTTAAGGTTCATATATACAAAAATCATTGGATTATCTTTTCTACCAAACTTCAGAAGGTTGGAGGGACAGGGGGGATATTGATTATTTTTCAGCAAGACTCATTTGTCTATGAACTTGATAATTTTCTGTTAAATACTAATTTCTACTCATGTATCTGAAAAGGGAAAAAAAATCAGCAATACAGCTTTACTAACATGGACAATAAAGTGAACAAGCTTATTAGTGATTAGTGATTGTATAATAACTAGCCCTTTGGAATCTTTGTATTTAAAATCGCATCCAGATCAGTGATTATGTTTTCATTCTTAGATTACAAACAATAAACAAAACCTCAGGAAAGATGCTTAGCTATTGTAAATTGCTTTTATGCTATTGAGCGGAACCATTTTTCCTCACACTGGTGTACTTAAACTTTGAATCTGGTCTATTACTGCTAAATTTCCCTCAACAAATCATTCATGACTGAAAACAGCAGCCTCTCTGTTTTGCAACCTTAAAAAACCTTGATCTTGCCACAAAGTATTTTGAATTATACCCTGCCAGAGTCCATATGGATTTGCATGGCTTATAAATATTGCTAAATAAATACATAGATAAATCCACTCAATTCCAGATGGATACAAACCTGTGTTCTCTATGTTTGTAGAGGTTAAAAGTATGGTGAAAATAAGAACATAGATGTACCACTCCCACCAGAGGTGGGTTCCTACCGGTTCGGACCGGTTCTATAGAGCCGTTAGTAACTTGGCCTGGGTCGCTGGAACTGGTAGCAACCCAGGCCTGCCACGCCCCCGAGCCGGTTCTCTCGGCAGCGCCATAGGCACTGCCATCTTGTTTTTTGCTTCTGCACATGCGCAGAACCCTTTTTTTAGTACTGCGCATGCACGCGTGCACGTGAAGCACGTGCGTGCCCGTGCAAACTGCCTGTGCGATGCCCGACACCCGACGCCCGCACACCCGCACGTCGCGTCCCTGAGCAAACCGGCAGTAGAAGAATCCGGAACCCACCCCTGACTCCCACCATACTTTTAAGCCTCACATATGCCGAGTTCTATTAAAAGTCTGCAAAAGTCCTATCTGGAAAATGTGCAGAAAGTTAGTCTGTTTAACTGAGTGAGTCTATATCTTAGTAGATAAGTCTGTAGAAGAATGATAAAGGTGCTCCTTGTGATGAGCCTCAAAGGTACGTTCTCTGCAAATTTTTGAGAACCAGTCATCTCCTGCCAATTTTTTTTTAAATAAAGTGCTTCATCATAGTCTTCCCTAGAAATCTTATATGTCTTGTTATCCCAGAGGAAAATGAAGCAAATACATTGTGTATCACCTGACAGCCCATATATCAAACTTCATAACTGATAGCAGAGAATGCTTACTACACAGTAGGAAGAGATGGGCTTTCATCAAAACACAATAGGAAAAGATGGGTTTTCCATATACATTACCTAGTAATATCCAAATGTAAATGAATTTCATGATAAAAATATGGAACAATCACAGTACATTTATTCGCACGATATAAGAGAACTTATACTTTAGCCTTTCTCATTGAGTTACCCTTCGCAAAGCCCAGTCCTTACTGGAACAAGAGAAAGAGCCACCCTCCAGAGGTGGGTTCCTCCCGGTTCGGACCGGTTCAGCTGAACCGGTAGCGATCCGCTGGTGATGTCACGATGACATCACTGATCCGGTTCGGTCGGTGCCGGTCTGTGGGCACCGTCATCTTTTTATAAATTTTTTTTTATTTAAAAAAAATTTAATTTTTTTTTCTTCTGTGCATGTGCAGAAGAAAGAGTTTCCGGCACTGCGCATGTGTCGCCATCTTGTTTTTGGCTTTTAAAAAAAAAATTTTTTTGCACTGCGCATGCACGCATGCTTCGCGCACGCGCCCATGAGGCACAGCCACGCAGCATGGGAGGAAGCAAACCGGCAGCGAGGTAAGTTAGAACCCACCCCTGCTGTCCTCACTATCTTATATATTTTATTGCTGCTGGATATTTTTGCAGTAGGGAAAACAGAGGGCTAAGCCTGTATAAATCATTTTCTAGGAATAAAGCAAAGTCAACATCATGGGGCAGGGTAAAATTGGGGTTGCAAGACCATTCTGATGGATGCTGTAAATAATTTACAGTGAAAGACTCTTTGTTAGCTAATTTCTAAAGAAATGTGGAACTGGGCTTATGTTCATAAATCTGTAATTAATATGTGTGGTTATGAGGCATAGTTACTCATGGTTAATTAAAGGCACATTATTCATATTGGATAGTATCTGTGACGTCAGTGATGATGACTGATTTACCCTCCGTGCCTGCAGCATTTTATTTATGGTCATTATACGGAATGCCCCTTTCCTTTTTCAATTTTGAAACTTAGCGTTTCCTTTTCTTTTTGAAAAGTGTATTTCCCACTTTTAATATCACATTCATACATTTTTAAAATGCTGCCCTTTAGGAATGAAAGTGAGCAGTCCAGAAGCAGGCATAATAAACTAGACTTCCCCAACCTGGCGCCCTCCAGCTTTGCTGATGCTGCAGGGATTTCTGGAAGGTCAAATACTTCTAGAGAGCAGAAGGTTGGAGAAGAAACAGAAAAAATATAGGCAAATTATTTTCGTTCATCCTTCCTTTTCCATAAGTATGGTCCCTGCTCCTTCATCATATCTGCATCATTTTTAAGTTACTGGATCGGAGTAATTGGCATAATAATTTGGGGGGGGGAGATAAGCCCTATTATTTTTAGGAAGGAACGAGACTGTACACTCGGAATCTACACAGCCAGACAAAGAGAGAAAATATTATTTTTTTAAACATTATGAATGGAAGTATATAAGATGAAAACTCTTCAAAGACACAGGGGAAATAGCGAAAGAGCTGATATGGACATACTCTAAACTGGTGAGAAATGATAGTGATGTTTAAATTGACATAATTTCTGTGAACTATATTCATTCAGATACAGTACATCTACAGCAGCATGAAAATGGCATGGAGTATATTTCTATGCGTCTGGAAAATGTATGTCAACACTAGAATCATAGATCCTAACCTCTACCCCCCATCCCACCGCACCCCACCCCACCACTGCCATCATTATTCTCCCTTCCCTTCAGGCAGTCAAGAATTTGGTGGCAAGCTTACCCTACTTGTTATTTAGCCCTGTCAGTTCCTTCAACACTGTTGCTGAAAATATTAATTCAGGCATAAATACACCTGCCTCTGATGTAGAATGTAGGCCATATACTGTATCTCCTGCAGTGAATAGACAGGCAAAGAAGTTATTCAGCTTCACTTACATCTCTTTATTGTCTCTTGGTCCTTTTCATTTGCTTGTCAGCCAAGGATCCAATTGCATCCCTAACTGGTTTCCTGCTTTTGTTGTCTGCACTCTCAGATTTGAAACCTCCTCTGTTGGCATTTCCCTGACTAATTAAGACTTTCCTGTTTAAGAAGACAGTCATTTTTCCGGCAGTGTAAATTTTATTTGTAGTATGCAGCTGCATCTGTCTGCATTGGTTAGATAGACTTTTTGTATTTTTGTACTTTTCTTTTAATGGATAATTTTTATTAGTTTTAACTTTTGTTAGCCTATCTACATTAAAGAGATGAGATATAAATTTGTATATTAAATCAATAGATATCCAATTATTAGCAATATATTCTACTCTCCCCTTTCCCTTTTTGCATCACATTAGCTATCCAGGTAGTCCTCGACTTACAACCATTCATTTAGCAACCACTCAAAGTTACAACAGCACTGAAAAAAAGTGACTTCTGGTCCTTGCACTTACAACTGTCGCAGCGTCCCTACAGTCATGTGATCAAAATCCAGGAACTTGGCAACCAGCATAATTTATGATGTCTGCAACATCCAGGGGTCATGTGATCACCATTTGTGACCTTCTCTGCCAATTTCTGGCAAACAAAGTCAGTGGGGCAAGTTGGATTTGTTTCCATCTGCATGATTCACTTAATAACACACTTAGCAACCATGGCATAAAAGGTCATAAAATCAGACTTGACTCACTTAACAACTGCCCTGTTTAGCAATAGAAATTCTGGTCCCAATGTGGTTATAAGTCAAACAGATATTTATTTATATTATATTATTTACATTATTCTACCAGTAATCAGTACTCAGATCAGCATAGATTAACTCCAAGGTTAACATCAGACCAACAAGCAATACCCCAATCAAGAAACTGCCAAAGAGCCATCAGTAAACAGCCCAACCAAAGAATCTCTAAGACCGCCCCCACCCACACAGACAAGCAAGACACCAGAATATAAACTGACAGCAAACAGCATTCCTGACTAGCACTGATGATGTTACCTAGGTAGGGTAATGAAATGTCTGCAAGAAAACAAGAAGCTCAGAGAACACCAAGGATCCCTCAGGTATTTATTTGAAGCAAGTTTGGATTCTTTTGAATTGTCTGCATTGGGACAAGACTTCTGTTTTTGAAGGAAGTTTTCTTTCCTCAGATAGAATTCTTGATATTGCTTGTTAGATAAGTGAGCGAGCGATTGGATTTGATTATATTTTCTTTAACTTACACTGTATGTTCTAGTTGAGATTCTGTTATTGTGGTTTTGAATAGTTTCCAAGTGTTCTGGTAATCATTAGTCATCTTGACTTTCCTTTTCAATCTCCTTTTTGTTCTGGAGTTGTTTAATCCTCTTGACTTCCCTTTTCAACTTTCATTTTATCAAACCATAACTCAGATAGTTATTCTTTCAAAGTTAAATAATTTTTGGTAAGTTTCAATTTCTGGAGAATATACACATTTGTCATGATCAAGTTATGTGTTTACTCAGACAATGAGGCTAAGTGAAGTCACTATATCCTGTGTAACCTTTTTTCTTTTACACGACTCCTTAATTTCCTTTCCCATCACAAGATCAGCCCAGTCAGCATTTTGATCAGAAATATCCTTATTCCTAATTACTCTTAAGAAATTTGCTCACCCATTCTGAGTTTTCAGGTTTGTTCTACTACATGGCCTATTTTGATGTGCAGGATAAACTTCCTATAGTATGCCTGGCCTTGTTTTTCTAGTCTGAATTTGGTTAGAATTCCACTAGAACTCTATTATATCCACCATATATGAATTCTTTAACACCTAGCTCTCCAATTCTCCACCGTAGTTTGGAGGCTTCCAACCTAAGCACAAAAACAAAGAGAGGAGAACAAGAAGGGTGGAAAGAGAGAACGAGAAACAGCATCGCTTTACAAATGACCTTATCGTTATCATGACTTATTGCAGGAATTTGCAACTTTTCCTCAAGGATAAACTTACAGTAAAACAGAGTGGGGCACTGTTCCAGTTCTTATTAGCTCTGGCCAACATGGCCACTGACTAGAGCACGGGTGTCAAATTCACGGCATCACATTGCCGTCACGTAACGTATCGCAATGCTTTTTCCCTTCATTGAGCTGGGGTGGGCGTGGCCTGCGCGTGACATATCCAGCCCGTGGGCTACCAGTTTGACACCCCTGGACTAGAGAAATTCAGAAAAATGGAATTGCTCTAAGATGGATGAGACTAATTTGTTTCCAAATACATTTGTGCCCTTTTAATGAAGAAAGAAAAGATAAAAATTGATTCTCCTCTGGGCTTGAACAAGCATGTAACTTCTTCAAAACAATGAAAGAGAGTTGAAAGGAACATTGATTCCTGGGGAAAAAAAACCGGCAGTTTAATCTGTCCTACAGGTAGTCTTCGACTTACGATCACAATTGGGACCGGAATTTCCATCACTGAGATGGTCATTAAGTGAACTGTGCCCAATTTTACAAAAAAGTTTTGCCACAGACATTAAGTAAATCACATGGTTGGTAAGTGAATCTGGCTTCCCCCACTGGCTTTGCTTTTCAGAAACTAACCGGGAAGTCACAAACAGTGATTATGTGAACCTGGGATGTTACAACTGTTGTAAATACATAAATACATACATATTGACCATGTGACCATGGGGACTCTCTGATGGTCATTTGTAAGGACCATTTGTAAGACACTTTTTTCAGCACTGTTGTAACTTTGAATAGTCACTAAATGAATGGTCATAAGTCAAGGACTACCTGTACTTAGGTAGGCTTCTTTAAAATGTCAAAACAAGGTTGTGTATTTGTGACTATGGGGACAATATGCTGACTTGGCTCTATCCAGTTTATTGTCAGAATGGAATGGAGTGGAGTCTAACAAGATATAAATCATCCTCATCATATCATCCTCATCATCCCTGGATGGTCAAATGCAAATTCAGATGGAATTGACAGCAGCAAATCAGTGGCTTTTAACTCTTAGGAATGTTCCATTTCAAGAAGCACAAAATTAAACATGAAAAGTAGGATCACAAAGTGATAGGAAAGTTGCGAGTTTAAAATGGGAAAGTACAAAACCAATATTTGTACTGAAAATGAGGGTACCTACAAGAAACCAGCATTGTCACACATCAGTTTATTTCGGGGCAAGAAGAAAAGGCTGCGTTTCCTCCTCATTTTGGTAATTACTTTGAGTCTTAAAAGATTCTTCTAATAAAGCAAGGCATTGAAAAGAGGCCAGTGGTTATGGGATTTTCCTGTCACTTTTTCAAACAAAAATAAAGTGTCCATTATAAGCAAAGCTTCCTCTGACTACAAGTAGTTCAGGGTCCGACTCATAGGGGGGGACACACACTTGACCTGGTGTTTCTCTCGGAGCAATGGAGACATGATCTGGAATTAAGGGGTATAGATATTTCTCCCTTGTCGTGGTCAGATCATTTCCTGCTGAGGTTAGACTTTAGGTCGCTACTCCCCCATCGCAGGGATGCGGAACTGATTAAATGGTTCCGCCATTATAAGCAAAGCTTCCTCTGACTACAAGTAGTTCAGGGTCCGACTCATAGGGGGGGACACACACTTGACCTGGTGTTTCTCTCGGAGCAATGGAGACATGATCTGGAATTAAGGGGTATAGATATTTCTCCCTTGTCGTGGTCAGATCATTTCCTGCTGAGGTTAGACTTTAGGGCGCTACTCCCCCATCGCAGGGAGGCGGAACCGATTAAATGGTTCCGCCCCAGGCGCCTAATGGACCCGGAAGGGTTCCAAAAGGAGCTTGGGGAGATACCTGACTCCCTTGTCCACAATCCGGCAGAGTCCCTGGTGGCTGCCTGGAATAAGGCGGCATCGGGGGCACTGGACCGGATTG
>QLTV01002845.1:581728-635882 GCA_003457575.1 Thermophis baileyi | reverse complement strand
TAATAATAATAATAATAATAATAATAATAATAATAATAATAATAATAATAATAATAAAAAATAATAATAATAGTCAGATTGGTAACCCACTTTTGTTTTACTTCCCACATCTGACTCAGATCAAATTAAATTCAAGCAGAGTAGACTGACTCTCGTGATCATACTTCTTCTGTGGCATAAATAATAATTCTCATATAATAATAATAATAATAATAATAATAATAATAATAATAATAATAATAATAATAATAAAAAATAATAATAATAGTCAGATTGGTAACCCACTTTTGTTTTACTTCCCACATCTGACTCAGATCAAATTAAATTCAAGCAGAGTAGACTGACTCTCGTGATCATACTTCTTCTGTGGCATAAATAATAATTCTCAGACAACCGAAAGTATCAAATATCCCCTTGTAACATATATTTAAAATATTTATTTCACTCCTTATGTTGCAGCTGAAATCTAGGAGTTAGTTCTTGATCCGTGCATCTCAAGCTTTTCACCTCTGGCTTTAATTGAGTGGAATATTGCTGGGAACCTTATTTAGCATTGACTAGTAGGGATTCTGGTTCAACATTTTTTATCATTTAACAGTTTTCAACATTTGGAGTGCCCATAAGGTCCTACAATTGGTCTAACCTACAGAAAGGTGGCCATGCGTGAAAGATGCTGGAGATCTGAACTGCAGCTCCCAGCATTCCCAGTGGTAAAGAATGCTGCCAGCTTGTATTAATATTTAAAGAACTTTTCAAGGAATATACAAAGAGATTTACACATTTGTTTGGGTGAAATAATTTTATTTGGGCATTCTTTTCATGTGAATAACATGGATGCTGAAAGTAAAACCATTGTGTATCTCTTGTATATCCATTAAAGTAAAGAGCCTTCAAGCAAGGGGCAAAATGTTGTTACTCAGCGGTGGGTTGCTCTGGTAGGGCCCAGTTCTTAGAACCGGTAGCGGCAGCGGGACTCTCCGCCCACCCACCCAGGACGCTTCTGCGCAGGTGCAGAAGTGTTGCACGCGTGCGCTCACACGCATGCGCAACACTTCTGCGCCTGCGCAGAAGTGTCCTGGGTGGGTGGGTGGAGAGTCCCGCCGCCCGGTAGCAACGGGTTTTAGAACCCACTACTGTTGTTACTATATGGATGAAACTATGCAGTTTTCTTGGTAATGTCAGAGTGGTTTTTATTTGCTTCTTCTGGAATGGTTTTTGACTTTTCAGTTTAAGTTGCCATCCTGGAATGACCTAATGCAATCCCACCCATGTCCTAACCACAACCAACCCTGCTTTGTTTCTGAATCTCAGACAAGGTCTGTCAAGTTCTTCCTTTGGTTGATATATATCTTCACTATCTATATAAAAAGTCACAAAAGTAAAACCACTGGAACAATTGAAAATGGGTACTTCAACTTCTTTCCATCAAACCTTTGTTTCAAAAAGTTAATCCCAGTTCTCAAGGAAAATTAAACTGCAAAACAAAATGAAATCTCTTGAGAAATTGTTTTGTAAAAAAAAGCAAAATTACTACCTTATAACAGTCTGAAAAAATGCACAAAACTCAGCTTGAATTATATATTTTTAAAAATATCCCAATTATAACAAATCACTTGAAATACTCTGTACGAAAGAAATATACACAAAACTACACACAAAAGAACTAATTCGTCAGCATTGATACAAAAATGTAATAAATATACAGCATACTCAAATAAGCAGTTTAGTTGGAAATATTTTTTTTCCTCATAGGAACCAATTCTCTATGGAAGTGGTGACCTTACCTTCACTGTAATTAAGGCTCAGCCAAATTGCTCACCAGATTATCAGGGGGGGAAAAATCACAAACTCCCTTTAGAAGCCCTCAAGGTCCATAAGTCACTTGGGATGGACCAATCTAATAAACTATATCTCCCCATGGGGACGAGTGACTCCAGCAAGCTAAAAAGCAATCAGAGAATGCTGCATAGCCAATGACAGAAGTTCTGCCTAGAAATGTCAAGTTGCCTTTATAAAGTACCTGACAGTTGTGAAGTCTATTTTTTTCTGGAACAGAGATATTTTATTGTTATAGTAAAATGAAAGGCAAAGGGCAAGAGCAGTTAATGAAAATTTATCCCAGAAAAAAAGGAAGGGAGAAGATGACATAGCAACAAGTCAAGAAGAGCTCCAGTGATTTTGCTGACAAGGTGGGAAGGGATGGGTGGGGGCAGAGAGAGAGAAAATAATAATTTAGAGAACCAGCAGAGATAGAACAGGTCCTCCTCAAACAGCTGAAGCTTCTAGTCACGTAAAAAAAGATTTTAACACACTTAACACTATGAATGTAATTATAATCTTATTTACTGGAGGGTAAGCTGTACAACATTGTTATTTCTGAATAAACATGCATATTGCAGAGAATATTTATGGATCTACAAACAGTTGATTTTGACTACCTGATCTGCTCCAGGCATGCCAGACTACCAAAAACATCTGGCATGCTCTTTTTAGGGTCAAACAGTTTTCTTCTACCTAGCATTCCAATCATTTGTTTGATGCCACCTACTCACTTTATTTATCCTCTTTCCCTTCTTTTACTTCCTTCCATTTTGCCATGCATTCGCTCACATCAAATGTCCAAAGTATCTAAGGGTCTACTTGCTGATCACTGCATCAAGTGAACAGTCAGTTTCATTTGGTCCAGGGTTAACTGATTCTTGCAGCTGATGAAACACTCAGAGACCATCTCCAAATAATTTGACGTCTTACACTTTCTCAATGTTCTGCTGTAACAGTGACTCATTACCACTGGCACAATCACTGTTTTGTTATGATACAAATAGCTTCACCTTCTGCTTCACAATGTTAGAGAACAATAAAACCTGGAAGTGTGATGTAGGCACAAAGCAAGATAATACAATTTGGTTCCCTTATGGCAGGTGGAAATGGTGAACACATTCGGTTACAGGAGTCAACCTAATGGAGCACCTAATGAAGTAACCTTAATAGTTTTCTCAAGATGGTTTGAAATATAAGAGTTAAATTATCAACTAATTGCATTTGTTGATTTATAAACAGTTCCACACTGCCTTTCTTGTATTGTTTTCAAACTTTAAAAAATTGTCAGGTAACCCATTTGTGTATTAGCTACTTCACAACTTCAATCTTTTGAATGCCATTCCCTCTACGTTTTCTTGTTTTAAGTTGTTACAAAGCACTGATCAGAACTGGTAGGGACTCTGGCAAAAACATTGTTTTACCACCAAATATTGAAATAGTTTGCCCCAAGAAATTATTCCAAAGCAAGTTATTGTTATCTTAAGAAAAAAAAAATCCTATGTAGTCTTTTCTACTTGCCTTAGAGAAAATCTCTTGCATAGAGAGGCGCAGAACATTAAAATATTTACGAGAAGGAATTAGCATATGGACATGAAATGTTGGAGTGTCGGTTTCCAAAATTCATGCTTTGGAAAAAAAAAAAGATGAAAAGTTAAGAATTAGAACTTTGTCGCCACAGAATTATGATCTGTAAATGAAAATGCAGTTTATTATGTTTGATAAAGGCCTGCTGTTCTCCTGTTGAGGAGATATGATTCATACTTCAAATGGACAAAAGAGGTTTGTGAGACTAAAGGAATTGAATTAAGCTGAAGCCTAGATTTTAGAAAGCAAACATCTCCATATTTATTCCACTGAATTTAGTGAGGCTTGATTTGGAAGAAACATGAATAGGATGTCAAAAGAGCCAAGTCAAGAACTGGGCAGGACACAGTTCTAAATACATTTATTCTGGAAGTTCTATTAACTGCAATTAATCTCCCTCTTGTAAGGTCCTCTGGATTTCAGCCATAATTTTTTGATGCATAAAACTCAAGGCCCTTTTATTAGCCATATTGGCACTTAACTTTATACAGTATGCGACTATATTATTCCAGTTGGGGAATGTAGATTTGTTCTAATGCCAGACAAACTCTCCTCACCTTACAGCTATTCTCACTGAGGCAGGACAGACATATATCATCCCAGTAAAGTTGACCCTCAAACTAGCGTAGTGTATTAGCACAGTGATCAGGAGCAATTGCACAGTTAACATCAGAAGTTTTGATGAAATGTCAAGGTACCTTTACAAAGTACCTGACAGTTGTGAGGTCTGTTTGTTTGTTTTTCTAGAAAAGAGATACTTTATTGTTATAATAAAATAAAAAGCAAATGGCAAGGCCAATTAATGAAAATTTGTCCCAGAAAAAGGGACAGGAGATGTTGTAGCAACAAGCCAGGAGAAGCTCTACAATAATTTGGGGGAATGTGTGCAAAGTCATTATAAGTATAGAAAAGGAGCGTGTTCTGCACCAGGAGGATGCAATACTACTTTCATCATTCTGATCTCCTCTCCCCTTTGTCTGGGTATGATGCTACTGGTTGAACTGATGCTAGATTGGAGTTCTTCCATCAAATTGTTCTTTTTCAGCCAGTGAGGATAAAATAGTTCAGTGAATAATGCGTAAAGTGTCTCCCAAGCAATCATCTTGCCGGAGAATTTGGGCAGAAAACATGGTATAAAGAGAATCCAAGAGTCAACCAAAGTTCCTCTCCAAAACTCTTTCTTTCCTAGATCTTTCTAGAGAATTGTATTGTTGAACAATAAATTTGGGATCTTGTGCATGCAAGATATGTGGCATGGTATTTTCTTACTAAGTTGTTATATAGTAGCAAAAACATAGATCTACATGGAGATCTTAGTCATGGTAAGAGTTCTGGGGGCTTTAAATCTAGCATATTTGCAGGGTACCAGGCTGAAGAAGATACTATATAAGGGCAAAGAGTTATCTGCAAAGATGTTAAGCATTCCAAGCACAGCAGTGAAACACTAAATTGTTGGGTTTTTACATAAGATCAGAACTTTGTAATATCTGCACATCTAGAGCTACTTTACAAATTCAATCTCCTCTTCCTCCTCCTCCTCCCCCTCCTCCTCCTCCTCCTCTACCAGTTTCTTTCATTTGCTTTCTTCCTCAATATTTATACTGTCATTTTAAAACAAAACCAGAAATACTGTTTGGAAGACAGTGGAAGATCGGATCACTTGTCTTTCCTGATTCTTAAAAAGAGTCATATCTGTGATAGCAATTTCTTTGAACATAACCATTTCCTTGTTCTTTGTATCTAATATCTTTTCAGTTACATTATTTTTCTCTAGGGTACCACTCAAGTGTCATTTCATAATTCAGACTCAATGTCAGTAGGTATTGATAGGGTGCCCAGTATAATGTAATAGAAATGGATCTTTTAATATAAATTCTAAGAGAGTTTACTGCTGCATGACATTGCGTATGATTTTTTTTTATCCAGACATTTAAGTGTCCAACCAGTATAATTTATATCCAAACCTGTCTTTTATATTGCAAAATATGCTTAATGCTTATCGTTGCACTGGTATGAGCTATCTATTTTGCATTTTGCAATTATTTTCAGACCCCTGAAGTTTGAACTGCTGAGTCACTGGAAAAGAAATAGTAGCAGTTCCATTAAGATTTTAGTATTAAGCCTTGAAATTGGTATTTTAAAAAATATATTTCTTAAAGCTATTTCAAAAAAACTTATCCATTAAAAAAATATGAATTCCTCTTTTGCACCAAATCCATTATGTTTGTGTATGTATGTATGTGTATATCTCTATGTATTTTATTTATGTTATTAACTGAGTTATATCCTTTGGTATATAGATATATCAAAATACTTAGAGAGGTTTCTTCAAATATTGATAGATGGGAGTCACTAAACCTTATCTTTTGGGGAAATGTGAATATTCTCAATATTATTCCCAAATTAAATTACAGTAATAAAGGAAGAAATTCCAGCTTATAAATCTGGAAAATATTTTCATTAAATAAAATCCTTGTTTGAAATATTTCCATGGGGTTCCAGCAGTATCTTTACTGCTTACCTATTCTCAAATATTAAATACAGGAAGCCAACAATTAGTGTTAATTTTTCAATTTGGGTAACCTTGGAATATACACATATAGATCTTTGGTAGGGTGGATAGTATTAGGATCTAAATAAACTAAAACTTTGGTATCCTTGGAAACTATTATATCAATACGAAAGTTATAGGGAGGAGAAGGAGAAGGAGAAGGAGAAGGAGAAGGAGAAGGAGAAGGAGAAGGAGAAGGAGAAGGAGAAGGAGAAGGAGAAGGAGAAGGAGAAGAAAAAAAAGAGGAGGAGGAGGAAGAAAAGGTGAAGGAGGAGGAGAAAGAGAAAGAGGAGAGAAAGAAGGAGAAGAAAAGAAAAAGAGGAGAGAAAGGAGAAGGAAAAGGAGGAGGAGGAGGAGGAGGAGGCGGAGGAGGAAGAGAAGGAGAAGGAGAAGGAGAAGGAGGAGAAGGAGAAGGAGAAGGAGAAGGAGAAGGAGAAGGAGAAGGAGAAGGAGGGGAAGGAGAAGATTTGGCCTGTTTTCCAATGCCAAATTGTCATTATGGGGAAATCCAACATTAAAATTGGGAGAAAAATTGTGATATGGAAATATTGAATAGAAGCAGGGGTATTGAGTTTGGACCAGCTGAAAGATGAGGAAGATGAATTTTTAGCATACTCTGTCTTAAGAGATAAATATTATCTATCAGATATAACCCAATGGCAATATTTACAATTACAATATTTGTTAATGTTATTTGGCCCAGCAGCATTTTCAGCTCTTTTTATGTATATGATGTTTTATCAATAGGAATAAAATACAAAACAGAAATACAAAACAGAAAAAACATACATCCAACAATAACAACAACAAAATGTGTACATAAAGGGGGGAGGGAGAAAAAAATATGACCCAAACATCCAACATTAAACATATAAAAAATATCCACCTTGGCTGGATGCTGGGGGGGGAAAACCCCCGATAAATTCTCCTTCCCTTACATAATGAGTCTTATATAAATAGTTATAAACTTTCTCATCTTTATTTAACAAGAAAAATATAGTATATAAACAAATATTTCAGATGAGGTCTCTATCTAATAATCGAATCAGCCCAACATCTAATATTCATAATTTTTTTAAAAAGTCAACAGCTTAGCCCAAATATTGCACTAGTATTCAAATCCCTCTGTTAACCAACTTTTATTGTATTTAACATGCAGAAAGTCCACAAATGGCATTTTCAGCTTTTTAGACACCCAAGATACTAAAACCACTTGTTAATTCGTTTAAAAAAAAACTCCTATTAGCTTTTATAGATATTTGCTATCAATAAATCAATTCGATATACAGATATTAAAAAATGAGTAGAATAAAGAATTAGAAGTTCCTATGTTGTCTAGAAATGGGAGAGTGTCTCAACGTCTACAGTGGGAGTGTCAATGGACTTCAAATTATGACTTATACAACAAAAAATAATATTTAAAATATATTGGACATGATTACATTTGTAAAGAAAAGGACTGTCAAAAACAGCATTTTGTTGGAGATGTGATAAGGATAATGCTTTTAAAATATATATATTTCTATTATGTTCTATTCTTATCAAATTTTGGGATTTGTTTATATAAATATGATTGCGCAACAAAAGCTAAAATTCTCTGAGGATAATATTCTTTTGAACTACATACCTAGTACTTAGAATCTGACAACCAAACTACATACAGTAAATGGATTCTCCATGCCGTTACTATGGCCCAAAGACTAAATGTATGGCTCATAATTGTATTTGCTATCTATGAATGGATGCCCACTTTGTATGAACAAATATAATGAAATATGGGATTCATTTTCACAAAACACAGTAGGTTAAAAAAAAAAGCACATGGTAGATATATAAATGTATTAGAAACAGATATGTACGTGAGTAATAATTGCATTAGATAAAAGGGCAAAACTTTTCACTTGGTTGATTTCACTATTCACATCCAGCACTGAAAGGAAAATAAAAGTCAATTTCCAATGCTGGTCTTTGGAAGTGAATTGGTTAGAAAGGCCTTTTCTATGGTAAGGATGCCAACTCTGATTTATGGTTCTTTTATAGAATCATCAACTGATTTTGAACTTATTTGATGTAGTGATTAAAGGCACCAGGCAGTTTCTAGTCCTTTCTTAGGCATAAAGCTGACTGAGTGATGTTAGACGGCATCTCTCTCTGTCAGTCCCAGGAAGAATAGAATAGAATAGAATAGAATAGAATAGAATAGAATAGAATAGAATAGAATAGAATAGAATAGAATAGAATAGAATAGAATAGAATAGAATAGAATAGAATAGAATAGAATAGAATAGAAGTGGAAGAGACCTTGGAGGTCTTCTATTCCAGCCCCCTGCTCAAGCAGGAGATCCTATACCATAGTTACCCCACTTATTTCTTCAACAAGTGGCAGCCATGGCTAGTCTAGAAAGCTAATCAGGATCAGTCTAGTTAGGATATGAGGTTTAAATCTACAGATTAATCTGGAAAAAGGCAGTGGTAAACTATTCCTGTATTATGCCGATAAAATTTTGGGAATGTGTCCGTGAAGTTCCCACCATTACTGTTTTACTACTATAGTGAATTGACCTTACTACCATAAAATTAGCAAGAGCAATGCAGAAGTCAATTCTTGTCCATAGAAGTACAGTCCAGTAATCACAGATAAAGATAACTCAGATAGAGGTGAAAGGCAATTTCTATAATCCCCATTTCTATAGGAATTATGGAAATATAGACTAATGATTATTCTTTTTTATCATCACCTATCTATTCCTAACATAAATGCATACTGCCATTTTTATTCAAATACATCATAGTTGTGATTTTTGTGGATCCCTTATTAAAAGTAGCTCAAAATATCAGATAAATTGGAAATGATCTGTGGAGTTAATTTGCACAGTCTGACTGCATATTTCCTTGGCATCATATAAAGAAGTGAATAATAGAATGCAAATGATGTCTAAACATTCATATATTCCTTCTGCCTGGGCAGATTATGCTATTATTTCTATGATGGTCCAACTTTGCTTTTTATTTTGAAGCATTATTTCAGTTGGAAAATAAATTTGCATTTGCAGATATGTATGCCCTGCAATATGGGTACAAAGATATCACCATACCAGACACACATTAACTCTCTTGTTTATGCATTGTTATGGTTTATAGCATTTATGAATTTTAATTTTTCTTGTCCTTCAATAATATAACCACAACAGTTAAATTGTTAAACAGTAATAAAATATGAAGTAAATACAGTATAATACTGTATTCAACTTATTTTAATAGATTTTTGTTAGTATCATTTTCAGTAAATCAAATATGAACATTAATAATTAAGATTCCATATGAAGAAACAATGCCTAGTGTATCTTTCATCCTATTTTATGCTGCAATTCTCTGTACCTGGAAGGTATTCCTTTTATTGCTTTTCAAATTTGCAGATAACATGAAAATAGGAAGGATAATCAATAGCAGAAAAGAACAATTCAGCATTCAAAACATCTTGATGCAGATTCAGTAGAAATAAATTTATAATATTAAAGTACAAATGCACATATATTTACATGAATCTATATTAAAATAAATATAAAATGAGGCAATTGGAAAAAGTATTTGGAAAAGTATGTTGAAAAAGAACACAGCATCTCCATATTCCAACAAATGGAATATGGAGTAAAATAATGGTGCAATTTCTAAAAGGTGAGGAACGTAGTGCCCATGTTACACAAAGTAATAATACAATTACCATACAGAATCATTAAATTGGAAAGAAAGGGGTCTCCTGAACATGGCTGCAAAACTGTAGACAATTGGATACCCAATGTCTTTGTTGAATTATATAGCTGGAAGGGACTGTAGAAGTCAGTCCAACCTCTTGTTCAGCCCATTAGAGCATCTCTAACAGATGACCATCAACCGTTTCTTCAAAGATCTTCAACCAAATTCATGTTACAACCTGTACCGTTGGCTGGCAGCACTCAAAAGATTCCTCCAACATTCGGTCAGAACCTCCTTCCCTGTTATTTTAACCCATTGCTTCTACTTGTGCCCTCTGGGGGAATAGAGAATAAATCCACTCAATCTTCTGTGACACAATCCTTCAGATCTCTGAAGACTGCTTTTATATGTCTGAGTCATCTTTTTTGTAAGTCAAACATACCCAGATCTTTAACTGCTTCTCATAGGGCTTTCCAGTCTTTTTCATCATCTTGGTAGCTTTTCTTCTGATCTTGTTCCAGTTTCTCACTGTCCTTTTTTAATTGTGATGCCTAGAAATGGGGTCTAACCAGGGCAGAGGGGAATGAATTCTGTTCATTTCGCTATATTCTAGCCAACTGAACAGCTGGTTGATGCTGTAGCATTGCAAATCTAGCTCTGAGCTGAATATGAGTCTAGTTGATCTTATGGTACCTTCAAATTCTATGTATATGTGTGTGTTTAATATAAACATACAGTATATGGAAATATAGGATATATATATTAATTTAGAATTTTAATATTTTTCTTTTTCTATTTGTCAGTAAGCAATTCTGCAAAAGCAATATAAAATGCTTCCAGCTGGGTAATTGTAAAGAATAATACTCTCTCTATAAAGACCTGACAATGACAAAATGTGCCATACAGTTTTCTCTCTAGGATTACTTGACTTTGAAGTAGTTTAATCAAAAAGATGGTTATTTGGGTTAAATTAAAGTAATAAAATATTTAATAGATTGGGACACTTTAGCAAGTGCCTCATATCTGCAGATACATTTTTAACTCAGAAGACAGTTCAAAGGAGGGTGGGGGAGTAAAATACTGCAAAGAAAGAAATAATTGCAAATTGAGGAAGATATCATCTAGTTTTGCTAATGCTTTATTTCATGATTCCAGCAGTTCTTGATTGTTCTATTAAAATCTGATTTTCTATGCAACTGAAAATAATGTACTAATACATTTCTTACAAATGTGATTCCAGGCAAGGAATATTCAAGATAATGAAGAAAATACACAGTTAAGGGACAGCACTTAAATTCTTCTGCCATAACCTGTATCCTTCCACTCTATCCTTCCACCTCTTCCTTTACATTCTGAATGCTAATATGACAAGAATGGTGGGGGTGGGGGTGGAGGTGTCTTTTTTTCCCCAGTCCCAAGGTTCAACTACTTGCAATTTTTTTAAAGGTTCTAGACCCGTGATGGCGAACCTATGGCACGCGTGCCACAAGTGGCACGCGGAGCCATATCTAAGGGCACTCGAGGCATTACCCTATGTCAGCTCCAGCACGCACGTGCGTGCTGGCCAGCTGATTTTCGGCATTCCGGAGGGCGGGGGGAGGCCATTTTCGCCCTCCCCAGGCTTCAGGAAAGCCTCCTGAAGCCTGGGGAAGGCGAAAAATGGCCCAACGGCCCAACCGGAAGTTTGGAAATGAAAGTCCGGAGACTTCAGTGAGGTCTGCGTGCATGAGCAGGGGGGGCAGTGCAGGGGGGTTGTGCACGCATACGTGAGGGAGGGCATTGCATTATGGATGTGGGCACATGCCCGCGTGCTATCGCACACACACGCGCCCTTTTGGCACCCGAGCAAAAAAAGGTTCCCCATCACTGTTCTAGACAATAAGTATTCCCTAGCATGGTCTAAAGTGGGATAACAGGAACATTGATACTTAGGAAGAGCTTTGCTGGATAAAAACAAAACCCGTCTAATTAGGTATTTTATTTCCAGAGTGCACAACCATATACCAAGGGAAAGCTCAACAATAAAGCATATTTTCTAGGAGCTGATGCCTAAAAGCCTCTTTCAGATTGAGTTCTTATATTGCACTCAGTCATATAGTAGCTTTTATGATGTTTTTCATGACCTAGATGAGAAAGCGTGCACTCCTAGTTCTGGGGACTCTACAGCCTTGAGTACCAATGACTAAGGCATTCTTCTGTATCACTTGCCCATGGGGTGGAGGCTCTTTTACATTAAACAAATGTTTTGGTGCCCTGCAAACTTCATCTTGAGGGGTTTCAATGTGCCATGGCATATACAGGTGCCATTCTTGGTTTATAGAATGGTCCCCAAAATACTTGGCCAAATTACTTGTGAATCAGATAACTTAAAGAGACAAAAGGAAGACAAGAGGTGAAGTATTCCAATTAATGACAGAAAGATTGCTCATAAGTAAAAGATGAGAAGGCACAGAGGTTTTTTCCTGTAGGTATATGTCATGCTTGCCTGCCTGGTTACAAGGAAGATGTGTTGGCTGCCAGACAGATGCTGGTGAGAGGGAGGATTGTACCAAAGAGAACAAGAGGTACCCAGTGCATGACAGCTGTTTGATCCAGCAAAGAAAATGTGTGAGGGGGGAATTAAACGAAACCACTGTCAGTGACAGTGAAAACTTTTCCAAGGGTTCCAAGATTTTGCAAGGCAATTCTGACCAAACAGAAAGCAGGAGAATTCAACTTTGTGAATATGTCTGCGCTTGTTTCTCCTTTCAAAAACCTTTGTTTCGTTTCGTTTCGTTTCGTTTGCTGATTTCGTCCTTGCAAATGACTCTACAGAATCGTGGGGCCACCGAACCGTCTCTGTACTTGAACTCGGGGCCATCTCTGGAAACTTCGATAATTTCCTCGGGGGAGATGGTTGGTGCAATAATTTTGCGAACCTTTGTGATATCAGGTTCATTGGTGACATCTAGCCCAAATAAAATAGCGTTATTACATTTTTGTTCACGCTCAAGGGTGTCTTTGATGAGTAAGGATATATTGTTTGGTTGGTTGGTCAATGTTTGTGGTTGTGCTTGTGATTGAGGTAGTGGTTGTTGAATTGGAATATGATTTTGAGCATTTGGGTTTCCATTTTTCTGTGCTGTAATTTTTTTATCCAAAGATGTGAAGCGTGCTTCTAAACGTGCTTCTTAGATTCAGCTGCTCTCTTAGGACCTGGCTGGGGAGTGGGGCGCGGGGGAAGGATGAGGTCGGTCTCATTGAGTTCAATACAGCAGCCACTATTGTTGAAAGTTCATGTTGTACGTATTGTCTTTAGATCTGGTGTTGCTTATATGCAAATGGTAAAACAGCTGTTCTTAACCTTGGTTCCGAATGAAGGAGCAAAGCAAAGCTGTTTGTTCATAATTATAAGAGTATCTTGGGTCTCTTACTGGATTTGTGAAAGGAGAAACTCCTTAAAACCCTTTGATAGTTGGACGCTTGGCAGCATTTGATATAACTATACAACAACCTGATAGGGGCCATACTTTGGAAGATTCCCGTGGGGACAATTTCTGAAATGTAGGAATACCTATTATGTGAAAAATAGTTTCCCAAAGAGCTATAATTCTGGGAAAAAAAGTTACAAAAAAGACATGCAATGCAATACACATAGCACAACATAACACTCTGAAATTATCTGCCTATACTGAACTTGAAGCTTCTGGTAAAATAAGACATAACTTCTACACAAACCTAAAGAATTGATAATTAGGTTTAAATCTTTATATCAGATTAAAAAAGCTTAAGATTGGTTGTATAAAGAAATATAGTACTGCAATTCAGCGATTTTCTTTTGAATTCATAATATTTGCACCATATCAGATTAAAAAAGCTTAAGATTGGTTATATAAAGAAATACTGTATAGTACTGTAATTCAGTGATTCTCTTTTGAATTCATAATATTTCCACCGCCTGCTTTGAATGAGATTTTCCTCTATGCTGTTGTAACTTTATCTCTAAAATTAAATTCAGAATTTTACAGTTGGAAGAAATCATGAAGGTCAACTAATCCAACCTTTATTCAACACAAGAATCACATAATTACATTACCATGACTGTACTGTATACTCAGCATCTGCTTAAATATAAACTTTTGATCTCTGATGATCTGTTTTTCACAGAGTAAGAAAATTATGTCATTGCCAGCCTCTTGCACTCTGTATGGGGGGTGTGATCATTTCACTGATTTGGACAAAGCATTTCATGATTCCTGTGACTTTAAATGCAACACTTCTTTGCTGATTTACATTTTATTGCTTCTGGGTTTGAGATGTGGGTTTAAGATGAATAGGCTATTAATTTCTCAACTCTCAGCCTCTCTGATAGGTTCCAGAGTCAGTTTCTGTTCTGTGGAAGGAAGCGCAGTGAACAGTACAGTACTTAAAGTATTTATCTTATTTTCTTTTCTATAATTTAAACTGAAAAAGGCTTCAGTAATTAAATTCTGCTTCTCTCTTCTCAGTAGGCAAAAAGTCAACAATAAGGCAATGAAATGCTGGAACAAGAAACTATTAAAAATGTATATTTAAAGATTACTAGAAATCTGGGAGACAAATCCGACTGCACCTACAAACTATACAATTTTAATTGCAGTTGCAGACATTTTATGCTAAATGTGACCTTTCCACACAGTCTATATAAACATTAGGTAAGAATCTTAGTGATGGAAAAGGGCACTATATAGGACCTCCATTATAATTCTCCTCGAGGCTTGTTGAAGAAAATCGATCTCTCAACAGCATTAAAAGACTTTGTGCAGGAAGAACTCAAGTTTCATATATTGGTTGCAGTTTTCATTCAGAAAAAAAAGTGAGTGAATTTCTACAAAATATTTGAGTTTCAAACTATGTGCTGTTCTGGAACATACCAAGATTTTCTCAAAGCAAAAAGAAGCTTGCAGGTGTAAACTGCAGAACATTGACCTCAGTTAGAGGGTGGGCATTCATAGGGCATAGATGCTAATGTATGAATGTTTGATATAATGGAACATAGCTGGCTCATATTTGTTCATGGATAATACAACAGTCCATGCACCTGTGAAAGTATGGCAAAGTGCCCAATATAATTGGGGCAAATGATGGTATGTTGTTAAATGCTCAACACTGGTAACATTTAGCATTAAAATACTTAATTAGTTGATGGAATGAAGTAAATTGATTAATATACTCATATGGAATTGGCAGGCACCTGTATTAGTACTTTATGTCATCTAACAGTACTAGTCAGTGCATGTACTTGGAATAAAGAAGGGAACTTTTTCCCATGTTTGCTTTCCCATATTTTGCACAGAAGGCCAAAAAAGTTTTATGCCACATTCCTCCCATCGACCAGTGAGGTCGCACAGGGTTGGCCTTCTTCAGGTCTCGTCGGCCAGTGCCGGCTGGTGGGTCCGCGCGGGAGGGCCTTCTCTGTAGCCGCTCCGACTCTGTGGAACCAACTTCCCCCCGAGATCCGTACTACCCCCACCTTACTGGCCTTCCGTAAAGCCGTTAAGACCTGGCTTTTCCGGCAGGCCTGGGGCCAATAGTTGTTCTGATTGGCCCATGCATGGTTGTGTGAATGTTTTATTTTAAATATAGATTTTTTTTAAAAAAAATTGTTTTTATATGTTTTATTTTTTTATGATGTAAGCCGCCCAGAGTCCTTCGGGAGCTGGGCGGCATATAAATTTTATAAAATAAAATAAAATAAATAAGTTTTCTCAATGAACAGAAATGCAAATTGACATTTCCTGGTATATGTCTCCTTTCTTTTCTTTATCCAGGCCCTTTTTTTTCATTCCCTTACCAGAAGTCTGCGAAGCAAAGAATGGACCCCTTCTTTTAAGAATGTTTTAGCTTGAAGTTTCCTGTATGAGCAGATCTTGGTCTCCATCAGCAGTGGGCATATAGCTTCAGATTTGCATAAGCTCAAGACTCTCTCCTATCAATATGACTTCTGAAAATTGAAAAGTGTCATTTTATTGCCATTATAAGTTGGAAAAGACATGAAAATAAAAATGTGTGCTTATTTTAGAGCTTAGTCTGCATTTTTAAAAATGCAAAGAATCCAGCCCTCTACATGTATGAAATGTGATCTCATTTACCTTCAGCTATTCAAGGTTTCTTAAAGTTTTATAATTCTATGACATTCATCACAAGTTAGCTGTTGTCTTCTTGCAAGTTAAGCATTTCTGAGAACACTGCTAGGTGGGGATGTACACTTTGTTGAAGTATTCATTCATTCATCAGGGCAGTACTAGGCTACTTTTTATTTATTTATTTATTTATTTATTTTGCTTATTTATCATTTTTCATGCATACCCCTTACAGACCTCTTAGGAATGGGGTGAGATCTACAGTAGACAGTCTAAGGTTAAAGTTTTTGGGGTTTGGGGAAGAAACCACAGAGTCAGGTAGTGAATTCCAGGCATTGATCACTCTGTTGCTGAAGTCGTATTTTCTGCAGTCGACTTTGGAGCGGTTTACATTAAGTTTGTATCTATTGTGTGCTCGTGTATTGTTGTGGTTGAAGCTGAAGTAGTCATTGACTGGTAGGACATTGTGGCAGATAATTTTATGAACTACATTTAGATCGGTTCTAAGGCGACGTAGTTCTACTTTATTTTATTTTATTTTCAAAAATGCACTTTGAAACAGGAATGTAATATCTGCATGCAATTTTTTAAAAAGCAATGTATCTTTTCTTAGGATCATGTACGAATGGCAGACAGCGGCCCTGCAATTTAAGGGAAAGATAAAGTTACCTAAAAAGCTACAGTCAGAGGCTGTATTTGTTGTTCTGTAAGCTGCAAAGCACCTTTCTAATTTCCTAATTTTGTTTATTTGTTTGTTTATATCTCACCTTTATTATTTTTTACAAACAACTCAAGGGGGCGAATACTTCTTATTTAAGCAGATAATAGCAAAACAACACCTATCAAATCTTAATTGATCTTCAAAAAAAGCTAAACAGGATTACACTTGTTACTGCCGTGGTGGCGCAGCGCAGTATTGCAGGCTAATTTTGCTGACTGCCAGCAGTTCAATTCTGATGAGACCAAGGTTGAGATCAGCCTTCCATCCTTCTGAGGCTGGTTAACTAAGGACCCAGATTGCTGGCGGTAATACGCTGACTCTGTAAACTGCTTAGAGAGGGCTATAAAGCACTGTGAAGCGGTATATAAATCTAAGAGCTATTGCTACTTGGGCAGGATCTCTAGAAGATCCCAGGGCTGTAGGCAAAGTTAGGAAATCAAAGCAACATTCCCCCCAAAAATAAACATTACACAGTACAGTGCAGTAGTGGGTTCTAAAACCCTTTACTACCAATTCGCGCTCGCACTCGCGATGCTTCTGTGCATGCGCAGAAGCGTCCCGGGCAGGTGGGCGGAGCCTCCTGCCGCCAGTGCTACCGGTTCTTAGAACCGGGCCAAACCGGGAGCAACCCACCGCTGGTACTGTGAATGAGAAAACTACATCTTTATGTCATCAGGAGTTAGAACTAACTCAAAGGATACAAACTCATTTTTTGTATCATGAGTGAAGCAAGGTAGAACTTTGCTGAGATTCTTAATAATTCTAATTGGAGCCCAATCATTATGCCTCATTCTCCTCTTCCTCCCACAGTGACAACTGGGACAATAAACAACTTTTGAGTGGTAATACAGCCTCCACTTCTACAAATTCTACTCACAGAGAAAACTCTATTAACTTTTCATTATGCAGAATAAGAATAATAGATTTCAGTGAAATCATTCCTTGTTTTAAGAAAATATTTCTTAAAACAAGTACTCACTTAATATTGTATATTTGTGCTCAAAACTGGCACTGAAGTCTATCCATGTGTCAATTTACAAAATCAGAGACCCAATATTACTGAACTATAGGAATTTGAGTTTTATTTCCCCTTTTAAAAGAACTTTAAAAATAAATAACCCACCTTGGACACTAATCTAATGGAAAATTGGGATACAAATGTTGATCACTGATTTATTTACTTACTTAAACCTCTTGCAAATTATAGGGTATTAGGCTACATGGCACTGAAAATGCAATCCTAAGCATCTTATTTTCCAGACTAAGTCCCACTGTGCTCAGTGGGGCTTATTCTATCCTTGCAAAGTGTTTTTAGGATTATACTGCTTTAATAGACTTTATTAAGGGGCTTGTATTACATTTCGGTTTAGACTTTTAATGCATTTTTTTCTCCCTCATCTTTAATTAAAACAATGCATTGAAACTGAGCAAGCTGTTGACTGATTAGTCAATTAACTATTCTGTTTATTAGCTGATTGATTAATCAGTTAATTAGCTAAAGCAAAGACTGGCTGCCACTTTGCTTGCCATGCAGGAAAGTTAGGATAGCTGTTTCCTAATCTATTTACTGTCCTCTTTTCTGTATTCTACTGCTCTTCAGTATGACTGGGGCTATTTCTTCAAAATGTACGTAAAGTTTCAAAAGTGCAAGAAAAGAAAAAAGGAGGAGAAAAATGCAAAACAACTTATCATTAAAAATGTAAACCTTCCCTCAAACTGACTGGGTTGGATTTGATGGAATATGGCCAAGGTCATTCTGTTCTTGTGTTTACAGGTAGACCCTGACTTACAACTTGTCATTTAGCAACCGTTTGAAGTTACAGCGGACTTATCTAGGAGTACTTACGACCTGGTTCCGAAGTTCTGAGGGCTGTCCCTAGTCACATGAGCCCTTGGGAACCAGGCTGCATTTATGGCCATTTGCAGTGTCTTGCAGTCATTGAGCATATTTTATGGTAATTTTGCTGAAAAACAGCATTTTCTTTCTGTTTTCAGCAAAACTATTGGTTTGCTTAATGACTGTGATGTTCGCTTAATGACCATTGCAAAAAAGGTCATAAAATCGGATCAGTCACATGGGTGACCTGATTTACAACCATCACAACTTACAGCTATGTTGGGCAGGTTCTATTGCAGTTGTAAGTCAAGGATTACCTGAATTTCCTGCTTTTCATGCCAAAGAAAGAACAGTTAGGCTACTTTCTGCTGCTTTCTGCTTAAGTGTGGTAGGAAAATAACTTAATCACTCTATGAATTGTGTCCCATTCCCTACTAGCAATTAACATTGATGAGTTAAAGATTTATTTAATCATGATTTACTGAACAAACCATTATTGAGTTCAATTTATGCATTAAGCCAGAAATAAATCACAAGGGCTGGGTTCAGATAAATTACTATGATAAAAGCAGGTTGTGTAACTACTTTTTATCCAATTTAAGATGCCAGTAGTAGACAAATAATGCAGCAAATAATCACACAAATTGAAAACATGGTGTGCCACACATATTCATGTACTGCAGCATTGTTCTCTGGCAGGAAGAGTAAAACAGCAAAGGATCCCACCTTCTTCTTCTAATCCCCTAACATATCTGGGACAAGTTGTAAGTATATCTGCTGTCTGGCAGCATCTGTCATCTAGAAACAACAATAGATTCATCATTTCAGAAGTAGCTCAGTTTCAAGGCAAAGTTGATACTTCTGCTGAGATCATGAATGTTCAGATTCTGATATCTGTGTCCTATTATGCAACCATTCCCACAGACACACAGATGTATACACACAGATATATACACGCATACACACATACACACAGATGTTTTATTTTGTTTTTATGTTTCTTGTAAGCTTTAAAAACTTGGGGATTTGAGGCCAGCAAATGTGGCACAATGTCAGGTTATTTTTTTTAAAAGATAAACTTTAAAGTGAAGCCTATTTTTGTAACTATTAAGGAGTCATCAACTTACAATCACAATTGGGACTACAGTTTTACGACTTTTCTTGTTACCGTTCTTAAGCACACCATTCCAGTCGTTAAGTGAATCACACAGGCATTAAGTGAATCTAGCTTTCCCCATTGACTTTGCTTGTCAGAAGCCGGCTGAGAAGGTTGCAAATGGCAATCACATGGGCCAGGGGCGCTGCAACCATTATAAATACTTGCTGGTTGCTAAGCACCCGTATTCCTATCCCCATGACTGTGGGGATATTGTGACAGTTGGAAGTGTGAGGCCCAGTTGTAAGTCATTTTTTTCAGTACCGTTGTACTGTAACTTCAGTGACTAAACCAGGGGTCTGCAACCTGCAGCTCCGGAGCCGCATGCAGCTCTTTGGGCCCTCTGCTGCGGCTCCCTGTCACCCTGTCGCGGCAGAGGGATGAAAGAGCCATTATCCTGTCATGGCAGTGGCATGGCTGGAACCTTAGTGCGGGAGCGAAGTGCCCCGCTATTTGCCTTTGCGCAGCAACAGCATTCCGCCTTCATTGTGGTACATTTGCTGTTGCCACCAGCAAAGAGGGCTGGGAGAGAACGGCGGGGGCGGATCTTGTTGGTAGAGGCCATCCCCCAAGCCTGGCCTTCCTCCTCCCTTGTCAGCGGGGCCAAGAGAAAGAAGGGGGCAGCATGGGGAAGCGCTCCCCTCCCCTGCCAAGCACTGAGCACAACAGCCCAGCGGGGAGGGAGATGGCCTGGCAGAAGCAGCCCCATTGGCGAGTTGGACGGCAGAGAGGCCTGGCCTGGCTCTCGCAGCGGAACACTGTTCTCCGCCTTTGAAACGCGCCACTTTCTGTTTCCTGTTCCTTCCCCAGGCAGCGATGGTTGGGGCCATGGCGGGGGGAAGCAGAGGCATCAGGGCTGCTCCTCCCCGCCTCAACAAGCCAGGCCTGGAGGAGCGCAGAGAGTTGCAGGCGAGTGCCAGAGGGTCAGAAGATGCGCTCCGACGTTGCCCCAACATGCGTTTCCAGCACGCACTTCTCTATCCTGAAGTAGGACTGAGTGGGGAGAAGGGAGCAGGGGGAAGGGTAGGAGGGAAGGAGAAGCCCGGCTGGCTTTCCTTTGGTGTGGGGCGGGGGGAAGACCCAATACCCCCTCCGTGGCCTGCCCGCTGCTCTTGCAATACCTTGCACAGCACAGTGAAAGCTAGCGTGGGAGACTGGGTCTCCTCCCCCTCCTGGAGCCCATTCCCTGCCCCACTCGCCCATGGCAACTCAATTCCATTCCATTCCCCCCCCCCTCGCGCTCTCTCTCTCTCTCTCTCTCTCTCTCTCTCTCTCTCTCTCTCACCCAGAAGTAGCCACCCGCCGTTTCCCGCCAGGGGGAGGGAGGGAGGGAGAGAGAGGGAGACAGAGAGAAAGAGAAATGAGAGACAGGGTGATAGGGAGATAGAGAGAGAAAAAAGACAGAGACGAGAGAAAGAGAAAGATGAGAGGGAGGGAGGGAGAGGGAGGGAGATAGAAAAAAGAGAGATGAGAGAGAAAGAGAGATGAAAGAGGGAGATAGAGAGGGAGAGGCAGGGAGGGAGGGAGAGAGATGAGAGAGGGAGAGAGAGAGAGGGAGATACCTATTTCCCATTGAAAACAAAACACGGGGAGCCACAAAACCTGGGTAGGTGTGGCTGGGGGGTCATGTGACTGGGTGAGAGTGAGTGACATTGAGTTGGCCACGCCCACCCAGGTTTTGTGGCTCCCATTGTTTTGTTTTCTGTGGGAAACGGGACCAAATGGCTTTTTGAGTGTTTAAGGTTGCAGACCCCTGGACAATGGTTGTAAGTCAAGGACTAGCACACATTTTTATCAGAGGACCAGGAAATATCATGCTACACACACATGCACATTCAGATGCTTGCTTTCAGTGTATGTAAGCATGTTATGTGGACCTCTGAAAAGAGGCAAGAAATAACAAGCATACGAAATTAAAGGCATGGGGAAGAAAGGAAGAAAATGTAGCTAATCTTTTTTTACTCTCACTCTTCTACTAGTTACTAGCACTGACAATGTTACCTAGTTTTGGTAATGAAATGTCTGCAAGAAAACAATCAAGCTCAGAGAGCACCAAGGACCCCTCATTTCAACACTGAGCTACAAATATTCTCCTTTATTGGATTCACTCCTCTCTATATATTTGTTTTGCAATTCAATCTTCATTCTCTCTTCTCAAACCACCTCAGTGCTGTAGTGGTCAATCAATTTTTGTAGTCAGTCCTCATGCATTCATCAGTCATACATTCTTCCTGTTTGCTAAGAAAGGGACAATGTACTGGGCCATGCAAACACAATGTTGTTTGTGCCATGCAAATACAATATGTAGCTTTCCAATTTTTTATGACTAGCTCCTTTGCAATTTAAAAGATAACAACAGGGAGTGGGAGAAGTTTTGCTAATGAAAAATATAAGAGAAACGAACCAATTCAATGCATAATTTAATCTCTCTGCAGACAAAATAACATTACTTCTAAAATAATATATGTACACTTTAAAAAACACAAACATTGCCAGGTTGCCAATAGCAATGTAATTATCTACCTACCTACCTACCATCTATAGCTATCTATCTACAGTATCTATCTATCTATCTATCTATCTATCTATCTATCTATCTATCTATCATCTATCGTCATCATCATCATCATCAATATTGTAAAATGTGTGTACAGTGTGTGTGTGTGTGTGTGTGTGTGTGTGTGTAGTGTACATTTACATGAGAGCAAATCCTATTGAACTTGTTGAGACTTATATCAAGTAACATGGACAAGATCAAGCTGTCGGGTTTTGTCAGTTTACAATATGGCTGCCAATGAGAGCATAAAACCTGTTCACTGAAAAGCAAATTAATGTTTCACCATATAATCTTTTATGTTTTTCCTGTGGGAGGGACACACTTCCAGTAAAGCACAAGATTACATCTATCCCAGTTTTAATTTATACCAGTGATGGCTAACCTTTTCCAGACCGAGTGCCCAAAGCGTGCGTGTGCGTGTGTGAATGCGCGTGTCCCCAAACCCCCAAAATGCAATGCGTGCATGGCCCCCGTGCATGCATCCACCCCGCACATTAGTGTGTGAACCGTGCACGCCCCTGCCCCCCACGCATGCATGCACGCCCCCTTGCACCCCCCGCATATGCATGCGCACCCCCCCACACTCAGCCCACCCCCCGCGCATGCGCGGCAGATACTCGAAGACCAGCTGGTCAGCGGGAGGCGCGTTTGCATGCGCGGCAGAGCTGAACTGGGGCGATGGCTCGCGTGCCATCAGAGAGGGCGCTGCGTGCCATCTTTGGCACACGTGCCATAGGTTCTCCATCACGGCTTTATACTATAAGTATGCCTAAAACACCTGCATTTGTTAAATTTATATCCATATTTTTTCCAGGAATTCAAGGTAGCTCACATAGGGGTTTCCCCTTATTTAATTTCCACTACAAGATTCCTGTGACAAAGACTGCATTGAGAGACACTGATTGAGCCAAAATCAGCTGGTGAGCATTGATGGCTGAGGGGGAACCCATGTCTTCCCAAACCTAACCCGATACCTAACCCAACAGCTTAGCTTTTACACCACGCTGAATCAATATGTATCCAAGAGACATTCCATTAAAAAAAGGCTGATATCAAAGGCTGATGTTTTAGTTTGAAGGATACCATTTCCAATTCATTTTCATTAACATGATCCTTTAAAGATTTCAAAGTGCAGTATGAGCAGGGAGCCTGGCAGCATGTTAGAATGATATCTGCGAAGCACATTAAGGGCCTCTATAATTTTTTTTAATCAAGTGATGTAATGTATTGCCATAACTTTGAAGACTATGATTAGATCTGAATATCCTACATTCAGTTCTCATGACTACCATTATAATTTTAGACCAAATGACATGTTTCTGATTGATTCTGATTCTGATGCATTGGAAGCAAATTAGTGGGAGCTTTCCTATAATTGGCACATTGTGTTCAGTATTAAAATGAACATACTGTATGTAACGATACATAGCAATCAAATTAGATAGAGGTCTGTAATATACAATGAACACATATGCTGGAGAATTTAGCCAACAGAAGACCATCTAACCTTATAGTCTGTGCATGGCTAAACTTTTATAACTTCTTACTAACACCTAGAATAGGCTATTATTCTTCTGAATGTAGCATTGCACTGCATTAAAATGCTGCTTTTGCCATTTTTAGTTAAAGGCTGAATTTTGCTTTGATAAAATGCAAAGAGAAAAAAACCAGTATTTGGGCTAAACATTCTATCTAATTCTCTTTCTCTTTCTTTCTCTTTCTCTTTCTCTTTCTCTTTCTCTTTCTCTTTCTTTCTCTTTCTCTTTCTCTCTCTCTCTTTCTTTCTTTCTTTCTTCTTTCTTTCTCTTTCTTTCTCTTTCTTTCTTCCTTCTTTCTTTCCTTCTTTCTCCTTGATTGCATTTTAGGTTTCAAAAACCATTTTGGGAAAAATATATGAAATTGTCTATTCCATGTATGTGCAACAGTGCAGAGATTTGATATTCCACTCGAGATGTTTGCAACGTATTTTATGTTATTTTCAATCAGATTTCTTTTATTCTCTCTAGTAACCCTGCATATGAGAGTCTCGTGAATTTTTCCTGGTGATGCTCATTTCAATGATAATTAGGAAGTCTGCCATTTTTATGTAATACTTGTATAAAGTGAATACTTAAAAAAGAAATTATTCATGTAGCTGCTAGAAATCCTTCATGACTCTGGTAAAATTGCAAGGCATTAGTTGAGATAACAGAGATGAAGAAATGCTGGTAGGTTTTACACAAGTCTTTTGAGGGTCATTTGTGCTGTAATTGTCTTTGTATTGGAAAGATTACAGGAATTCAATGGACAGTAATGTAGAGAGTGTTGAGGCCTGCCTTTTCTCTTACTGACTGAAATGCCAGGCGGGGAGTTTCTCTTCCTCTTTTTGGCTGGCAGCCAATATTTTCCCACTAAAGAACACTAATCCTATACTACAGATTAAGGCTGAACACCAAAATAAGCAAAGGAAGCAGCAAAAGATTTGGAACATACTGAAACCCTGGCTTACAGTATTTTTCCCCATAGAAGTTCTGATGAACAGCATGAAAACACAAAGTCCATCACAATTTTTTTTACTAACAATGCTTATTAGAACCAGAAGCCAAATAGCAATAGCAATAGCACTTAGACTTATATACCGCTTCATAGTGCTTTACAGCCCTCTCTAAGCGGTTTACAGAGTTAGCATATTGCCCCCAACAATCTGGGTCCTCATTTTACCCACCTCAGAAGGATGGAAGGCTGAGTCAACCTTGAGCCGGTGAGATTTGAACCGCTGAACTGCAGCTAGCAGTCAGCTGAAGTAGCCTGCAGTGCTGCACTCTAACCACTGCACCACCTCGGCATATGCCAACAATATGCACACTTTTGTTATCACTGCTATGATACAGTGCAATATTTGTACTAAACAGAATACAGAATTGGAAGGGACCTTGGAGTTCTTCTAGACCAGGGGTATCAAACTCGCGGCCCGCGGGCAGGATGCATCATGTGCTGGCCCCGCCCCCACCTGGTTTAGTGAAGAGGGGGAAAGTCCCGATAAGTCACGTGACGCCACCGTGACGACACGAGTTTGACACCCCTGTTCTAGTCCAACCCTCTGCTCAGGCAGGAAACCCTATCTTACAATGAATTCTTCCCAATTTCTTTACTAGCATCTTTAGTAGTAGAAGGCATTTTTATTTTCTTCTGCTAACAAACTAATGTGATATGTGCATGTTTATGCTATTTTTTTAAATATTCTGTAAGTGTGTATGCGTACACTGGGAGGCAGTCCAGGCTGCCTAAGATCTACTCTGAGTCACATGACCAGAAGGGAGACAAGAGAGGGACTTAAAATGGAGCAGGCAGAGGCATTTTGAATACCACCCAACTGCTTACGGAGGGTTTCATGAAGAGGGAAAAAAACAATTTTTGCAGATTTGGTACATTTTTCAATTGTGTGTGTGTGTGCGAGGGTGTTGGTTGTTTTGGTTTTTTTTTTCCAGCTCCTCATTCTAAATTTAGATTCATTCTGCTTTCTGAAAATTATTTTGCTGACATGCAGATGGACAGAATGAGACCCAAGACTTTTTATATAATTTGTAACATTTCATTGAGTTGGAAAGAAAAAAGAAATATGAAACAAACTAACAAATCTAAATATCTGTTGGTGAGCCAAAACCAAATCGGGGAGGTATTTTTTCACATTTTTGTATTAGTGACTTTAGTGACAGGCAACATTTTTATACATTATTTAAAACAAATGGAAAGAATAGAATGGAATAGAATAGAATGAATGGAAGAGAATAAAATGGAAGCAGATTCCCATTGCCTTCTACTGATTCATTTTATGTACCATATTTCCTAATCTAGCCTAAAGTGCTGAGATTTCCTGTTGCCTCTCATCAGTTACTCACCAGGCCTAACCTACTTTCCTTTTCAAGATTATCCAACTAATCTAATTAATCATCTAATGCTGCCATCTAGCTGGTGTTAAACACCTGCTTCTCTTTCTTCCTCACTAAAAGTGACAGGAAATCTAGCAGTTAGTAAACTTCAGATATCAAAAAGGCCCTTGAAGACCACATATAGCTAAAGTGTGAGCAATGTGTTAAGATTGAAAATTCACATTACCTAAAAGGTAATATTGGAAATGAACATGATTTTAAATAATAAAATGAAGGAGTCTTATTAATGGTTTGTCCCATTAGAATGACTTTTTTGCGTACTATTTTATCAGTGAATTCTTGTGAATGGAACTAAAGGTTTGAGTTTGAGAATATTTTATGCATTTTCTTTCTCCTCCTCCTCTACAGTTTCCACATATCCAAAGAATGGAAAATGTTTAAAAGAAAGTTATAGTGCTAGCAAGAGAGCTAATTTTTCGTGGGGGGAGGAAACTAAGCATTTATTTGGCTTTTCTTTTTTTAAAAAAAACTTTCTAATAGAAGATCTTATAAAAATTTGCAAAAAAAAAATACACATGATATGGGATAATTAAATTGAATTGCTCTCCTCCATCTTGCTTGCCAATAGAATTATAATTACCCAGTTAAATTGATTGGCAGTTCTTTAGAGACAAAGGACCTACCTGTTCACATCATGGGTTTTTAATTTAAAAAGGCTAACTGGTTGAAAAATTTGGATGGTTTCAAAGTACTGTCAGGTACATTCAAGGGAGATCAATCTTTCAATGGCTATTATCCGTGACAGCTCAATCAAAAAATCTAGGTGAAGAGGTAGCATGTATAATGTTCTGTACTAGTAAGTGGAGAAGACAATGACCAATAAAGTCAAGTGTTATTCACTGCATGAATACATCTGATGGCCCAAATGATAAAAAGTATACTAAGACTTTCTGTCTTCCCTGATATCCAGATATTTTAAACAATTCCAAACAATTTCATGTGGCATGGCCACTATTTTGGAGTTTTAGTTCAAAATAATGGGGCATACCCATGCTGGGAAAATCAGGTAGATACATCTTTGTTCTATCTGGCAGAGCTCATCTTGTCCCAAAGTCTAATTTTTGTTTGCACATGATCTGTATGTTTGAATTGCAATCCCTGATGCACAGTGCTTTCAGAGCACTTTGTAGTAAAGAAACATAATTTCTGGTGATCATAATGTTGTAGGCAGTAATCTTATACTCACTCATGCAAGTATATCCTATTGAACACAATGGATTTATTTCAATGCAATTTATAGGACAGTTTGGTTTGTTGATACCTATGAGGTTAAAATCATATATTTGCAAAAGGATGTTGCAGTCACAGAGATAATTACTAACTAATATTTATTGCACTTGTCTATGTAAATTTATCTTTAGCAAGCAAACAGTACCAGGGTCTAAAAAGACATTTAATTTCAAAAGCAATCTGCATGAAATAATTAATCCCAGCTCTGAACATATCAAATTTCTTCTTCTATGCCAGTAGGCTCTGCACATAACAAATTGTGTGATATAACTTTTTCTTCCATAACCATGTATTTAGTGTTGTGGCAGTTGGAATGGAGTCAGTGTCGTATCTCTTGTTTTATAAATCAGTATGCTGAAAAATTAAAAGTTGCCTTTAGATTTAGAATTCAGGGCCCCTTAAAGCTAATGTCTAATTTCATTTAATCTTATAGATGCCTGGGGAAAAGGAAAGTAGAAACCAGAGTACAATGAGATCAATTGATTTAAGGAAAATGGGACATTCTGTGATGACATGACCTTTATAAAACCCTGAATTATCATGCCTGATGGATATAATTAACTTTTTAAATATCTGCAAAAAAAAAAAAAAGTCATGAGCAGGCTATTTTTTAAAATGATTTATGTTGAATCCTTATCAGAATTTTTGGAACACTTCTCCCAACGTTTGATTTTGCTTCATTAAAGCTCAAACTATGGATACACAACGTAGTTTATCCACTTGTATTGTACTGAGGATGCCTACATTGCCTTATGTGGATACAGGATAGAAACTGAAATTAATTGAATAATATTCAATAATATTTCTCTGGAACATTGTAATTGGAAGGTTGTAAGCTGCCCAGAGTTACCCTGCAGTAAGATGGGCAGCCAATAAATTTGATAAATAAGCAAGTAAGCGAAGATCTTGCCCTCCCCAGGTCAGATCCATTATCACCTTTTTGCCTTTGGAAAGGCCTGGGGCCCCAATGGCTGATGGAATAAAGAATACCCCACCTCCTCTCTGTGTGCACTTTGCTCCCTCCCTATCCACCCTGCTTAGTTTTATTTTAATTGAATTTTTAAATTTAAGATCTTCATTGTTTTGATGTTTTATACTGCATTTTATTCAGTGTCTGCAAGATGCCCAGAGTTGCCTTTGGCAAGGTGGGTGGCATACACGTTTGATAAATAAATAAATAAATAAATAAATAAATAAATAAATAAATAAATAAATATTAAAGAATGACTTGTTCATTCTCCATTAAATGTTTATATAATTCTGGATACTGAATGCTTTTTCCTGTATCATGTTCTTCCACTTACATATTTCTGTATTAAAGGTAAATTTAGTCTGTGACAATATTTTGTCGTGTGGACTTTGCATGCTGCTCTTTCAAGTCAAGATTGACTCATGGAAATTATGTTACTTTCTTGGCAACAATATGGAAGGGATTTGCTATTGTTGTTTTAACAGAATGTAAATCAATCACTTGATTAATAATACAGTTGTCCACTTTATCTTTCTATCCTAAATGTTTCCATTTAGACATGCCTTTCAGTTCTGGGAATTTAAAGTTATTTATTCTATTTATTTTAGACACACAGCATATCTAAAGAAAATGTGGAGATCTTGGCATTTGCTGAGCTTGCTATAATCATATGCATGTTTACTCAGAAATATGTCACAGTATATTTTATGGAGTTTCCTCCAGTGTAGCATGCATGACTGGAGCATTAAGTACCCTTAAATAAATGGTGTGTCAAGAATCTACTGCTTAGCATGAACCGAGAAATAATATAGTAATTACTACCTTTAGCTGTGATTAGTGCCAGAGAAGAAGGGTTTTAGTATATATACTATATGTCTTTAAACAAATTATTCCTAGTCCTATCACCTGTCATTTAAGCATAACTTGTCTCATTTTAATACTTAGATAGATAAATTTAAAGGAGTCAAAATAAATGAGATCCTGAATAAGTATTTACTTTACATAATGTATGCTTTCTGAATCGGTGTGTTGTGCTTGGATCAGCAGAATAACCAAGGTGATATTTTCATTCTGTTATTAAATTTGTAGTCAACTCCCTCCAGAAGACTCACAGCAGATTACCACATATTGTTGGGGGGCTGAAATACAAATGGAAGCAATATCAAAGAATATGTATTATCTGGAATAGCTGTTCCATTGAAACATGAGGTTGGATGAATTGTTCTTATTAAGGCATGAATTTAACTGTTCATGCTGTGATGATAGTCATAGATGACTTTAAAAAACGATTAGGTAATATCTTAAAAGTTCTATGGCCCAATCGCCATGTTTACAGTTGTAGTGTTTTTAATTAATCCAAAACCTGCTTGTCTGTTTTCCAAGGGCCTTATATTCTTTAAGGACTCATCAATTTTAATGCTGGCAACATTTTGTTGGACGGTCTAAACGTAATTCCAGGCATGGGAGGGAATGAATAAATCTGTCTGTTTTGTTCTCTATTTTATTTAATATTTTAAACATTTCAAATTCTTTGGATACAGAAACATTTCTATGTGTCAGAAACAATAAATTATGTGAGACATGTTATCTCTGGGCATAAGACCTGTTCAGTAGTGGCATCCTGGTTATTACAGAGATTAATGGACCCTGGACAAAAGTAGGCCTTCTTTATTTAAGGGCTGAATTTCCAGTCAGGTCTCTTTTTCCCTACAACAGTGTTTTTCAAACTTACAGTAACAACTTTAAGATGTGTGAAATCCAAGAATTAGTTCTGGGAGTTAAAGTCCACACATCTTAAAGTTGTCAAGATCGAAAAACCCTGCCCTACATGCTTATTTTATAAATCTACTGAAAAAAATTGACAGAATTTTTTTTTTGAGACCAGAGAGTTGGACATCCTCTTTTAAATATATGGCAATGGGTCATCTACCTTAAAAAAAACCTGCACGGTGAGCTTTCTACAGATCCAATATAGGCCACTGAGCATTTCTTGAGAGCAAAACATCACAATGTTGTCCTCTACCAGCACCCAGCCCACTGGAAAGGCAACCTCCACCCATTTTTTCTGCCAGGCATCAAAAGTACTTACTGTACATTTGGGCCAGCTTAGGCAGTGTTGTTTTATTCTATACTTCACCATTTCATTGCAGTTAAATACCTTTACTCCAATTGACTTTTGTTACCTAACTCTGCCTCCAGTCACTGCCATTCCAAGATCTTTTCAAGTTCACTAAGATACAGTGAACTTGAAATAAAGTAACAAGGAACAGGGATCTGTCTTTTTCTATGTGAAATTGACAGGAGTTTTGTCATTTTTACAGCAAAAATGGTAAAACAGGTGCTTCCTTTCACACATGACCATTCTGTTAACGAAAAATGCCATACTGCTAGGAATGAGTGGGACATTTTCAGAAGTTGGAAGAAGGTGGCCACTTTCTACATTAAAATAAATAATCCAATCTTTTCTTTCTACCAAATATTATTTGGGGGGGGGGGAAGACTTCATGTCTCCTGCCAGTGCCCTAGTCATGCACCTAGAATGGACTAAATGTGCTCGCAGCAGAATCCATAGAAAGAAACACGGACAATAAGCTGGTGGTGACAATATGGAATTAAACCTACTATCTGAAGAAAAATCCACTGTGACCCTTCACACTTTGGGAAATAAACATACAGAAGGAAGGAAGAGATGCTAGAACACCTTTTAAAATTTGTTTTATATTTTTGTCATTAGAAACCACTATGATATGAGGTATGTGCCTGAAAAATGACTAGTTAAGATTGTTGTTTCAGCCACAAGTTATAGGGAGAGATGCAGTTATTTTACTTACACCTATACAGAATCTTTTTCCAATGGTTTATCTTGCAACATACAGGTAGTCCTCAAATTATCACCATAATTGAGCCCAAAATTTCTGTTGTTAAGTGAGTCATTTCTTAAGTGAGCTTTGCCCATTTTATGATATTTCTTGCCACAGTTGTTAAGTAAATCACTGCAATTGTTAGATTAGCAGTGGTGTTGCTGCCGGTTCGGACCGGTTTTCCCGTACCGGTGGTGGAAATTTTCACCCACTCACCGAACCGGCAGCGATGGCCAGCTGTCCACACCTTCGAAATGGTTCTCTGGTTGCCACAGCCCTGCAAAGACCGCTCTGCGCATGCGCAGAGGGTTCTGCGCATGTGCAGAGGGTCATTTCCTTGAAGTGATGTAGGCGCATGTGCAAAACGCACACTTCCATCGCGATGCGAACCGGTAGGGAAGGTAAGTGGAACTCACCCCTGTAGGTTAGTAACATGGCTGTTAAGAGAATCTGGCTTTCTCACTGATTTTGCTTGCAACTGTCATAAATATGAAGTAAATTTTGATCACATGACCATGGGGATGCTGCAAAGGTTGTAACTGTGAAAAATGGTCATAAGTTACTTTTTTTAATAACTTACTGTTGTAACTTTGAATGGTCATTAAATGAGCTGTTGTAAGTCAAGGACTACCTGTATAGTATTTGTCTTCCGTTATGAAATCTCTCTTGTGTTGAGCTAAGGGAGTGTTTCTCAAAACCTGGGTACTTTTCCCTTCTGGGAGCTGAAGTCCACATTTCTTGAAGTTGCCAAGTTTGATAAACAGTGAACTAACGGAAAAAGTTGACTCCTAACAACTTCATGATGGTGCCCATGTAGTTTTCTTGGCAACAGTCTGGAAGCAGTTTGCCATTACCTTCCTCCAAGTTGTTTTTTCCCCCGAATTCCTAGTGTAGCCTACCAGCTCTGGGATTTCCTGACTTCAATCCAAGAAGTATTGCAGGATCCTGCTTAGCTTTCAGCCAAAGTTAGTAACTTGTACCAATAAAAATAAATAAATCAGGAATGGATAATTTTGAAAGTGCAACCAATGTAAACTACCTAATAGGAGCTAAATAGGTCGGTAAACTGAGGACCCAGATTGTTGGGGGCAATATGCTGACTCTGTAAACCGCTTAGAGAGGGCTGTAAAGCACTGTGAAGTGGTATATAAGTCTAAGTGCTATTGCTAAATTGGATCTGGCATTAAAGGAATTGCAGCTTCAGTGACAGAACCATTTCTTTAAATGCAAAAGGTCCAACCTTTGATTCCAGTGTCTCCAAGCGCACAGTGCCACTTAAATCCCACTAGCTCAGTATTGTGCATGCTAATAGCCTGATCTGACTGGATTCTAATGTCATGCTAAGCCTAAACTTTCAACTGCCTAGATTCACCAACCACACCATAAACAAAGACACAATGGCAGAAGGCAAACAACAGGTTGAGTCAAAGTAGTGGCTGCTGCTGCATGGATAGAGAGAGGAAGTGGCTGCCTTTTCCAACCTCTTCAAACAACCAAGGCATTTCGCTTGGTGAGGAACCACGAATTAGCAGGTGGACGCAAAAAGTTAGGAAGAGGGCGAGGGACGTCAAAGGCAAGAGGATGGAGAGAGCGAAGGGCGACTTGATTGTGCCTCCAGCTGGGCCTTCCGGCAGATAACCTTCCCGTCCTGCATCTCCCCTTCCCCAACACACACACACACACACACACACACACCACACACAGACAAACGGGGCTGAGGAAGAGAAAAACGCGCGCTGCCTCTCCCACAACCCCCAAGCCAAAGCGGCGCTTTGCAACAGATGGTTCGAGGCATCTTCCTCCCCCCCCCCGCTCCTCCTCCTCCTCCTCTCGGCTCGGTCCTGCCTTGCTCGCCGGCTGTTCCGTCGGGAGCCCCTCGCGCGGCGCACCGAGGGAGGGCGGGACCCAGGCCAAGCAGCGGCTGTGTGGTCTTGCAGGGCGCGCGCGCGCCGCTTTTCCATTCCATTGCACGGGCTTGGCCGGCGGACCTGCCGCGGCTACAGCCGCCGCCGCCGCCGCTTTCGGGGTCGCAGCTCGCTCCCTGTTGCCAGGGCGAGCGGCCCGCTCCGCCTCCGTTTACTCCTGCGGGGGGAGTCCGGTAAATTCGGCGAGCCGAGAGCGGTGCCGTCTCGGCCCTGAGCGCGCGCTGGAAAGAAGCGCGCTTGCCTACAGCCGAAAGGCTGCCTGGGGTAAGTTCCTTGGCCGGGGCGCGAGAGGGGAAAGCACCCCCGTCTCTCTCCCACCTACCCACCTCCCTTTTCCCGTTGCAGCTTTGGAATCTTGACCTTGTTTCTTGCATGTGAGGCACCCGCGGCAGGACGGATTCGCTGGGGGTGCCGCCTTTAGAAGTACGGGGATGGGAAAAGGCGGACCTCGCTGCTGCCACTGACGCTGCTTGGCCGACCCCGGCGGCGCTGTGTTTGTTTTCTAGCGGGGGGCTTCGAGAGAAAGAGAGAGAGAGAGAGAGAAACCTGCCTTTTAACTTTGCGTGCGGTCTTGTGGGTGTCTTTTCTCCAGAAGTCCAGTAAGAGCCACTTGCTTTCAGGGGGTCAAGGGATGGGAGAGTAGGCTGTCTCCAGGGACTTTCAGCTGACGCTTGGAACAGTTTTCAGGGTATTTTGAAGGCTGGGAAGACCAGGTGAAGCAGAGAGGTGGGGGGGGACGTCTGAGTGAGTGCAGAATAATTAGTGCTTCTTTAACGTTGAGCCTTCAATCCTGCGCCACCCTTGTTAAAACTTGAAGCAGCTGCATGAAACGTGCTTTTTTAGGTAGATCCGCTGAAACATTTTTGACTTCGGAGAAGACGATGCTTTCCGTACCGTTTGCAAAAGCCAACTGAACTGACAGTTGATGGGCTGCTGCTGAGCTCCACCATATCTGAGGACAAGGTAGTACAAGGCAGACCACGTGACACAACAGCTCTGCCTCTTAACACCATGCTTCTTCAGGCTCCTTATTTTTTAGACAAGGATAGGGCTGATCCGTTCACACTTTGTTTTGATAGATTGGAATGTCATTCTTTGGTGTGAGCTTGCATGTGGACTACATGCTTCTGGGTAGTAACAGGTGTGGATAATCAATCACATCCCAGTTGACATTAGTTACTGAGTGTTTGGCTGGAGTAAATTTGAGTGAGAGAGGAGTGACATTCAGTCAGAAGAAACTGATTAATTTTGATCCAAAAATTTAATTTCATAGTCCCCCAAGGTTTCCTTAATGGATCTCTCCATATAATAATGGTCTTTTCAGTCTGCAGTGATTAAGGATTCTTTCATAGATCTACTTGAAAGCAACTATTGCTAATGATAAACTTAGAGTTGCAGCTGGAATGAGTTCATTAAGCTAAAACTGTCCTGTTATTTCATTATGTCATGTACTTGGGCTAAATGCAGAGTTCCCCAACTCGGTGCCTTCCAGATGCATTGGCGTCAAATCTCCTAATTTATAGTCAGTGTGGCCAAGGGAGATAAACTTAAAAATACACAATTGGCACCTAAATTGGAACAGATAAAGGTTCTTGCTGTCTTGCTTTTTGTACTTGTTATATTCATGTTGCTTCCAAAGGATTCATCTAAATGATTCATTCAGCCCATTCTAACATTCATGTTGGTTTACACACAATATCATTGGTTGTCTGGTTGCTTGCTTTATTAAGATTAATGAAGCAGGAAGAAGCCATACCAATAAAATGCTGAAGAAGGAAGTTTTCCTCATCACTCCTTAAATGAAATTTCTCTTGAATTGATTCATTTCAGTTAACAATTATTGCTTATAAGCAAAAACACAAATAATGGTTATAATGTTTTATTATACTGTATAGAGTATTGTATAATGGAGGATTAATAGCAACTATTGTGATATTGATAAGTAAAAATATGAAAGAAAATCATAAGAACCAAAAACTACACAAAGATCTTGGTTTCACCTTGATAGTATAAATCCTGTAGAAGTAAAAATCTCTATTTTGATCTCTTGAAAATCTTATTAAAGTATATTTGTGAACATGCAGTCATCCTAAGATAATTGTTTGCAATGCAATCAGTTTGAGAAAGGGTGAATTAAGGTTTACTTCAGGATTCATGCCATACAGTTAATATTTTTTAAAATGTAGCAATCATTACAAAACACTGAACAACTCTTCAATTTTGCTTGGATGTACTCTTCAGGCAATTCTTGATGAAATACCACCAAGGGCAAAGAAGTATGAATTATACTGGCATTAGGTCACTTCTGCAATATTTGCAGCTATAACTGTTATATAAGGGATATGCCACTATAGGATCCAAGTATAATCCATGATAAGAATTGGAAACTTCATTTTAATGCTTCTGATATTTGTAAGGAAAACAAACTTGGAATTTGAAACAAAAATACAATAGGTTAGATCTCAGTCACAACTCAGACAGGTATTGCATTTCAAGGTAATTACAATTGATACCACAAATGATCAAGGGTTTTTAGCAAATGTAGCCCAAGAATGTGTATAAATGTACTGCATCCCTTCACACTGTGATGACTTTTAGATATTTTGAGCTATAAATCTCAACTTCGTTTGCATTTTAGCAATGCTGGAGGTGCTTATGGGAAAGGTGGTTCCAAACATTCTAATGGAGCTATGGTAAGACTGCAACTTCATAAAAGCAGTGTATAAATAAGCCCATGAAATAGGTACCAGCAATTCAAATATTGGGATATTGAATGCATTGTGAATGTTTGATTTAAAAAAACAATACAAATTATCAAAAATATAAAATTAATAATTCCAATTGCTTTTAAAAGTGAAGTGAAGTAGATATATACTTACAGATATTTTTAAATAGTAAAAGAATGGAAGCAATGCAGAAGCCTGAAAATCAGCTTTAAGTCTTAAATATGCAAATAGTTGCGGAATACTTATAAACCAGTAAGCAATTAGCAATCAATGCAGAATTTCATTACAACATAATGTAATTCCAGTACCTTACACCTATTAATAGTGTAGCTATAGTTTATTACAGGTTCCAATTACAGGTTCAAGATACTTTCCCAAGAAAACAACCTCTATAGAGCATGTTGCAATAGTATAATAGATGTTCATGGCAATGATTGTACTATTTCTACCTGGCACTGCTCTTTTAAGCACTAGCTCAAAGAAATGGAAACAACCTAGTCAAATCCATAGTCTGTGTGAAAACACTGTGTTCCTTGGATGTTAGGAGCTTTATGTCATCTCTTTACATGTACAATGAAGCACAAGCAAATTGGCAAGCAAGTTGAATTGCCAATCCTAATCCTCAATCTCTCTGAGCAGGTGGTTTCCACTTTCTCAGCTCACTAATACCTGCAGGTAATGCCATGCTCCAGAATACAGTAGCTCTTTGTACAGTTGTTGGGATTAAACCCCGGTAAATGGGGATGTGTGAAATTTAAATTGCAGGAGGTGGCAGGTGGGTGGATAAAGATTACTGTCTACTGAGATTCTGTTCTTAACTCAAGAAGAAATACTACATTTTGTTCCACATTGTTTTGAATCTTCCAGTATCTAGGAATTACCTTTTTATTTTTAAAGAATCTGTAAAAGCCATCTGATTGGCTTTTCTTGTTGCAATCCCTGTGATTCTGCTTACTTTCCTCCCTGTTTTTAATAGAATGAAAAGGGAAAACAGATGAAGTAAGTGTGGCAGTGGCTACAGCTTTAGCTATCTAAATTACTCCTAAAACACTGACATTTTCTTTTGTGAGTGGGATTGTTGTTTAGTCTCTACAGAACAGGGAACCCCACAAACAGAGAATGAAATAATCCAGACATTTCAGCCCTGCCTACTCTGCTGATTGATCATAGATAATTCTAGCTCCAAAGTGTAGTCTAGATCAAAATAAGCATATCCTAGACATTTCATATTTAATTTCTGATTTTGTACAGGTAGTCCTCGACTTACGAGCCCAAAATTTCTGTTGCAAAGTAAAACAGTTGTCATGTGAAGTTTGCCCCATTTTACAACCATTATTGCCATATTTGTTAAGTGAACTTGGTAACACAGTTGTTAAGTGAATCTGGCTTCCCCATTGACTTTGCTTGTCAGAAGGTCGCCAAAGGTGATCACATGACCCCGGGACACTGCAGCCGTCATAAATGAGTCAGTTGCCAAGCATTTGAATTTTGATCAGGTGACCATGGGGATGCTGCAAGGGTCGTGTGTAAAACGGTCATAAGTCACTTTTTTCAGGGCTGTTGTAACTTTGAACAGTCACTAAATGAACTGTTGTAAGTCGAGGACTACCTATATAAAGCAATCTTCCATGTTTTTGAGTGTCTGAGATGAAAATCAGTGGTCACTATTCCTTCAGAACTAAAGTAATGTTGGCTTACAAAGTAGGAGATTATGAGTATTATAGTTTTTATAATGTAATCAAAGGTGGTATTCAGCCGGTTCGGACTGGTTTGGGCGAACCGGTAGTAGCGACCTGCTGGTGGGCCCACCCATCCCGGCGCTATGCTGTCCTATTTAGGCACATTTTGAAGCAGCGCACATGCATGCAAGCTGTGCATGTGAGCACAGCGCATGCGCGGAAGGCCACACGCATGTGCGGAGGAGGATGCTTGCTCACATTTGCGAATCGGTAGGGAAAGTAAGTGAATACCACCTCTGAATGTAATATGTTTACTTTCTAACTCTAGCAATCTAGCCTCCTAACTTTTTCGAAGTTTGAAATACTTATGCCTGGTCTTCTCAATGTACCACCCCTGCAGACTGATTTTCATTCTGCAGTTCAGTTCCCAGTACTAATCGGTTCAATCCCCAAATTTGTGTACTGTATTGGCCATTATTTTTTCCAACATTTCAACTTCAATACAATAATTTTTATTGTGGTTTCATTATTTTTATTGTAAATCTCTCCTGCAGAATGAAAATCAGTCTGCAGGGGTGGTGCATTGAGAAGCAGTATAGAGATTTGTTTTTAAAATAATTGCTCCCTGTTGAAACACAAATAGTAAAGAATAGAACAAATCTGTGAGCCAAATCTGCAGCAAAGACCTTGAGTTGAGTCTATAATAAGAGGTTCTTTATTGGTAGTCCTTTCAGGGACAAATGAGATATTGACCAAAATGTTTTTCAGGTAGCAAAGGGTAATGCATGCAGGTACATGCTTGTTTCTAATCATTGTTCTGTTCTGGTACAGCATGGAATTGATGGTGTCTTGGATGCATGCCTAAAAAACCTTTCTGGGAATAAGCAACAAGGTTCGTGATTGGTTTCAAGTGGGTACTTGTACAGTTAGAATTGAAACAGGAACTCAAGTTCCAGCTTAAAGATAGGATTCTTTTGACATAAAAAGAGTGTCCTTTAATCAGCAGCTTTACAGAAATTGCCTTTTTTATGTGCACAAAAGCCTTGCTGTAATATTTAAAAATGTGTGACTGTGGAGGTAGAATGAATCCCTTGGCCTTTGCCCATCCAGTTAACATCCTTCAGTTTGGTGCTGATAATGTACATCCACTATGATTGGTTCTGCCTGTGTGATTGTAGTCTCTTAAATCCTGTAACAATGCCCTGGTATTAGTAAATGGTAATTTACAATGGTAAAGCTGCTCTCATTCTATTGCTATCTTATCTACAGATCACCCAGAGTGTGAGCTGAATTGAAGCATACCTGGTGTAAAGCTTACTTACTAACTAAACCTCTTTTTATTCCATGAAGAACAAAATGTTTAAGAAACAACTTTTTGGTTTGGAGCATTGTATGGCAAAACTACTACAGCTTGTGCTCCTGCTTGAGGCCTTTCTCATGTCACAAGTTCAGGTGATCCTTGACTTACAACCGTTCATTTAGTGACCATTTGAAGTTACAATGGCACTGAAAAAAGTGACTTATGGCCGTTTTTCACACGTACAACTATTGCAACATCCCTATGGTCATGTGATCAAAACTCAGACGTTTGCCACCTGGCTCATATTTATGACAGTTGCAGTGTCCTGGGGTCATGTGATCACCTCTTGTGACTTTCTGACAAGCAGAGTCAATAGGGAAGCCAGATTCACTTCACAACTGTTTTACTAATTTAACAACGGCATTGATTCACTTAACTACTGTGGCAAGAAAGGGCAAACTGTAAAATAGGGCAAACACACTTATCTTTCTTAGCAATGAACATTTTGGAGTCAATTGTCATAATTTGATGACTAGTTCTATGAGTCCTGAAGAGTCCTTCATTCTGATGCTTATGAGCCACAGTGGCGCAGTGGTTAGAGTGCAGTACTGCAGGCTATTTCTGCTGACTCCTGGCTGCCTGCAATTTGGCAGTTCAAATCTCACCAGACTCAAGGTTGACTCAGCCTTCCATCCTTCTGTGGTGGGTTCGCCTGGTGCACCAATTGCGACCCTACTTGGATCAAGAGGCTCTCCTCGCAGTCACTCATGCCCTTGTCACCTCACGGTTAGATTATTGCAATGTGCTCGACATGGGGCTACCCTTGAAGAGTGTTTGGAGACTACAGTTGGTCCAGAATGTGGCCGCGCGAGCTGTCATGGGTGTACATAGGTCCACCCATATTGGTACATTACACCAATCCTCCGTGAGCTGCACTGGCTTCCTATTGATCTCCGGGCACAATTCAAGGTGTTGGTTATTACCTTTAAAGCCCTGCATGGCTCAGGGCCAGGTTATCTTCGAGACCACCTTCTACCACATAGCTCCCAGCGTTGGTCTCCTCCAGGTCCCATCAGCCCAGAAAGCCAGAAAGCTGTGAAGACCTGGCTTTTCCGGCAGGCCTGGGGCCGCTGATCTCAATGTTACAATCTGTGAGATCCAGCCACGAATGGTGTGTATGGCTTTTTAAATCGTTTTTTAATATTTATATTGTTTTAATGTTTTTATACTTCTGTTGCACGCCGCCCAGAGTCCCTTGGGAGTTGGGCGGCATAAAAATGCAACAAACAAACAAACAAACAAACAAATAAGGACCCAAATTGTTGGGGGCAATATGCTGATTCTGTAAACCGCTTAGAGATGGCTGTAAAGTGGTATATAAGTCTAAGTGCTATTGCTATTCATTAGGGTAGTTAGAGACTATCCTCAGTTGTTGGGAGTCACTGGTCCTTCAGTTTAGCTCTGCCACTAAATATGCTGAACTTTTATCTGGATTTTAGCAGTTTATGCTTTCATGATACTTTCTGAGCTTGCACCTATGTTGTTCCCAACTCAAAGTTCAGTGTGGCAGTAGCTGAAAAGGTAGCATCATGCCAATTCCAGGAAGCACTGGGAATACATGGTACTGATTTAACATCCTTCATATATTTATATCAATCCTCAGAACCATAGGATGTCTTTAAGATTTCCTTGAATTTAATTTTTAATATAAATAATGTTTTCAAAATACATGGCGAAGAATGTTCATAGATGACTTAAAGACATCACATGGGAAGATGCTGAAGTACTTGCCCCAAATCGAAAATACTGGAGAGCCCTTGCTACCTGATATGCTATGTAACATGGGAGGATCTAATGTTAATGCTACTTAATAATGTTTAAGCACTTTAATCATTTTACAGGAAATTATTGATCCCCCATCTTATTTAATACTAGACATCAATGTTATACCGTACTAAAAGAGTATCTGTGTCCAGTGGGTTTGCGGCTATCTTGTATAGAAAATTAAAAAAAGGAAACAGATCAGGATTTCCAATGAATAGTTAGGAGGTGGAGAAAAGGGTCAAATTTCAGCATAGCAAGACAAATTAATCCAAGGTGTATGCTGAAGGTTTTGTTAAATCACTTCGTCCAAAGTAGAAAAAGTAGAAGCTGCATTGGAAAAGATGCTGAAGAGGAGATCCATAAGCACAAGACTGTTCTTTGCTGCTTTTTTTGCAGAAGTTCCTTCTGCTTGCAATTATTGGGGTTTCGCCTTGTAAATACTCTACTGTCCTTCTTGTAGTTAGGAGCAAAGAATGAAGATTTTTTAAGGTTATAGCTTTAAAACTTGGAATCTAGATTAAATAATTATAGCTCACACATTTTAAACTTTTGATAATCATTTCCAAGCCTGACATGCATATAAAAACATGCTGATATTACAATTACATAGATGGATATTATGCATTACAGTACTATGATATTTCAGCCTTTTGACCCAAGTAAACTTGTATGAGTAAAATACTTAAGTTTCACAATGCTGTAGTTTAAGATTTGCAATGATAATGTATACCTTTTCTTCAAGCATGGATACCCAAAATTGTATACTTTGAATGTCACCTCATAATGTTTAGTAATTAGCATTGGACATGGAATAATTTAAAACTTGAGTAAGTAGACAGAGAAAAATTAAGTTCACATACTCTGTGTTTTTAAACAAATAGCTTCTGAAAATAAGGAATTCATTACATCAATGCATTTAGAAAATGTAACGACAATTGAGCCCAAAATTTGTGACGCTAAGTGAGACATTTGTTAAGTGAATCTAACTGACCCATTGACTTTGCTGATCAGAAGGTCACAAACAGGGATCACGCAACCCCAGGACATTGCAACTGTCCTAAATATGAACCCGTTGCCAAGTATCTGAGTGTTGATCACATGACCGTGGGGATACTGCAATAGTTGTAAGTGTGAAAAACAGCCATAAGTCGCTTTTTTCAGTGAGGTTGTAACTTTGAAGGGTCACTAAATGAACTGTTGTAACTCGAGGACTACCTGTAATAGGTCTGACTCAGCACAGCTAGCTCCTAATTCCAGTTCCGTAGTAAGGAGTCAGAGGCAGACTTTGGGAAGAGTGCCAAATCTTAAATCACACCACCAGTTAAAGAGGCTCCTCAGGGAAATGGGCATTAACTCTAATTAAGTGCAGTCAGGAACTCTGGCTATTTAAAACTAGGCTCCAGATCTTCTCTTGTTGGACCCATTCTTATTTCTAGACCTGTCTTCCTTTAATGCTCTGCTCTAGATACTTTCTGCTTCTTGCCTCGCAATCACACCTTCAACTTTCGTATCAGCTTTCAGAAAACTTTCTGGTGCTTCAGCCTATGGGTTGCCTTGAACAATTATCTCAGTATTCTTGCCTCTGAACTCTCCTAGCTTGCTGCAGTAGATGTAATTACAAGGCAAGCAACTTCTCCTGCTTCATTCTCACTGACTAAATAGCCAGCCCTTCTCCCTGCCTCAAGATTTACAACTTGTCCAATAAAAGCTCTCCATTGCATTGAAATTGCTATGCTTGCTGTTTATATCAGCATAAGGCTTGCATTGAACATTGCTTATTTTAGTTGCTGTTTGGTTTAGAGCAGTGATGGTGAACGTGTGAAAAATTTGCTGGTGTGTCACATGCATCCGAACAAAAGGAAAACAAATCTTTATCTACAGGTAGTCCTTGACTTACAACAGTTCATTTAGTGACCTTTTGAAGTTACAATGGCACTGAAAAAAGTGACTTATGGCTGTTTTTCACATGGCTTTTGCAGCATCCCCATGGTCACATGATCAAAATTCAGATGCTTCGCAACTGACTTATATTTATGACAGTTGCAATATCATGGGGTCATGTGGATCACCTTTTGTGACCTTCTGACAAGCTAAAGTCAATGGGTAGCCAGATTCACTTAACAACCGTGATACTAACTTAACAACTTTAGTGATTCACTGAACAACTGTGGCAAGAAACGTAAAATGGAACAAAAATCACTTAACAACTGTCTCACTTAGCAATCAAAATTTTGGGCTCAATTGTGGTTGTAAATTGAAGACTACCTATATTCATTTGTTTTTAAAAAAATACATACAAATTGAGACAGCTTCAGGTCACCTGAAACCTTTGTTCTTGAAGCATTTTCAGAGAATACTTTTCCACAGTCTCTGCACTCTCCAAAACCATGTGAAAGTCCACCCCATTCTTGCATGATTTGCAGAAGCTCTGGAAGCTGCCTGAGAGGATCGTCCTGTCGCACGACTTCCAGTGTGTCCAGAAGCTGCATAAGAACATATCCCATCCTTCTTGTGGGGCCTCCATAGACTCTGAAAATCTCATGGCACGCTTTTGGGAATAGTTGTGTCAGCTGTTGGTGAACGCTGATGTGTCATCCAAAATGTCAGGGCACGTCACCTTTGACATGCATGTCATAGGTTCACCATCACTAGTTTAGAATGTCCAACCCCACCAAGCTGGAAATGTCTCTTCATATTAATGGGAAACGTTGCACTATTTGCTAGATAATATGGTTTCAGCTTACTGAGCTGTTTAGTAACTTTGAAACAATGCACATTTTCTAGCCTTGTTTCCTCCTCTAGCATTCCTCTTTATTTTGGCCTAGGATTATTATTTTCTTTTAACCAGGGGACAAAGATTTTGATGTCTCTCTCTTCCCTTCCCTCTTCTGTTTTTCCTCTTTGCCTTGCCCTAGCTGCTGAGAAGCTACCATGTTTCCCGAAAATAAGACCCTGTCTTATATTTATTTGAACCCTGAAATAAGCACTTGGCCTTATTGCCATGCACTCAAAAGCCCAATTGGGGTTATTATCAGGGGATGTCTTATTTTGGGGAAAACAGGGTAGCCTGTAAGAAATACCTATGCTTACTTTACATGTGGCAGAATATAGGTTGGTGTTTCTGTCCTGGATGCCTTTTCAAGGTGTGCCAGTTATTTTGCTATACTCTGTCCCAGTCACATCCAATTTAGTATGAATATGAATTATTTTATCTGCAAATAATCTACAAATGTGTGATGTTGAAGAATCATTTCTCACATTGTTCACAAAAGATACAGGTAACCCTGAACAGGTTTCCTGGTCAAGTATCTGCAGATTCAGTAACAGCAGAGAAGTATTTATGCTTTACTGGTCTTGTTGATATGATATATTGCCAAACGTCATCATGCAACCATGTTCAGTCATATTTACGCTTCATTTTCCACCACTGTCGTTTGTGTTACTTCATTTCCTGGACTTCCAGAAGTCCCTCAGAAGCAATCTCATCCTTGTTGCCTATGCATTCTAGACATTAATGCCACCTACCCAATTTAGGCATTGTAGTTGCTAGAGCACGTAAAATCCGGGAGGGCAAATCTTGGACAGCACTACATTCTTTTCCTCATCCAACAGTTTTCCATATTGTATGCCTAGTCTAAAGTTGTCTATCACAAAATATTGGAAGGATATTGACTTGTACATGATTCTGGCATTGATCAATAGCAGAATGAATCCAAGGTGACTTGTGATCTGGCCACTCAGTTCCTGGGAAGAAGGTGATCAGCTAGAACTGAGGACTGACATTATTATTGCTGGTTCATCCCAATCTCACAAGGCCTTCTCATCAGGGGTGGGTTCCACTTACCTTCCCTACCAGTTCGCATTGCGACGGAAGTGCGCGTTTTGCACGTGCATGCTTTGCTCGTGCGTGCGCCCCCCCATCATGTCGCGCAAAAGACCTGGAAATGACCTTCTGCGCATGCACAGAGGGTTTTTTTGCAAGCCACCAGAGGACCGGTTCAGGAGCGTGGACCGGCGGTCATCGCTGCCGGTTCTGTGAGCGGTGGTAAATTTCTGCTACTTAAAGATCCGGTCTGAACTGGCAGCAACCCACCACTGCTTCCCATCCCATATGATTTGTCTGGATTAGAAACTTAGTGTTGCAATGAAAATGGAGATTACCTCATTATGATGGTTTGCATTGCTTTGTAGCCTTGATTGGCAATTCTTTGTGCATGTGGAAGCAGTCTTCTACATAGGAAGAACATGGTGTGTGTGTGTGTGTGTGTGTGTGTGTGTGTGTTTGTTTGTAGCTAGGCTAAATAATAAATTTGATGTAGAAACCTATCTTCTTTTTCTTCCCTGATAATTATGCATATTTTAGAAATGGATAATATTTTGATGGTAGAAATCCTAAATTTGGGAGGGTGTGGATAGGAGTTTGGCATTTTTAATTTTGAATATTATGTAAAGGCTTTTTTATATATTTAGATATTGAGTTATGAAACAATTTATGTACACAATGGTTAGTTTTCTGAAACACATTAAGCTAAAACCAGAGAACCACATTGAAATTGAATGTTTTGCATAAACTCAGTTGTACGTTTTTACTCATTCTGATATTCTTATTAGGACAGTGTATCAATCAATTTATTTTAAAATTTGTTCTAGTGCTGATTTGTGCATCTTTAAAATTTATAGCAGTTTTCTTCAGTTTCCAGATATATTGAATAGAATTCTAAGCCAGCATAGTAATTGGAGTTATAGGAGCTGAAGTGTCATTATATTGAGAGGGTACAAAGCAAGTGACATTTGATTTACAGAGTAAACGCTTCTTTCTGTAATTTTAAGACACTCAAAATGCAGATACATAATTTCTTCATGACTTTATGTAAATAAGCAGGTTATGGCATCTCTATGTCACACTGTGCCAGGTATGCAGCATTTGACTTTGAAGTTCATCTTCTTTAATTGATTCAAGAACTTTATTACAATGAAGAAAAGTAAAACACTCTTCTTCAAGCTAAGTGGGTATCCAGTGGAGTTGTTATGGCTAGATTGTCAATGTTTGTTGTTTCAAAAAACCTATTCAAGATGATTTTCTGAAAGCTTGTGTTACGTACGGAGGTACGTGGCCAAGATTTGCATACACCTCCTGGATTGGCTAGACAGACGGCGGGAAAAATAAACCACTGTCAGTGGGCAGCTAGGCTGCCAGAGCTCTTTAAATAGCAAGCTCCGGCAGCCTGCCGGCAGTTCGTATTGCTAACAGCTAGGGAAATAAAAGGTGCTGAAAGACTCCTGCGTCTGTCTCCTTCTTCCCATGCCCACATCTAACACTGACGATGAAGGTGGGATCCTGAAGAAGGACTAGACGGACAAAGGCACCTCGTGGCATCCGCGGCCATCTTTACTGCAAGGATCGTCCTGCTCCGGCCAAACCTGCTCCTACTCAAACTTCCCCCGCACCAGCGATCTTCGATCCAAAGACAGAGGAATGGCATACATACATGAGCCGATTCTGAATGTTCCTGGAAGCCAACAATTTCCAGGACCTACCCGACAACCGCAAGAGAGCCCTCTTTCTCACATCCTGCGGTACGAAAATTTACAAGACGGCACAGACCCTTGTAGCTCCTGCTGACATCGAATCCATTTCATGGACGACACTACAAAATACATTGAAGGACCACTACGCTCTGACCGCGACACCCATGGTGAGCCGGAATGAGTTTTACCATCGGTGTCAGAGAGAGGGGGAAACCATCAACGATTTCGTGGCCAAACTGAGGGAGATCGCGACAAAATGCGAGTTCATCAATCTCGAAGAGATGATGAAGGACAGAATCATCTTAGGGATGAGAGACCTCACGCTACAAAAGTTGCTGGTGCGGCGAGAAGTTACTTTTAAGGACCCGGTGGAAGAAGCATGGGCAGCAGAATCTTCTGACAACTCCGCAGCCGACATCCGAAAGACAAGCGGAGTATACCATGCCCATCGCGAGCCCGACTGGATGACCGAGGTCCCCGAGGACGAGTCCGAAGAGGAGGAAGCTGTTCACCGCATTCACCCCGACAAGCGGGTAAGCCCCAGAGACTATGATTGCAAGCAACCCCGTTGTTCGGGCTGCCTGGGAGCCCATGCCAGGGCGGCATGCCGTTTCAAAGATGCCATCTGCCGCCGATGCCAATGCAAGGGACACATAGCCGAGACCTGCAGAGCCTCTCAACCGACCCCCTACCCACCCAAGCCGCCGATGGGACCAGGGAGGCAAGGACAACCCAGACCAGTTCCCATGGAACAAGCGCCAGGAAGAGCCATATTCCGACAACTGGGGAATCTACTACACAACCGTGGGTCACTCGGACGCGGGCGACGGGGACAAATTCCATGTTACGGTCCCCATCGAAGGACACCTATGAAAAATGGAAATGGACACTGGGTCGGTCTTCACCATCATGTCGTGGGACACCCTGAAACGCATCCAGCCATTGGCATCTAGAACCCAACTCAAGCCGCAACACATAAGGCTCAATGATTTCCAAGGAAATCCAATTCGAGTCCTGAGCAGAGCTGAAGTCCACATCAAATTCAAGGATTTCTCCGGCAAGCTACCCCTGACCGTCGTCACCGGGAACTGGCCCACACTGCTGGGCGTCGAGTGGCTCAAGCCTTTGGCCATAGGCATCACCAGCATCAACCAAATAAAAGGGGATGAACTAGATCAACTGTTGGCGAATTTTGAGGACGTGCTCGACGGGAACCTAGGTAAATATACAGGCAAACCCATTTCGTTCAACCTAGACCCCTGCGTCACCCCCATAAGGCTAAAGCCCTGGAGGGTCCCTTTTGCTCTACGGCCCAAGGTATATGATTAACTGGATAAACTAATTGCCCAGGGAGTCCTAGAGCCAGTTGATCATGCCACGTGGGAGACACCAATAGTCACCCTGATGAAGCCAGATGGATAGCCGCATCTGTGCGGATTATAAATGCACCATCAATAAAGCGCTACAACAGAGTGCATACCCAGTGCCAGTGGTGCAACATCTGCATTCGTTGGGGAATGGCCAAATATTTGCAAAGTTGGACTTAGCACAGGCCTATCAACAATTACCAGTGGACGCTGCCACCGCAGAGGCCCAAACTAATGTGACTCACAGGGGGCCATTCAAATGCAAACGCCTGCAGTTTGGAGTAAGTGTTGCCCCAGGGCTATTCCAGAGTATGATGGAACGCCTCCTACAGGGCCTCCCAGGGGTGGTCCCTTACTTCGATGATGTCCTCATCTCAGGAAAATCCAAAGAACAACTCATGGGCCAATTAAAAGAAACCTTGGGGGCGATTCCCAAAAAGGGGACTCAAAGTAAAAAAAGAAAAGTGTAAAATCGGTGTAAAAAAGGTTGAGTTCCTAGGGTTCCTCATTGATGGGTCTGGCATCCGCCCCACAGACAGTAAAGTAAGAGCCATAAAAGAAGCCCTGACCCCAACGAATAAGACAGAGTTGCAAGCCTTCTTAGGATTACTGAACTTTTACAGTATTTTTTTAAAACAGAAGGCGACCGTTGCTGAACCACTCCACAGACTATTGGGGAAGGCGACCACGTGGACAGAGAGAAGAAAAAGCATTTGCAGCCGTTAAAGATCTGCTCTCGTCTGATAGTGTTCTCATACAGTACAATGAAACCCTTCCCCTATTACTGACATGTGACACGTCCCCTTTTGGAGTCGGGGCGGTCCTCAGTCATCGGCTATCAAACGGATCAGAAGCCCCGATAGCCTACTACTCAAAAACATTGTCTCCAGCTGAGCGGAACTACAGTCAGCTGGACAAGGAAGCATTGGCAGCGCTTGCCGGAACTAAACGCTTCCATGAATACTTGTACGGTCAGAGATTTGAACTCATCACCGACCACTACTGGGACTCCTCGCAGGGAACCAACAAACGCCGAATTACATGTCCCCCAGAATGACAAGATGGTCCATTTTCCTGATGGGATACGACTACACATTAATTCACCACCCAGGGAAAAGCATCAGCAATGCAGATGCCCTCAGCCACTGCCCCACGCCTGAACTAGTGGAGGATCCAGCACCTGTGGCCCAAATCCTGCTAATAGACATTGATAAGACCAGCCCGATCACATCCAATGACATCGCAGAACACAGGGAAAGACGGGGGACGAATTTAAGGGATTCCAAAATAAACAACTAGAACTGTCAGAACTCAAGGGATGTTTACTGTGGGGGGAGAGAGTCATCGTACCCCTGAGCTTGCGAAAACAAGTCCTACAAACATTACATGTAGGACACCTGGGAATTGTTTGCATGAAAGCGTTAGCAAGAAGTTACATTTGGTGGCCCAACTTGGACCAAGACATCACAGAATGGGTGGCGACCTGCATGCCATGCCAGGAGACACGGCCGGCTCCTCCCCTAACACCACCTCAGGAATGGGAAAAGCCCAAGGGCCCCTGGTCAAGGATACATATTGATTTTGCGGGACCTATGTCGGGACAGACATTCCTAATAGTGGTGGATGCATACTCAAAGTGGCTAGAGGTCATGATAATGCCCACACTGACCACAGAGGTGACCATCTGAGCATTACGGCGAATGTTTGCAATGCACGGTCTACCCGATGTCCTCGTCTCGGACAACGGTCCTCAACTAACAGCCAAAAACATGAAATCTTTCCTTTCCTAGACTGGGCATAAGGCACGCCCTCGTGTTGCCGTTTTGTCCAGCTAGCAATGATCAGGCAGAAAGAATGGTAAGAATGACCAAGGAAACGCTCACCAGAATGGGTCCGGGAAACTGGCAACAACTAGCCCAACATATTACGCCAAGTGCAGCCACCCACAGAAGCCCAGCCAAATTATTAATGGGACGGAAACTGAGGTCCCGACTGGACATGCTGAACCCAAACTACCACCCTGAGACCCCCTTAGATTCAACCAGGCCAATCAGGACACTTACAATAGACAACCGGGTGTTCGCCAACAACTATGCAGGGGACCCCAAGTGGGTGAGAGCTAAAATAGTGGTTGTCACCGGTCCCAAGTCATATCGAGTTGAACTGGAAGATGCCCGAGTGTGGCGGAGGCACATAGATCAACTCCCCTGGAGGCTAGGAGACTCATGGCTATGCCAACCAGACGAACCACAACCTCAAACAATTCCTGGAGGGAACCCGAATCAAACCGGGTCTCTGCCCCGAGAAGCATACACAACCGGCGAGCGAGTAGATGATAATGGAGATCCAGTCCTGCCTACGAGTACACAAGAGGCCCTGTTCTCAACCCCGGGGAGGAGCGCGAACACTTACCTAGAGGCGCCAGAATCCAGCGAAGTCACCTGGGACTGGAGGGTGGAATCGTCAGGCCGGAGGCTACCATGCCCAACGGAGGCTTCCAGTTGCTTCCACCGATAGATCCAGGAGCGGCAACAGGCATGTCCGCACCGAATGAAGTCCCAGGAACAAGTGAAGTGCGCAGGCCCAGTAGGACTGTTAGATGCCCCGCCTACCTGCGTGACTACGTAACGTTTATCAACACCTGATTGGACAGTTCTCAATCCAGGAGGGGAGGGGTGTTACGTACGGAGGTACGTGGCCAGGATTTGCATACACCTCCAGGATTGGCTAGACAGACGGCGGGAAAAATAAACTACTGTCAGTAGCCGGCTAGGCTGCCAGAGCTCTTTAAATAGCGAGCTCCGGCAGTCTGCCAGCAGTTCGTATTGCTAACAGCTAGGGAAATAAAAGGTGCTGAAAGACTCCTGCATCTGTCTCCTTCTTCCTGCGCCCACATCTAACAGCTTGTTAGTAGGTTAGATTATAAATCTGTCCAAGAAATCGCCTTTCTGGGCCTATATGCAATAGCAAAGTACAATCCAACTGCCAAAAGTAATATCTCCATTATTTGAGGTTGAATATAGCTTTGTATATAGCTCAAACTCAACACTTAATTCCATATAACTTGTTTTGGGGAAGTAAAAATATGGCAAGAATGAATAGGGAATTTGTTCAGCAGAAATCTGGAGGAATTGCCTTCTTCATATTACAAGAGTAGCAAAGTATGTTTGTTTGGGTGCATCTTTGAGTGAGTTGGGTGGGAGGAGGTTGTATGCCGCCTTCTCAAGCCATTTCTAGACTGGTGCTGTACAACTTTAATCCAGTCTTGAAACTTTCCTTTTTACGGAAGGTTCTTGAGAAGACAGTTGGATTGCAGCTTCAGAGGACCTTGCTGGAAGCAGATTATGTGGACCCTTCTCCGTTAGATTTCAGGCCAAGACATAGCATTGATCAAGTTGGTTGATGACCTGTGGCAGAATCTGGATAGTGGTGTTTCTCCTGTGGATTCTTGATGCCCTTCAAAACCATTGATCATGGTATTCTTGAGTATGTGTGTAATGTGTGTATTGGTATGTAGGAATGATCTTGGGAGATGGAAGAGCTGCAAACTAAACAACCATCATGCAGATGTTATCTCAGTCCACAAATAGAGGGGACATGGAAAGCATTTCAGAAAGGACCTTTCCCTAGTTTTCTGGAGAGTAAAAGGAAAGGAGGGGAATATTCTGATAATGTAATCTTACAGTGAAGATAAATAAAATTAACATCCATTGTTGTGTTTCTTGTCTGGACTGTCTCGAAGGGCTAACACAGAGTTGGGTTCCTACGGGTTCTATCCGATTCTTTAGAACCGTTAGTAACTCGGCGATGATGTCATGGAGCCAGTTCTGTCAGTGTCTCCATGGGCGCCACCATCTTGGATTTTGCTTTTGCGCATGCACGGCACAACCCTGAGCAAACCGGCAGCAAAAGGATCCAGAACCCATCCCTAGGCTAACATCAATTTTACAAGTCTGAAAGTATTTCTCCCTCCTTTCTTTTTACTTCTTTTACTCAAGATATACCTCTGTGCCAGCCCCTCTGGTTAACAAGTGCAATTCAGGGTATTAGTTGTAACCTTCATTGTATCGGATCTGGCTGTCTCACATTGTTTCTATCCATTCAGTAAGATCTGATAGATTGGACATTTTCCAATTCCTGTCTTTAAAACAATATTATCTAATTGAACTTAGATGGTATGCCCTCTGGAATAGTATATCCCAAAAAGTTGATTTGATTTATTAATCAATAAGTTTATTTGTGGTCACTCTCACACTGAATAATTTCAACCATTTTGTCAGTCTGTATAAAACAAGTGTAGTCATTTTTCAAAATTCTAAAGAATGTGATCAGCTTCAGTTTGTACCTCATCTTTATTATGTTTCTGGTCCTGAATATACTGTGTCTCCAAAAGCATGTGTTAATTTATATTGCCTTTCTGGTCAGAATTCATTCATGCATCATTTCTTTTTCTTTGTTCTGCCATCTGTCAAGTATAAGATATTGACTGCTTCTGTGCCTCTCTAACAACTGTTTACGCTCCCAAAAATGTTTTGGAATGGAAGCCACTTAAATGGCTGTTGAAGTCATTTGCACATCCCAAGACATCTTGCAAATGCTTTCTGTGGTTCATTTAGCTTGTTTAAATGGAACTGGCAGAGGATTGTGTACTAGTACACTTGTTCATTCATGGGAAGCCAGAATTCTCAATGATGTGCAAGTGTTCTTAATGGGTTTTGTTTCTGGGGAGGATTGAAAAAAGCTAACCCACTTGGGAGCAGCCATCATTTCAAGGTACCTGGAGCCTTTCTTGAAGAAACAATTTCCCCTTCCCTGTTGCAAATATAAAATCGGTTTGAGTTTATATCATCAATCAGAGGTAAGTGGATTAACCCTGATTGCTTAGCCTTGGTCCACCATTGCTGGTAGAGAACGTCTCTAGAAGCTATCATGCCACAAAATAATTGCCTCTCCTAATACATATTAAAAATCAGTTTTGACTCCCCGCAGCTGCCTGGACAAATCATGTAATTTTCTTGGCAGTATTTTTGGAAATGTCTTGCCATTGTCTTAATCCTAGGGCTGAGGGGCAGAGGCTGGCCCACAATCACCCTGCTGTTTTCTGGGACTAAGGTAGGACTAGAACTTTCCCAGTTTCTTACATGATGCCTTTAATCACTGCACCAAATTGGTTCTCTCAATATATAGGATTACTCTGTTGTATTCACTAAAGCTTTCAGTTGCTTGCAATTTAGCAGCTTGTTTCTGAAAAGGACCAGGAAGAAAAATGTGATTCTCAAACATCACCCCTTCTGTTCAGAAGTAAAATAGTACAAGACTCTGGGGATTTTAGGGAGACAGATACAATGAGAACAATAGAAAAAGCATACATCTGGTGAGTTTGATACAAGCTTAATTCATGCATTGCAAAACCATTTTTCATTTTTGTGTGAGTGTTGAAGATGACAAGAATATTGCTGAAGGTGACTCTGTAAAGTGTTCTTGTTACCATTTAGCTTTCTCTCAGATTTGAACAAAGCTGTTATATTCTGTGAAGAATAAATGCATACTCTCAAACTACATCCAGTCAGTTTCCTTTAAGGCGAAGAATGGCAAAATCCCTTTGTCTTCTCTAGTCTTAGTAAGATCCCCAGATCATTTGATCTCAAGAGATTTGGTAGTAGAAATGTAAAGCAGTGGTAGGGAAGGTAAGGACACATACTTACTGTGGTCAATTGTATGTCCTACCTCTTTCTCCTTAGTTAAAATGACTTGCAATATTGTATACAGGATATCCGAGACTTACACAAACTAAAACAACAATGCATTTTTGACTGTTGGCTGCTGTGCCACTTGTACAAAATTCAGGTTAACAAATGATATCAAGATCTAATTCAAATGATTGGATAGTTAACAAAAGGATTGTTCAACAAATAGAGTGAATTCAATAACAAAGAATTTGACTGTTGTGGCCTGTCAGCTGCTGGCCCCTCCAGCACCTGAATCAGATGAGGAGGAGGTGTGGGAGTCAGGGTCAGCATCAAGGCAACTGAAAGCTCCAAGAAGGAAGAGGGAATGGAGCTGTCAGAGAGAGAGACAGAGGCAAAGCCTGGGCCGTCCGTCAGCCCTCAAATGGAGAGTCAACAGCCCCCAGGTCTAGACACCTCTAGGCTGATGAGGAAGAGGAGGAACAGCTGGGTCCAGTGCCTGACAGGCGGATGCGCAGAAGGCAGAGGAGAGGAGAGCAGTGGAAATCTGTGGACCGATCCTTGGGACGTCAGAGCCACTGCTGCTAGCGAAGCCCCACCCTAGCTCTGGGGATAAAAGGCAGGGGGCGGAGATGAATAGATATGGCAGACAACTATTTATCTCCCTGCCGGACAGACTTGTTAGACTGTGGTGAGAGAGAAACTTTTTGCCAGGGCTGCTGGCGTTCCTAATAAAGGAATCATTGATTTAAATACAGAGGGTTTGTCGGGTTTGGGGAGCTGGATCAGAACATTGACTAGCTACATTTGATTCGAAAGTATAGAGCAGTGATGGTGAACCTTTTTTGGTCCGCGTGCCAAAAGGGGGTGTGTGTGTGCGCGCTAGCGCGTGCGCGCGCCCACACCCATTCCCTCCCCCCACGCATGCGCACAACCCCCCCACACCGCCCCCTGCGCATGCACCCCCCCCGCGAATGCGCAAAGGCTTCACTGAAGCCTGGGACGGTGAAAAACGGCCCAACGGGCAAACCGGAAGTTCGGAAAAACGTTGGGCTGTTTTTCGCACTCCGGGGCTTCAGGAAGCTTCCCTGAAGCAACAGGAAGGG
>QLTV01002845.1:540192-563657 GCA_003457575.1 Thermophis baileyi | reverse complement strand
GGCTCTTAAAAGTGTTCGGTCAGATTCGGAGTTACTGGCCCTCCAATATTCTTCATATTCCTAATGAATTCTTATTTTGTTTCATATCTGGATATTTATTTTAAAGAATATATCTCTTAAACTATCAGCAAAAGAAGAGAAAAGAGTAAAGTCAAGTTCTCTTTGAGATGAGCCTGACTTCTAGTGATACATCCAAATTGATTACTTGATAACAAAATGGAAGTAGTTTGCAACTGATTTATTCTAGAATGTTTTTCAGATTTTCCAGTCTACCTGATTATCTTATAATTTCGTGATGATCTTTCATCCAAATATTAACCAAAACCAACCCTGTTTTGCTTTCCAAAATCAGATAAATTTAGTTAACTGTTACCATAGGAAACCAGTCTCAAAAAGTGGAAAAAAATAATACCAGAATTAAATAAGCAATAATAGAAATTAGTGTTAAATAATAAATTATCAGTATCATTAGAAGATAAAGAGAGAATATATGTTAAATATTTTTTCTCTTTTTATTTTAAGGTCCGTATGTATCATATAACAGTTCTGGAAATAACAAAGGAATGATGTGGCTTTTTCCTTAAAGTAAGTTATTCTTTCTTTCAGCAACCAATTTCATAAAAGTATGCTGTTTTAAATTCTATGGTTAAAGTAATAACACATTTAGTTTCACTATTGGCTTTGCTTTCATTAACTGTAGACTTAGTAAAACAATGTATATTACATAATCTTTTAAAATATATTAAGACTAGTTGAGCTATAATGGAATGAGACAGTATCTTGAATAGTTTAAATTAGAATAAATTAAATTAAGAAAAAAACCCCTTATATTGGTCTATCCTGGCGTGTGTCAGAATACTGTATGCACCTTAGAGTAGCATGAACATACCATGCTGAAAGGCAAATAGAAATTTAAGATGTTTCTGACAGGTTTTAAACCAGCAACCTTCTATATACTTGGCAAAGATTATAGCCACTCTAATTCTACTCATAGTATACTAATACATAGCCACTCTAATCATAGCCTTTAGTCACTTTGAAAGTGGATGGCAAATAAATCTAACAAATAAATGGATAAATAAATATTATTTTGATGCTTTATCCTGTTAATTAGTTGACAGTGAGTAAATTTGGAAAATGATTTATATTTGGTAAAAGGGCACGTGGACCAAAAAAAACCAACAGGTTATAGAGAAATGTGCTTGTTGTATGTTTGTTGAGTGAATAGGCTTCAACTATGGAATGTTCGCTTGAATGTATCTGCATGGGAGTAATGGGAGAGCAAATGATGGAATGCAGTTGACAACATGAGCATAGAAATGCCTTGAATATTTGTGTCAGACATCAGGATGCATGTACGCTATATTGAATAAAAATAAATAAGTTCTTATCATGATAAGAGTGTTGGCAGGGGAATCTTACTATACTTGTTATTTTGTATTAAGACAACGTCATATTGTTAGTTGAGAACTCAAATAATTTATAATGAAGGTTAAATAGATTCAGGGGTGGGTTCTAATTTTTTTACCTAACGGTTCTGTGGGCGTGACTTGTTTTGTGGGTGTGGCTTGATGGTCATGTGATGGTGGGCGTGGCCAGCTCAATGTCACTCACGCCAATGGGTGCCTCGCCTGGCGCCTCCCCTCCCAGCCATTCCTTGTCACACCCAGCCTCAACGTATCTATAGTTCTGTAAAAATGTTGTTCACCTTTTTTCAACTTTATTATCTACATACTATAGATGAACTTTCATGGACCACTGAAAGGAGGAAATGGCTCACATGGTTTGCCCAATGATAGGCAACAGGCTTTTAAGGGGCTGCCAGAAAGAAGGGGGGGCAACGTATTTTAAGCAAAAGCACGCAAAACAAGAAGCAATGGATGGAAACTGAACAAAGAGACAAGCAACCTAAAACTAAGCAGAAACTTCCTGATAGTGAGAACCATTATAGGTGCAGAAATATTTCAGTCATAATTTCACATATAAAATAGCCATTCATGTAATACAATCTGCATATTGTTAAAAACAGTAATTAGTATTATGGCTGATGTTTGACAGCAAGCCTAAAAGTCAAAGATCACAAGAGCGCTTCTTTCTCTATATAAAAAACATCACATACCAGGAATAGCATATTAAGCTAGACTTATGCAACCTGATGTACAAAATAAACACACACATATTTATGCTCTGGACTATAGACATTGAATGCATGTAAATCCCTGAAAAATGTGTGGTAGCCCTGGGCAAAAGAAAGGCAGTAAAATCACTCTAGGTCCGTGATGGCGAACCTATGGCATGCGTGCCACAGGTGGCACGCGGAGCCATCTCTGCGGGCACGTGAGCTGTCACCCTAGGTCAGCTCCACCGTGCATGTGCGCGTGGCTCCCACCAGCCAGCTGATTTTTGGGTCTCTGCCGCGCATGTGGGAAATGTGTGTGCATGCCCACGCTGCCCCTCCCCTCCCAGGAGTCTCCATGTGGCCTGTTTTGGATGCGAGGTTAGTGCAGGGCTCACGCGGAGGCTCTGGAAGGGTGAAAAACGGGCCTCCAGCAAGTCCAGAAACGGGCCATATCCGGCCTCCGGAGGGCTTCCGGAGCCCGCGGGAGGCTGTTTTCGCCCTCTTGGAGGCTCGAGGAAAGCCTCTGGAGCCTCGGAAGGTGAAAAACGGGCCTACCGGAAGTCCGGAAATGGGCCTGTTTCCGGCCTCCGGAGGGCTTCCGGAGCCCGCAGAAGGCCGTTTTCGCCCTCCTGGAGGCTCGAGGAAAGCCTCTGGAGCCTCGGAGGGCGAAAAATGGGCCTACTGGAAGTCTGGAAACGGGCTGTTTCCAGCCTCCGGAGGCTTCAGGGAGGCCTGCTAGGCCCAAAACGGGTTGGGGGGATCACGTGCGCATGAGCAGGGGGGTCACGCGTGCATGCACATGGGGCGGGGCACGTGTGGGGGGCATTGCATTATGGGTGTGGGCACGTGCGCATGCGCACTTTCGGCACCTGAGGGAAAAAAGGTTAGCCATCACTGCTCTAGGTGTAGGGACAGTGTAAAATATTAACACACGATAAATAATGGAACAATTAAAAATAATAGCACAGAGTTTTCTCTCTCTCTCTCTCTCTCCCTTCCTCTTTCTTTCCTTCTCTTTCTTTCTCTTCTCTCTTTCTCTTCTTTCCTCTTTCTTTCTCTCTCTCTTTCTGTCTCTTTTTCTTTTTTTCTTTCTGTCTCTTTCTCTTTCTTTCTTGTCTCTCTCTCTCCCTTCCTCTTTCCTTCTCTTTCCTTCTTTCTTTCTTTCTTTCTTTCTTTCTTTCTTTCTTTCTTTCTTTCTTTCTTTCTTTCTTTCTTTCTTTCTTTCTTGTTTCTCTCTCTCTTTCTTTCTTTTTCTTTTTCTTTCTTTCTTTCTTCTTTTTTTTCTCTTTTTTTCTTTCTTTCTTCCTTTCTTCCTTTCTACCCCCTTTCCCTTCACGACGCTCTCCCGCTCTCTCTCTCTCTCTCTCTCCTAGAAGAGCAAATGGGGGTGGGNTCCTTCCTTCCTTCCTTCCTTCCTTCCTTCCTTCCTTCCTTCCTTCCTTCCTTCTCTCTCTTACTAATTTTGAAACATATCAAATAGAAGTCAAAACAAATGTCCTGTGATGAGGAGAATTAGTTCTTAGTCCCGGGCGTGGCTTTTGCCAGCGGGGAGGGGGGCAGCGTGGGGGGGAGAAGCCTGCCACCGCCTGGAGCTCGCTTTTCAGGGTCCCCCCCGTCACCCAAAGCCGTGCAGGAAAACTTCCTAGGCGCGGCTTTTGCTGGCGGGTGGCGGCGGGGGGGGGGAGAAGCCCACCACCATCTGGAGCTCGCTTTTCAGGCCCCCCCACTGCTGCCCAAAGCCGTGCAAGAAAACTTCCCGGGCACAGCTTTTGCCGGCGGGCGGCAGCGGGAAAAGCCTGCCACTGCCCTGGAGCTCGCTTTTCACCACCACCACCCCACCGCCAGCTGGCCAAAGCCATGCAGGAAAACTTCCCGGGAGTTCCAGGATGCCCCAAACTCCTGGAGAGTTTTCCTGCGTGGCTTTGGCCAGCAGTGGCGGGGGCGGCGGGTGAAAGGCGAGCTCCAGGCGGTTTTGAGAGATGCTAGCCCAGCGGGGAGGGGGGCAAGCTTTGCAGCCATGCGAAGCTTCCCGGGCCGCCCCCCATCCCTGCCGCTCCTGCAACCCGCCGGTCTTCGGGAGAAGCTAGCCCTGCTGGGAGGGGGGCAAGCTTCGCAGCCACGTCCCTGCTGCTCCTGCAACCCACCAGCCTTCGGGAGAAGCTAGCCCGGCGGGGAGGAGGGCAAGCTTCGCAGCCACGCGAACCTTCCCAGGCCGCCCCCCGTCCCTGCTGCTCTTGCAACCCGCCGGCCTTCAGGAGAAGCTAGCCCGGCGGGGAGGGGGGCAAGCTTCGCAGCCACGTGAAGCTTGCCGGGCCGTCCCCCCGTCCCTTCCACTCCTGCAACCCCTCGGCCTTCAGGAGAAGCTAGCACAGCTGGGGGGTGGCGGCAGCCACCCCTGCTTGGAGTGAAAAGGTATTGCAATAGCCCAGGCTTGAAAACGCATGGCTGGGGCCGAGGAGCGGTCGTCCTCCTTAACAAGCTCCAAAACTGCTCCAAGCGTCGGTTCCTCGTGGGTGCTGGCATGCCTTCCCCTCTGCCACCAGCCGTGGGAGGAAGGTAAGGTCACAAGCCTGGTGGGGACGGTGGGGGTCCGCGGCAAGCTAGGCTGCAGGCAGCATGGCCTGGAATGGAGCCGTGCCGGGCCTTGGCGGCTTAGCCAGCCACGTGAGCTTGGTGGGGACGGTGGGGGGCCCGCAGCAAGCTCTGGGGATGGGGCAGGGGGGCTAGGGCAACCGCGACTTACCTGTAGGCAGGAGGAGGCAGTTCAGTTGGGGCGCAGGGCAGGCACCACGTGGGAATTGGGAAGGCAGCTTAGGCAGTGAGCAGTGAGTGAGTGGGCGGGGCGAGCGAGCGGGTGGGGGGAGCGAACGGAACCGGCACGGGTGGAGCGAACAGAACTGGCTCGGGGGCGTGGCCAGTCTGCGGTTACTGCCGGTTCGGCGAACCAGTCCCTATTTTTACTACCGGTTCTATAGATACGGTCCGAACCGGCAGGAACCCACCTCTGGATAGATTGTATAATGCAATGAAAAGTATGAATCTAAAAATTCATCAGTTAAAGACCAAGATATTTGAGTTTGTTATAAATGACCTGAAATACCATTTGTGATTATGGGAAGGTAGACAACAATTTACACCAATGGAAGAGCAATCATTCTAAGACAGTGAGAAACAGGAAACCGTCTAAGTGAGTAGGCATCTAGAAATAACACCACATTCCATCAGAAAAGGAATGCACTTAAAGGCAAACTGCTTAACAGTAAATTCCCTAGAGAAGAGAAGATTTACTTAGGGGCCATGTTCATGAATCTCTGCATGCTATAAAAGAAGGATGGAGTCATGAAAGTCAGACTTCTGTCCCAGGTTGCTGATTTGTTGCCAAAACCAGTGCCTGATCAGCCTGGTAGTGGGATGGTACCTAAGTGTGAACGAATGGGAATTGATCATTGAAACTCTTTAAAACACTTCTAATTATTTAAATTTTGACCCCTATGAATGAATTAGGGACAAAATTTAAGTGAACATTGAAAACATCATCAAAGCCATCAATACCTTCATACCTGTGATATAAGAAATACACTGCTGGAATTATTGATTGGACACAAGCTGAACTGAATAGTTTGGTCCAAAAACAAGAAAACTGATGACTATATACATTATATCCCCATAGTAATATTGATAGATTATACCTGTCCTGCAGAAATGGAGGTAGTTGTTTACTTCAAGTCAAACAAATTGTTGAAGAAGTATGCACTGGCTGATTATGTAAAAGATAGCACTTGGAAAATTTGCACAGTGACAATATTTCCTTCTGTCAATTGCAAAAGACCACAGCTTGGATTTGCATACAGACTATGTGGATACATTACAATATCATGGGTTCTTGGGAAGAACTCAATGTGTATGAAGGCCAATCTAGGCTAAAGAATGGAGAGCTGTAACTTCACATTGTTGTGAATAGGTAATAATAATAATAATAATATCTTACTATATTGCATTCTGATATTCAAGCAGAAAACAAAATTAACTACTTTAAATTCATTACTAGCCAACTGTGGCATCTGTTCAAATTTTCTTTGAATTCTTGCCTAGGAGCATGTCTATAATGTATGATATATTGCTCTGCCGTGGTATAAAATCCAAACAGACCACAGAAGAAATGAATTATTCCTTTTTAGCAATAGCAATAGCACTTAGACTTATATACCGCTTCACAGTGCTTTACAGCCCTCTCTAACCGGTTCACAGAGTCAGCATATTGCCCCCAACAATCTGGGTCCTCATTTTACCCACCTCAGAAGGATGGAAGGCTGAGTCAACCTTGAGCCGGTGAGATTTGAACCGCCGAACTGCAGCTAGCAGTCAGTTGAAGTAGCCTGCAGTGCTGCACTCTAACCACTGCGCCACCTCGGCTTTTTCCAAATTTGGAGACTTTCATAAAAAACTGTATGTATATGCATGGGTAGACACCTACATACTTCTGAATTTTTTTTAAATTTCTTAGCTAAGGACATATCTGGCCTGAAATATATTTTTATAAAAGTTGCTTAGATATATATGACCTGTATATATAGTCCATCAAATACAATGCAGTTGGATTCAGTGTAATACATATTTTTACTTCAGATTTTTTTTAAAAAAGTTGTTATGTATTAACATGATAGCTTTTTAAAAAAAATCTGAAGTAAAAATATGTAATAGTAATTATTACAAGCTTTAAATGAAACTCCTGTAAAGTTGTTGCACCCACATCTGAAACCCATTTCATTTGACTGGCCTTTTTCAGGACCAATCCTGAAAGAGACTTCCCTGATTTACAAATGAAGGACTCCAGCTTTGTGTAGTTTCCATGGATGCTAGACATTCATTTTCATCTCAAGCTTATTTTTAGTTGATGCATTTGTTGGCTGGGATTGTGAGTAAAAGGGGAAGAAAAGACACCACCGTTAGAGATGAATTCATTCCCTAGAGTTCTACGTAAGTATTTGATCACATTCTCTCAAAAAGGGTCCCTTCAAACCAGCATCACTCAGATAATGGATTTCCTGTATCATGTGGTCAGAGGAGGAAGAACATAGGGGTGTTTATCGCAATGTCTCCTGTGTCACCTAGTTTGGGAACCCTTCTCTTGTCATTTGTGGTTGCAAGGAGTGTTATTAGTAGCTCATCAAGAGACACTGAGATACCTTCTTAATATAGCTGTCTGTTCTATCTATATAAGACTGTTTATTAGACTGCTAAGCTATTTGGCTAAAGTCTGTTGAGGGTGGAACAATATTGAAAACAGCAGTAGAAATGGCATATCAATCTTTCCAATATCTGCATAGTGTGGACAGTGATTTTGAATGTCTAACTAATCTGAAGACTCATGATGTTCCCCAAGTATTTGTAGGCCTCTCCAGGTTTGAGGCTAAGTATCAGATCTCTTTGAATGAAGAAGATTTGGATTTGATTGGATAGGATTTGATTTGTCAACTTTCCATTATGTGAGAAGCTGCACATAATTGAAATTTAGACCCAACCAGTTGATGGCAGCTGAACATTGTTTAGCATGTAATGCAGAGCCTTAATTTCTCAGCAACAAGGTCATTTGTATTCACAAGGATTTTCACTCTTCTTTCATGAAAATGGAAATTTTTATTCCATTAGTGGTATACTGTAGAAGGAATTCAGTTGCCAGGTTAGAGATAATGGTGCAACCTTGCCAAATATTCCATGGAGTATATGGATTCAGCAGCTTCATAAATTTAATGATAAAAGTCTGTGCAGTCTGGTAGAAAACTCTGTAACTCATACCAACTGCAAAACTAAAGATAAAAATTTAGCTCTATATAGAAATTCTTCACTGTTTTCAGAGAGATGATCAGTGTTAGAAATACATAACACCTGTTTAAAGGTCAAATATTTTCTATGTAGGTGGAGTCTCTGAAAGTTAGTACTTTTGTCTATAATTGAAGTCATTCAGAACCATTTTGGTTCTGCCAGACCAGATAGATTTAACCCTATGTATATTTCGCTGATTAGAATTTGTTCTCATACCTTCTCTTGAAAACCATCTTTAAAAGTTTGTCCTTTTAGCACTAAAATGTTTTTATTTGCAATGCCAGGGTTCTGAGTAAGCATTCTATCTATTTATATCTTTCTGAAGATTATTAACATGTCCAGATGGATGAAATGCCTTGTTGTGTGTTTCCAGAATTACATCTAATATTTTAAGCAACTTGCATAATGAGGATGCATTGTTTTTTCTGAGTCTGATTCAGAATCAGATCAGTGAAAACAGTGATCAGTTGAAAGTCTTTGTTCCATGCTAACCGGTTGCAATGTTAGCTGCTCTTTAGAAGATATTGTCAGCTTGGATTTTGCAGTGTTACTTGAAACTAGTATTTATGAGCGTGTTTTTAATCAGTATTGCCCCTAAAAATTCTTTGAAAATATCTGAATCCTCTCTTTTCTACTCCCTGGTTTGGAAATCAATTTCTTTACATCTTAGAATAAGAGGAGGAAAGCACACTATTTGATTTGATCTACAAATTGTAATTGCTATACAAGCAATTGTAATTGCTACTCACTTAGTTACCACAAGTGGAACCAACAACACAGTTGCTAAATGGAAAATAACATGGCTGCGATGGGCTTATGTCATTACTTCCCCTTCAGTTATTAACTAAATCACAGCATTGCTAAGCTTGATAGGTTAATATGCGACTGGGACTTGCCATTTTACTTTTGTATTCTCCAATAATTCTGCTTGTTGGAAGCCAGTTGTGAAGCACAGGAATGGTGCTCACATGACTGCAGAATGTTGCAACGGTTGTAAACGTGTAGACTGGTTGCAAAGCTGGCTTTTTTACATCATAATTTCAAACAAGACAGTAACCAACTATCTGTAGTATATGTTACTCATTCCTACTATATAACTATTATAAATGATCTATTTCCATTTTTGCATCCTATCATAATTAGTATAATTGGAGGGAATCACACTTTTCCCAGAATTACTTCTATTTCAGAATGGGAATTGGGCTTCTAGGTGAAGAGCTTTGATATTGAGGATGATATGTATGTGCTGAAGGTGGATAAATTTGTCTTTCTCATTGCTGCAAATCTGTGAATCCTAGTTTGTGTCAATTCAATAAAATACTCAGTATCATTTTAAAATGCTATTAAATTTTGTGTATATTCTTGTGCCACATTTCTTATACTTGACCATCTTTACTACAAGTTTGCTTCATGTACAAGTTTTATTAAACAAATTTGCCTTAGTACCATGCATTTGAGTGCATTATTTTCAATAAGAAGCAAGATTTCGCTTTATAATAATTGTACAAAGCATGCACTGCAAAATTGATAGAAATGTTTATTTTGAAGATTAGTGAATTTCAATTTGTATATTATTAAAAATATGAAATAGGTTCAAAATATCACTCTACATTCATCTGAAACATTAGTGTTTGGTGTTGACTTGTGCCATAATCTCTTCATTTACCTTTTGTAGCATTTTTTTAAATTTTGTTTCCATAGTTGATTTTTCTTTCAACTCTAGCAAAAATAAAAACCAGGAGTAGAAGTGTATAAGCAATCAACTTGCAGAATAGATAGTACAGACATCATAGCTGACATTTTACCTGTCAAAAATTGATTGTGAGTAAGCAGCTGATACCATATTTCTTCCTTACATGTATTTGCATAGCTACAAGGGATGGAAAATTGGTGGATTTAAGATTAGTAGATTTTAGATACACACATACACACACCTTGTACTAACCTTTATTTTAACATTTAGAAATAAGGGAACAGTTTGTAGGGGGGGGGGTTGTATTTAGGTCACATCACAAACATAATATTACGTAGATTGATTTAATTGGCACCAGACATTCAGCAGAATATGCAGCTTGTGAACATATTAAACAGATGGAGTTTGACACTAAGGGTACAAATAACAACCTCTACACTTTATCATGTCAGCTTTTAATAAACCCTAAAGACCCATTTATTTAGGGTTCCAGCTGGAAGGTAGAGATTAGAGTTTGAGAAAGGTCTTTTGGAGTGGGTGGTTTTATTAATGTCCTGTTCCTTTCACTACATGCATAACACCTTGGGGAGATTTTTGCCCTTAAATAATATTTATAACAGTTGAAATGCCTACAGATAATGATTTTGAAAATACGTTTTTATATGGTAAAAAGTAAGCAAGCCGATACTAGATCAGGCAAATATTGGGTATGTTTGCTGCCTTGAGTCATTTCTCAAAATATAGGCAGGATATAAATAAATAAAATAAAATAATTAAAATAAATATGTAAATAAAGATATTTATACCGCATCTTCTGCACAACAGAGAATTTCTTTTATCCCTTCTTGTAAATTGGGTAGAAGAAAGAAGCTCAAAAAACTGAATAGAGATTGTACTGTAAAGCTTGCTTGCTTGCTTGCTTGCTTGCTTATTTGATTTATTTATTATGTTTATGTTATTATCTTTATAATGAAAATAGGCAGCAAACATACTTAATACTCCATTCTCATCATATTTTCCCACAATAAAAACCCTATGAAGTGAGTTGGGCTGAGGGAGTAGGAGTGGCCCAAAATCATCCAACTGGCTTTCAGGCCTAAGGCAGGACTAGAACTTACAGCCTCCTGGTTTCTAGCCTGGTACTCAACCAAACTGGCTGTCATACATAACAGTCACTGGAACTTTATCAGGGGTGGGTTCTGGATCCTTTTGCTGCCGGTTCGCTCAGGGTCGCGCCCTGCATGCGCAGAAGCAAAATCCAAGATGGCGGCACCCATGGATACACCGACGGAACCGGCTCCATGACATCATCGCCGAGCTACTAACGGTTCTAAAGAACCGGTTAGAACCAGTAGGAACCCACCTCTGAATTTTATCATAATGACTTCTTTATTTCTATTGTATGGAAGGCAAATTTTATTTCACTGCTTCTAGACCGAGACCTTGCCACACTAGTGGCTTCTGAAATGGTCAGGAATGCTGTGCTTAAATAATTCAGTTTTAGAAGCAGGTCATTGCCCAGACTGACCTCTTGACTCCAACTGTGAACCAATTAACACAAGACATACAGCAAATCTAGCAATTGTCTGGAATTTTTGTGACTATATTGCTTTGATCCCTGGATTTACTCTCTGGGTAAATATCCAGAGAGAAATAAGATCTCAGTCATTTACCCTGAGCCAGCAGCTCCATCATATGTCGAATTTTCCATAGCAGGTGTTTCCAAACCCCAAGCCACGGACTGTTAGGAACCAGGTTGTGCAAGCAGTTGGCGAGTGTGTGAAGCTTCATCTGCACATGCATGGGATCTAGGTTGCATGTGAAACCACCACTGCACCCCAGTCCGTGGAAGACAAATTTCCTTCTGAAACCAGTCCCTGGTGCCAGAAAGATTGGGAACCATTGTCCCACAGAGTAGGATTTAGATCTAAACCAGTGGTGAAATCCAATTTTTTTTACTACCGGTTCTATGGGCATGACTTGGTGGGCATGGTGTGGCTTGGTGGGCGTGGCTTGGTGGGCATGGCAGGGGAAGGATACTGCAAAATCTCCATTCCCTCCCCATTCCTGGGGGAAGGATATTACAAAATCTCCATTCCCACCCCACTCTGGGGCCAGCCAGAGGTGATATTTGCCGGTTCTCCAAACTACTCAAAATTTCCTCTACCGGTTCTCTGAACTACTCAAAATTTCCACTACCAGTTCTCCAGAACCTGTCAGAACCTGCTGGATTTCACCCCTGACCTAAACTCTTGACTGGAGCTGGGAAGACCACCATATGGTCTCTCTAATGTTAAGTTTATGACCAGGCTGAAAACTCCTTTTGACAATCCATCTAATCAGATAACAGAAGACTCCAAACAACTGAGGCATGCTATGGAAAGACACAATTACTTTGTCTCATTTTTTCTCTGTCTACTCGGCAGAATCTTCAGAAAAAGATAGGCGCCAACAATATCCCATAAAAAAGGTAAAGATATCCCCTGCCCAGTTGTGTCCGACTCTAGGGAGCAAGGCGTTTCCTAACTGAGAGAGCCAGTATTGTCCGATGATGCTTCTGTGATCATGTGGCTGGTATGACTATATGCCAAGGTGCACAGAATGTTGTTTCCTTCCCACTGAAATGGTACCTATTTATCTACTGGTATTTGCATGCTTTTGAACAAGAGCTGGGGCAAGAATGGGAGTTCACCCTGTAACATAGTACTTGGGTCTTGAACTGCCAATCTTCTGGTTGACAAGCCCAGCTTCTTAACCGCTAGGCCACTTTGCCCCTTCAATGATATCCCATAGATAACTGCAAAAAAATAATAATAATGCCATTGCTCAAAAGGTCTTCATTTGTACTGTACTACAAGACTTTAGGCCATTTTGTGTGAGGCTGTCCTGCTAAATGTCCTTGCTCTGAATCAACTGTGATATGCTGTACTATATGTAGATTGGGAAGGCATTTTGCAAACCTGACTTGTCAGGAAAAGATTCAATTCCTCCCTGGAGCTCTGAAAGGGAGGCATCCAGATACAGTGGTGGGGTTCAAAATGTTTTACTACCGGTTCTGTGGGCATGGCTTGGTGGGCGTGGCATGGCTTGGTGGGCGTGGCTTGGTGGGCATGGCAGGGAAGGATACTGCAAAATCCCCATTTCCTCCCAATCAGCTGGGACTCGTGAGGCAGAGAATAGATGGGGGCGGGGCCAGTCAAAGGTGGTATTTACTGGTTCTCCGAACTACTCAAAATTTCTGCTACCGGTTCTCTGAACTACTCAAAATTTCCGCTACTGGTTCCCCAGAACTGGTCAGAACCTGCTGAAACCCACTTCTGATCCAGAAGTTAAGGTTGGCTGTATAATATACTTTAAGAGCTGATGGATTTTGGAGCTACAGACAATGTTATTATCAAGCCCTACACCATTGAGGAAATTCAAGGAAGCACAAGCTATGCAAATGTTAGTAAACTGTTAATCTACCCTGAGATAAGTACAACATCTTAGAAACTGTAAAAAAAAATTCCCACCCCGATTTGCAGTAAGTTAATTAAGTTCATTAACTTTTTGAAAGATTTGAAATGCTTCTTCTCAGGTTTCTTGCCACCTGGGCTAAGTTGCCATTTATCATATAAACTGCCAACTTATTTAACCTCTATCTCTTGGTTGTTTATCTCTATTTTCTCATTTCTTTCCCAGCTTCCCCACAATGTCTTACATTTATAGACTGTTTCCCCCGCCCCACCATTACATAGAAATAAGCCTTACTAATTCAGAAATAGATTCACGAATGATGAATCTATTGAGAGCAATTTCTTGTACTTTGGGCAATTTTTTTTAATGTACAGCTCTTCTTTATTTCACCTTGTTTCAGCATCAAAAAAACTGGTATCTTAACTTTTCTTTTATGAATTCTCATAGTACAGTAGATAAATTGGCTTCAGATCGAAATTCACATATTCTTTGGGACTAAGAAAACATCTCATTTCCCTCTGAGTTACTGATTAAACGGCCTAGTGCCTTCTCTTCCCCTAGTCCCTTGATGGTGAACATATGGCACGCGTGCCACAGCTGGCACGCAGAGCCCTCTCTGCAGGCACGCAAGCCATCCAGCTCAGCTCCACCGCGCATGTGTGCGCGTGCCTCCCGCTGGCTAGCTGATTTTTGGGATGGGTGCGGGTGGGGCGCATGCAGGAGACGTGCGGCATGCACGGGGGGGTCACGCGTGCCTGTGCGGTGGGGCGGGGGTCACGGGCGCATGTGTGGGGGCGTGGGGGGAGCGCGGGGGTGTGTGTGGCGCCCTCCACGGCCCATTTTTAGTCCCAGGAGGCTACAAGGAGGCCTACTAGGCCCAAAACGGGGGGTTGGGAGATCACGTGCGCATGCGCAGGGGGGTGGGGGGAGCATGGGAGGGTCGTGTGCACATGTGCAGGGGCATGGGGGAGCATTGGGGGGGTCATGCATGTATGCGCAGGGGGGCGCATTGCATTATGCACGCGGCACACGCGTGGTTTCGGCACACGATGAGAAAAAGGTTAGCCATCACTGCCCTAGTCAATAGAACATCGCCATTCTTAAAGCCATTGCCCTCCTTAGGTTGGAATGGGGATGCCAACAATTGGGATTGGACCATGGGAATTAATGCTAAATTATTGGTTAAACCTCCATTAGTGGGCCTCTTTCTAGTTATAATGGCTGATACTTACCACTAAGCTGAAATAATCTTGTTCAATAAAAATTGAAGACAATGTGGTTACCAGCAGAATACATTGGCTCCTTGGGGTATGAGAGTGCCAAAGATATACTCCTATAGAGACTAAATGATATTGACATTTAGATGGAGATAAATAGCTAGGCACAGAAAAGTAGGACCTGGTTGACAAAAGGTACCTGAGGAGTGTCTAATTAGCTCTCTCTACTGACATTTCCAAACTAAGGAAAGCTTTCTTCTGTGTTAAGTATAATATACTCCCTTAAACATTATTGTACTATAGGGAAGATACTCTTAAGAACCCGTTGGAGAAATGTGTCTTTCCTTGAACAGGAGATATTGAGACAGCCCAACACATGCTGTGGCTTTTGAAGAGGTATCTGAATGATGTATATAGTATTCTACTTCTCCTTCAGCAATAGCCTGGGCAAACAGATAATTTCTATATGACTATTATTTTGGGGGTGTTAAACCTTCCTTAATTCAGATAGTAGCAAAATAACCTGCAGCAGCAGTGAAAATGAGGCATCAATTACTGCCACAATTATAATCTAGTTTATGTATTAACCACTGTAATGTTTTTATGTAATTTTGTATGATCTTGTTATTATTTGCAATTTTGGGTTACATCTTATATTTCTGGCCTTTTGCTAGAACAATAAACTATTATTTTGTATTCTGGAACACATTTTATTTTGGTAACTAACGTATGCTTTTTCATTGGAATCTTCGATACATAATAAATGAATTGTTTATTGCTACAAATAAAACAATAACTACAAAATAATTTTCCTCAGCTGAGCCCATAATTAATCAATGTATCTCTGAAATTATAATTAAAGACAATGGGAAAACCCCGCAATTGCTCAAAGAATGTTCAGTGAAGGACATTTATTTATTTATTTCTCAATTTATTGTATATAGCTGCCCATTTTATTTTTACATGATGCTAGACAACTTACAATAAAACAAATAAAAATGCAAAGTACATAACATAAAACAAAAATAAAAACACATAGTAGCCAGGCTTGATTTAACCTGTCATCCATGCAACCAGAAGATGGGCTCTAACTCATTGCCAGAGCCCCAGACTCAAGCATAAAGCCAGGTTTTCAACACCTTATGAAAAGCCAACAAGGACAGAGCCCATCTATTTCAGGGGGAATCATGTTCCAAAGTGTGGTTGCCACAGCAGAAAGGTGCCACAAGCTCTCCTTCTGGGTCTACCAGGTGAACTCCCTAGCTGGCAGTACCTGGAGCATGCCCTTCCTGCCAGATCAGGTAAGACAGGTAGAAATAACTGGGTAGAGATGGTTCTGTGTCACAAAGGGCTTTAAAGGCGACAACAAGCATTTTGAATTGCACCCAGTAACTGGCACCAGTAACTAACTGTGCCACCATATTTGGTGCCAGTTGAATTTTCAAATATTCCTCAGGGACAGCCCCACTTAAAGCATATTGCAGTATGCAATCTCACAGTCACAACGCATGGAGTGAGCTCCCTGGTTAAGGACCAGGTGTACCTGACTCACTGTCCTAAGCTGGGCAAAGACTCTCCTAACTACAGCTGTTCAAACTATGGGAAGGACCCCCAAGTTGTGCATTGGGTCTATCTGGGGCAACGCCAGAACCAAAGATGGAAGATCCCCAGAACCAGGAAACTCCTTGGTCTTGCTTAGTTTGAACTGAAACCTGTCGATCCTCATCCAGGCACTGAGAAAGAATCCCCAAAGCATCATCAGGCAGCCTGGAGTATGCCGCCAATATTTTACTTCAAATCATCAGATAGCATTAACCAGTGGCTTTATGTAGGTTAAATAGGAGATGTTCTCAGTCATTATAGATTAGTATCTATAATGGCAAATATTAGCTGCCTTCAGTAAAGTTGTGTTTGAAAATTATCAGTGCTTTAGAAATTTATTGATCTCATGTCCATAATAATTTCTAACTATATTTAACCAATCTGAAACATTATAAACATTTTGTTTTTTTGAGAATATTGATCTGAGATTTGCCAATGAGATGTATACATGATCCACCAATCATACAGGTTTTGGTCAAATGCACATAGAGTACTGAATTCAGAAGAAACAAATTCTGTATGTTTGTAGCAAAGGTTCATTATATATGGGATTGCTTGGTTGATCTCTACAGCATCTTCCATGCCCAAAGGAGCAATTCAACTTTTAAAAGGCACTTTTTGTAAATGATCCATAAACACAATTTATTAGATAAATGGAAAATGCAGTTGAAACGACACTAAGCAGACATCCTGAAATATGGGGGGGGGGGAGGCAGAAATAGAGAGCACACATGAGAGACTGAAATCAATCATGAATAATCATTGCATCAAGACTCCTTTTGAATGCAGTAATTCTGAAGCATGTTTTCAGTAACACTGTAAGCAACTCTTGAAAAATTCAGTTGAATCAGTTTATATTTTTAGCATTAGAACCATTTAAAGTATTTTAATTGTTGCATTGTTTTATTGATATACTGTATACATCAACAAAAATATAGAATGGAATATATATATGAGACGCTTGAAATAGAGAAATATTGGGACCATATACAGGTAATCTGTGCAATACTAAGTTAATTATATAATGTTCTTCCCAACAACTTTTATTTACTAAAGAATGAGTATCCATTGAAGTTGATGTAATTTGTCTACATGACTTCTAGATCAATTAATATACACTGTGGAAGAATCAAATAATTGGCCTGATTCGCTCTGAACCTATCTGTAAGATTTAAAAACATAGTTAGCACCACCACAGTATGCAAGAGAATCAGCAGGGAAGTAGTGCTAGGGAGAGAAAAAGAATGAAAAAGAGAGAGAATGGTGGGAGTGGAAGGAGAGAATGTAAGCTTAATGCAGGTAAGGCCACAGATGAAATAGAGACCAAGGTTGGAAGAGAGAGCAGAGGTAAAGAATTAATGGGAGTGAGTGGGAAAAAGAGTGAGTATCTGTGACAGGGATGCTTAGAGAAAGGATGTGATTTAGCAAAGATACAAAGTGCTGGAGAAACAGTGGAGAAAATCATAGGAAATATGGGTGATCCTATTTTTTTTGGTCATAGTTATCTTTAATGAGTGTTTTTTGCTGCTGTGTTGTTTTATATTATTTTAGATGGTTTTAATGTTGGTTATTTGGTATATTTTAATTTTAATTTTAACTGTTAGCTGCCCAGAGCCATGCATACGAGATCGACAGCCACACATCAAATAAATATAGCAAGAGGGGAAAAAGAGGAAATTGAGTTTTTATTGATATAATTCCCAGAGTATAGAGTTTTCAGTGCACCGAACTCTGGAAACCCCACTACCAGGATTATGAAAAGCAAAAAGTTGTTTACCTCACAAGACTACCCTTCTCCTGTCCTTTGCTTTGCCTGTTATCAGATGTACCTCCCTTTCCTGAAGGAGACTCTAGCAACATGTATCGCCTCACTGGAAGCAATTTCCTATTCCCGCTGGAGGTTTACATTTCTTTTGGTTAGCCAGACCTTCATTCTACCAAGGGCAACATTATTATTTTACAATTAGATTCCAATTTGTTTTCATAACAGCTATGTTGGGAAGAAAAAGCAACATTATGTCTGCATCTTGCCTGCCAACATCTATGTGTCTTTGGTATTAATTTGTATTACAAAACAAGGAAAGTAGAAGAAAAGCTGCAAAAAGGAATACCCTACACTAAACAAATGGTTTCCTTCCTCCCCAGGAGATAGATCAATAGCCAAGAAAAAAAGGACAATTTAAAAAAAAAATTAAAGGAAGAAGCTTAAGTCATGTAAATTAGGATGGAGGAGAACAGACAGAAAGCTTCTCATTGGCATTCAACAACTTCTTCAGAGCCCCCATGGTTCATTAGCTAATTTCTATTAAAACATAGAGCTTCAGAATAATAAAAAAAAAAGGCAGTGGTTCTTTTCTAAAGGTTTGTCACCACCGAAATAAACATCTCCCTGTTCCCAGGACACCAGAAGACAAAAAATTAACCAGAGGTTAACTGGGTCATTAGCTAAAGCACAATATAGGTCACCACAGTTTTAATTTAGTTTGCCTTCACCCAAGGAATTAAATGCAGCAACCAGTTCTCACAGCAGGACAGCAAGTAACTTATCAGCATGTTAATGTCTCTTGGATACCATGCATCAGATCTGTCAGGATGATACATGCCTCCTATTTTACAATTGTTTGATGACATATCTGGTATGCACAGTAAGAAAAAAAAAGTCCTGCATGACAATTGCACAATATTGTGTTTTTCATATTTGATGTACTTTATAAATGGTAAGCCTCCTTAGTGAATTTCAGAAAATATGTTTGTCTTTTTCCCTAAATGTAGGAAATACGGCTTTCTAAAAATGTTTAGATCTACAGGCATGAGCAAACTGTAATTCAGCCTGGAAATCTGTTTCATCACATGTGGGAAGAAGCTATGGTTATTGGACTGCAACTACCAAAGATTCAAAATCACGGAACGAGAACTTGACTTATTCTGAATTTGATAACTTAATTTCATTTGACTGAAACTGAAAGCCATGGCCAGATTGCTTGTGCTACAAAGGACAAAATAAAGGCTCCTTGGGCATGGTTTCTCCTCCCCCAACCCAAAGCAGGGATTGTTTTGGACCTTGTAATGGGATTAGTTATAAGACTCCTTGCTGTACTTGTTGCTTATAGATTCTAACATTTTTGGATGAAATACATCAAAATTAGCTAGAAACATTTTTTTCTTATTGATATACAACTCCACTCATCTGAAGGTCCCTAGGTTGTAGAAGGATGATTTAGGAAGTAGCTATATATAAATTCTGTCTCTGCATAATGTTTATAAATTAAAAATTACAGTGCACTGCAATCTACACATGGCTTATTAATTGCAGCCTTATATTGCATCTGTGAGATTAAAATCTTCGAGCTAAAAATAATGTTGTAATGTTTAACTCTCTTTTAATTTCCCTAGTTATCATTGTCCAAATCCAAGCTAATTTTACATTTTTTAAAAAGAAAAATTATGAGTTGCAGCAGATTTTAAAATGGGAGTTCCTGGCAGTTTGTGGTCTTCAAAATCCCATTGCCTGCAGTGCAGCTAATTCTTCCCCAGCTCCTACCCCTGTTCCAGTTTATGAGCTTATTCTGTCAGGGTCTGTTAGTTTTGGTATTGTTAGAGGTTTAACAGGATTTCATACTTGGTAGTGGCCCTCTGGGGACTCCTTTCCTCTTTTCACCTCCAAATGTGTATGGAGAGGTAGGGAGTCTAACTAAGAAGACTGCAATTACAGATTGTAATTCCTTTATACGTGTTTCTGGTGCTGGTTTTAGTGCTGGAGAACTTGCAAATGTTCAGTCCTTCTTTAGTCTCATACAGAACAGCCACCCTTTAGCTTTTAAAGTAAAGTATATTACAACTAGTTGGTTGAATTGAAGGAGACACCTTCTTCCCACCACACATAATTTTAATGCAAAATTTGTAAAATCTTGCCAATTTTGTTTTCTTTCAAACAGAATAAGTGGTAGGATTTTACAATCTGAAGTGAGGTATGGAGTGTTGAGCCATTTTTTATTTAACCATTGTCATCATAGGGATGTCTAGGAGAAATAGAAGGGTTCTATGAGGGAACAGAATTTAAAATTGCATTATTGCCTGTTTCATGGCCAATTGAAGACAGGAATATCACTAATAGTATGCCTGTGGGGCCTTCTGTTTGTATAAATAGGAGTCAAAATGGGATGCCTTGAAGAGGGATTTGCACATTACACTAATCCTTTGGAAAGGTCTGGTTGAGATGGAGAATATAGCCTTATTCTGTTGCATAATAGAGTAGAGCAGTGATAGCGAACCTTTTTTTGCTCGGGTGCCAAAAGGGCGCACGCATGCCCACACCATAATGCAATGCCCTCCCCCAGCGCATGTGTGCACAACCCCCCCCGCGCTGCCCCCCCGCACATGCGCGCAGGCCTCACTGAAGACTCCGGACTTCTGGTAGGCCCATGGGGCCGTTTTTCGCACGGAGGCTTTCCTGAAGCCTGGGGAGGGCGAAAACGGGCTCCCTCCGCCCTCCGGAAGGCCGAAAATGAGCTGGCCAGCACGCACATGCGCGCTGGAGCTGACATAGGGCAACGCCTTGCGTGCCCTCAGATATGGCTCCGCGTGCCACCTGTGGCACGCGTGCCATAGGTTCGCCATCACGGGAGTAGAGGGTGATTTTTTTTTTAACCAAGCTGTGTGGCAGACCTAATGAAAGAACAGGGGAGATAAATTTCAACTTAGACAATGCCCATGAAACATCAAAATTGCAATATTGTGCTTTCATAGAATGCCCATGAAACATCAAAATTGCAATATTGTGCTTTTGTATATAAATGTTTGGTTGTGTACTGTACATTGCCAGTTCTAGTGGGATCAAGAGCAGAATGCCAATAAAATTATGTTATAGGTAGGAGGAGAAGTAGTTCCTATGGACTAAATGTTGCCTTCCTGATACACTATGTAGATTTCCAGAGAAGTAATCATGTTAAATATTCGCATAAAAAGATATAATTTTTGTGGTATATATTAGTCTTTAAAGTAGCACAAAACTATTTTGTCTATTTGTATAAATGTATGTTGCCTGCAAAATTAATGACTAGCATGACTACAAATCTCTTAAAATACTTCAGGTGCCAAAATATAGTCACATCAACATTATCTGGGTTAAACATTCCAGTCATAGAGTCAATTCATTAGAAGTTGGATTTTTGCTTAATCAGATTGCTGCCCCGGCAAATGCAAAGTTTGTATTTTGGAAAAACACACAGTTGGCAATTTTACTAATGAAGCAGCGAAGGTGAGTTGCAACTAACATTGCAGTGTGCATACCTAGTAATTTTTTCCCCCTTGTAGGGGAGGACTTGTCATATTATTTGAAGTGATATTATGTTTATGCAGAATGCAGATATAATTATATACCTGACTGCTAAGAAAAATACCTCATCCTTAAAGAAATCCGGTTTAATTATGTGAAGGTAGAAGCCAACATGCCTCTGTTTTATTGTACTTTTTATGCTTGCTTTCTTCTTGAGTATAGTAAGAGGAAAGTCATAATGTTCTCAATGTGTGTCATAAAACTATTTTTTTTGTATTTGTTAGATTTTGTAGTCATTACAGATTTCATACGCTATCTGCCTATAATCTATTAGCTAAATTAGCAGTATTTTAATAATTGGATACTTCCATAAATATATCATTTACATTCCAATATCTTTCTTACATGCTGATGCCAAGGTTTACATACGCAAACATTATCTTGGGATACAGAACAGCATAATGAATAAATATTGTGCAGTTATGGCAGAGTTGTTTCCTGTGTTTGTGCATAATTTGTACAACAGAAGTATTTTTCTTTTCTTGAAGCAGAGATTTTGGATTTTTTGAAACTTGCAGTGATACCAGAAGATATTACTAAACAGCAAATATTTTTCACGAGCACTTATTTCAGATATGATCTGGCCTTACCTAATATATTAGACTAGGGAACAAAAAGATATATATATATTCAGTATATTTTTATCTGTTTTCTTGTATGAATAACTCCAAGACTCAAAGATAACAAGTATTTGGCACAGGGATGAAAACTGCAAATCCTTTTGCAGCAAAGCGGCACTCAGATTAAGTTCCTGTGAAATCTTTTCTCAGTTGCTAATTTCACACTTGATGGATGGAACTGTGAGCTGTTTACAGCACATAAATTTCATTTTGATAACTACTTCCTTGGGCTCTGAGCAGCTTTTGTATTTTCTGCCCTTGCTTCCTTGTTTTAAAGAAAATTTCCAAAGAAGAAAGTTTTTAATTCTTAAAACAGGCAAGTACCTGTACTTCAATGCTCTGTTATGATTCTGGATGCATATCTGAAGAACAATAAAAGGACAGGGCATAATATTTAATTCAAATCTCACCGGCTCAAGCCTTCCATCCTTCTGAGGTGGGTAAAATGAGGACTCAGATTTTTGGGGGCAATATGCTGACTCTGTGAACCGCTTAGAGAGAGCTGTAAAGCACTGTAAAGCGGTATATAAGTCTAAGTGCTATTGCTATTGTTTTTACTGTATGTTGTAATTGAGTGGGATTGGGGTAGCAACAGTTAATTGTCTGTTTCCTCAGGGAAGCTCCTTCAAGTTTCAGATAAGAAGCATTCGAGTGTCTGTTCCTAGGGGATTTTATTACAAAATACTTTGTGAAAAGTAAAGATTTTGCTGCAAAAATATGTTTTGTAGATATCTTATTTTTTTACATATATAACTTTGTAACCTATCTTTTAAGTGCTATTTATTTTATCCCTATTATTTCATTCCTTTAATTTCTGAGCCCTTATGCCTCATCATATTCTACCTTCCATCTTATTCTTTTCTATTATTTGCACATCTTGTAGGAACATTATGGTTTCTATAGTTTTATTTTAAGTTAACCTATTCTACATTTGTTCGTATTTCTTACATTTATAAACTATATTACTATATTGTACCATATATCTATATTCTCTTTCTATATTCTTATTTTATCCTTCCGTATTGTGCACACAGTTGTTTACCCAAAGATGCTTGCTGTACGTTTTGTGGCTCAGAGACTATATTGCCAGAACTGTGCTGCTGTTCTTTATAGCTTCCTTTTTATTGCCTGCTGCTGTCCTGGTCTGGTGCCATGCTTTACCCTGCTGTTGGCTGGAAAGAGTGATGATTGGAAGATTTAGCAGTCCCTCCTGCCAGCTAGTCTGCTGTGCTAGCCTGGCATTGAGTGCTTAGATCACTTTGTTTCTCTGTCTCAGTATCCTGGGCCATCCTATTGTCAATGTCTGGGCTTCCCTAGACTTGGCTGTCTTGGAGAGAGGGTCTAGCTTCCCCAGATCTTTTTTAGGTTTTTAACCGCACTGGCCCACTAATGCTGCTACCTTTGGCTCAGTGCTGCATTATGTGTTGTTGCCAAGTTCTCCAGAGTTTGCCAAGTCTTTCTCAAGGGTTTGTCATCGTTCCTTGGCATCTTTATCCCTTGTTATTTTGTTATTGCTGTTTCTTCTTCTTCTTCTTCTTCTTCTTCTTCTTCTTCTTCTTCTTCTTCTTCTTCTTCTTCTTCTTCTTCTTCTTCTTCTTCT
>QLTV01002845.1:518791-540164 GCA_003457575.1 Thermophis baileyi | reverse complement strand
CAAGGAAAAAAGATCTAAAAAGCAAACCACGCGTTGGAGAATTACATCCAGACCGGTTTCCAACCTCCGTCCACACAAACTCCCTCCTCCTCCCTCATCACCTCATCACCTCAGAGCTACAATTTTACAGGAATTGCCCTACACACACAAAACAACAACAACAACAACAAGCTGGACAGAGAGGACTGGGCATTTTCTTGTATTGCATAATATTTATTTCATTGCCCTTTAGTTTCTGCACCAGATGTAGAATGTATTGTCCATACATTTAATTATCCCAGTAATGACAGTGAGCCTCAGCACAAAATTATACTTTTGTGGAAAACAAACTTTGTGTGCCTATAGTGAAAACTATAAATATGCCATTTGCTGCAGCTTTGGACCTCAGCTTTTCACTGGCATCAATGAAGTTACGGCCATTTTGCAAATATTGGCACTTATAACAGAGTAACAGAATTGGAAGGGACCGTGGAGTCTTCTAGTCCAACCCCCTGCACTCTGCACCCATATCATTCTGGACAAATGGCTGTCCAATCTCTTCTTAAAAACCTCCCGTGATGGAGCACTCACAGTTTTGAAGGCAAGCCGTTCCAGTGGTTAATTGTTTGCACTCAGGAAATTTATCCTTAGTTCTAGGTTGGCTCTCTCCTATGTTCATTCATTCATTCATTCATTCATTCATTCATTCATTCATTCATTCATTCATTCATTCATTCATTCATTCATTCATTCATTCTATTGTCTATCCACTACAGGATGAAGGCCTCTTCTGCATGTTCCCAACCAATAGTCTTGAGCTTTCTTTTGCCAATTGGGCCCACAATACTTGCTGATGTCATCACTCCATCTTGTTTTAGGTCTCTGTTGTGAACACTTTTTGTCAAGTGGAATCAATTCTATAACTGCCTTAGTCCACCTGCCATCAGTTCTTGCTATATGACCAGCCCATTTCCATTTCATTTCTTTTACTCTTTTGATGTTATTATCAAAAGTGACATATTACTCACAATAATTATGAACATAAATCATACGTGTTTCCAAATGTATATCCTGAGTCTTTTGCTGTCTTTACTTACATAGATATGCATCTTAATGGATGTGGATGGGGACATACATTAGAAATTGCATTCAGGTGTATTGACACCAAAGTGTTATGGATAGCCTGTATCTATTTATATGTGAATTTTGCTGGATATTTGGCACTTGGGATTCTTGAACAGAAGAGTCTTAAGGTAAAGGTAAATAAGTCCCTGCAGATTTTACTCTGCTAGTCGAAAACCCCAACTATAGGGGGAGGTGCTCATCACTCTTTTAAGTAAGATTGGTATAAACACTTATATCTTGTTGATCGGTTGTTGAATGCTTTTTATTTGTGAAGCTGCATTCCCCATTGCAGCTTAAAGGCCTGATGTTCACCCCTCCACAGAACACCTGCATTTTGGTCAGAGATAATATACTTCACAAATTGACATTTAAATTATGTTCAGATGAGGCCAATTAAAGAGTCCATCTCTTCACATGTGAAATAGTAAAATAAAGCGCAGTGAATGTGCACCTAAAATTAATCCCCCTCTGACCCAGTTCTTCTCACTCACCGCTTTTAAAAAAGGAAGCTGCCCTGCCTAACGTCTATCTCCAAGAGGAAAGAGATTACATTTATTGTTTCTTATTACCAGGTTTCAGTGGGAACCTTGCATGTGTGATAGATTCTAGATCCCTTTCCATGTCTTCATGGGGAAGGTCTTTCCCCCCCCAAAAATAAGAATTTCTTGAATATAAAAAATATTCTTCCTTTCAGGAGAGAGTCACAATCTGCTCTTTCTCAGTTTGGTGTGCAGGAAATCCATCATAGGCTATGTCTTCCAAATAATGATTGTGAGAGAGTACCAGACATTTTATGAGAGAGTAGTATAGTCAAACAATCTTGGTTTACTAATTGCTCAATGTGTTCAAAACAGAACTACAATCACTGAATGTTTATAAGTTCACACATGGATGGGGGTTGTTGGATGTTTAGAAGGCACAAGAAAAGCATTCAATTTATTTGTAAAAGACTTACTGGCTTTATTCTGAGAATAATCAGGTGATGTCTTTCCCTTTATTTTCCTTGCAGCCTTCAGCATTTCAGTCCATTGCATTCAGGACAGTAACTGAAGAGATAATTTTTTCCCAGCCATGGTATAAAGGGGAAAAGATGCTTCTTTCCAATTTCAGTTCTCAATGTCAAAACTATTTCCCTTTGTTAACTTTTTTCTTTAATTTCTTCTTAGTCCTTGCTCAATCAGTTCTACAAGTGAAACTCAAGTTGTTACCAAAATAAATTATTTATGAATTAATGTTAGCTAATTTTTTTTTATTATAAAAGCCTTATAAGGGTTTTTTTTAACAAAAGATTTTTTAAAAATAAAATATAAAATGAACTCTTGGAAAAAAAACCACAGATACAGATAGTAATTGCATCCAAGCATGAAATAGAAATCCAAAAAGAAAAGAAATAAATCTTTACTTGGTGGCAGAACTGAAGTTGTTCTATAGTTGGTGGAATTATGTTAGAATTATGTCCTAAGTAGGACTTTCCTTCAGCCATTCAGAACTTCTTATTTTTATAATAAAAGACACTTATGAGCAGATCAGTTTTAGCTTATTTCAGGGAATAGGATCAGGAAATATAAGAGAATATAAGAAGCTGTGAACAGACAATAGTTCTTATATTTCTTTCTTTCCCCTTTAGTCATAACTAAAAGCCGTGTTTCTTAGCAAGAGAAGCACTTAATGTCTATGCATTGTTATTGTAATGGACAAGACTGGTTTCAGGCCTTTTGCTTCGGATTTCCTGCTCTAGCCCTTACAGAAAGTGACCTACAAATTAGACTGCGTAGCAGAATTCATAAAGCCTTGAATCTCTGTTTGACACCTATTACCGTAAGATTTCTTCTTATGAATAAAGTTCCTGGTCCAACTTTTGATATATTTAGTTTCCTGGGAAAGTAAATTGTTGTAAGGAATATCCTTCTGGGTTCGGTTCCAAGTGGGGAAAAAGACACTGGAAGCATGGAGGCTGTTTGGAAAGATGGTTTAATGGTGGACAGCAGGACCACATGGTTTGAGGTCCTGGGGAAAAGGGGGATCACATGCCTCGAAGATGTTGAAGAAGAAGAGAAAAAAGGGCGTTGCTGAGAGTCCCTGAGTTTTTTATACCCTCTGTTGGGCCCCACCTCAGAGTTTCCTGTTCCTGTATAAGAAATGTGCTCTGATTGGTGGTCAGATTCCCAGGGGGCGGGTCCATTGACAAAGGTGGGGGCATGTTTCTCCATTTCTCAGCCAGGGAAATATAATATTCTGCCTTTTTTAATATTTCCTAAAATATTTAATTCCTCTAGGAGGGGGGTAGGTGCTAACTTCCTACAAGACCAACAAGGTCTTTTCCACTAACTAGAGATCCCAAGAATTATACTATGGCACTTCTGCAGGGAAAGCATGTAATCTACAATTGAGTGATAGTCCCTCTTTATGAGAGATTCTCAATATGTCATTGAGTTGGTTGGTAGCCCTCTGCAGTAGATAAATACATATGCAACATGACTTTGCAATAAAATGCAAATGTTCTCAACCATGTTGTTTATTTGCTTATATAATAGTAATTTATGAAGGAAGTTAATGCCAGGATACTTCCTGGCATTGTTACTCCATGAACTAATTTTCCTGTATCATGTAACAGATATGTATATTAATTGCAGCATTTATTGCTAGGCAGAGTATTTTATGGAAAGAAAAAAACAATAATTAAAATTAATCAAATGACATTCTCTTGATATCAGAAAAGCATCAAGCATTTAAGGCAGTCATTTAAAAAATGTTCTGTAAGTCCCAAGATTTCTTTATGAGCCTACCTGCAGAGAACTTAATTTTGTTTCTGCAAGTAAATACAAATCCTGCCAAACATTTTTTCTTTTCAATTTTTCTTAGAGGTAATACAAATATATATGGTTCAGGGAGAACCATAAAGAATCAGAGAGGTAGAAAATACCACTCAGACCACGATCAATTCTCTGCTAATGTGCAAGAATCCAAATTAAAATATTTCTGTGAGATGGTTGCCAGGCTTTCACTTGAACGCCCCCAGTGAAGGGGAAGTTATCACCTTCCTATGAAGTGGATTCCACTGTCAAACTGCTCTTACGTTTTTTTCTGACTTCTCTTTGGAATCTGACTTTATTTTTTTCAATAATTTTATTAAGAATTATATTAAACAGATAAAACAATAATAAAAACCAAATAAAAAAGGGGAAAAATATTAAAAAGTCTGGAAGAAAGAAAAAAATCCCCCCAAGAACAGAGTAAGAAAAAGAAACTTTCTCCTTCATCCCCAGCAAGAAGCTGTTTGGCATTCTCAGCTTTGGTCCCTTGTTGCCTTGTACCATTCTGGGTCTGTCAGCTCCGAAGTATATTTTGTTGAGTTTATGCTTACTACTTACCTAATACTTCATTCTAATATGCAGGAAAGATGATCACTGGAAAAATCATTACGTCTATGACAGTCCTACATTTTGGAATGTCTTCTCCAAAGAGAAACCTCATGCTTTGTCTTTTCAAGGGCAAGGCAGCACTTGTATTTTTCAAAGATAGTTTTGTTGTTGTGTATGAATGCTTTGTATTGATTTCAATTAACGCTATATTTTTAAAATGTTTTATCTTGCATGTTGTTTATAAAGCTCTACAGAGTGTTACCTACTTTAAATGAATATATTGCAAGAATAACTTTTGTACAAGTATCTTTATAGCAAAGAAAAAGTAGATGTTTAACACATTTAATACATTACACAATTACCGTATTTTTCGGAGTATAAGACGCACCTTCCCCCCCCCCAAAAGAAGCTGAAAATTTGGGTGTGTCTTATACTCCAAATGTAGCTTTTTCGAAGCTTTTTTTCAGCCCCAATGAGGCGCTAGCGAGTGAAGCGATCTTCCGCACTTCGCCTGCTTCTCTCATTGCTGCTCCCTCCGACGATCAGCTGTGCTTTAGAAGCTGTTTTTCAGCCCTAACAAGGTGCTAGCGAGTGAAGCGATCTTCCAAGCTTCGCCTGCTTTTTCCATTTTAGAAATCTTGGTGCTAACAGTCAAGCGATCTTCCATGCTTTGCTAGCTAAGCGATCTTCCCTTTGCCTTTTTTTTTCATTGCTACTCCCTCCGAAGGTTTTTTCCAGCCCTAAGTCTTTGCAGGCTTTTTTCATTGCTACTCCCTCCGAAGAAGGTTTTTTAAAGCCCTAACCAGGGGATAAAATAATGTGCTGAAGCTGACCAGACTAAGGACGCTAGCCAGATGAATACCTGGTAGGCAGATTTCCCCCCCCTATTTTCCTTCCCAAAAACTAAGGTGCGTCTTATACTCCGGTGCGTCTTATACTCCGAAAAATACGGTATATATGAAAGTGCCTTGTTTTGTCTTGTTTTGTTTTAACCTTGTGTGCAGCTTCCTTTTTGGCCAGCATCAAAATACAGTTATAAAATACGACATCTTGCTTGAAGAGCCATAGCGCTGCAATGGTTAGAATGCAGTATTGCAGGCTAACTGCCCATAGCCTGGGATTCGATCCTGACGGGGCTCAAGGTTGACTCAGCCTTCCATCCTTTCGAGGTCGGTAAAAGGAGGACCCAGATTGTTGGGGACAATGTGCTGACATTGTAAACCGCTCAGACAGTGGTGTAAAGCTCTATGGAGTGATATACAGGTAGTCCTCAACAGTTCATTTAGTCACCAAAGTTACAATGGTACATTGGTACGAAAAAGTGACTTATGACCGTTTTTCACACTTATGACCATTGCAGCATCCCTATGGTCACATGACCAAAATTCAGACATTTGGGAACTGATTCATATTTATGACAGTGTTGTGGCCCGCCAGCGGCCTGTGTAGCTGGTAGCTGATTCAGACAGCGAGGAGGCTGGTATTGTGATTCGCCAGCGGCCTGTGCAGCTGGTACCAGAGTCGGACAGCGAGGAGGCTGGAGAAGGCTCAGTGCCAGAGGCAGGGATTCAGCCAGGACCTTCAGAACCTCCAGAGGCTGCCATGAGTGACGAAGAAGAAGAAGAGGAGCCTGTTCTCAATGCGCATGTGCACAGAGCTGCCAAAAGGCAGGAATGGCTCCTGAGGAGAAGGACTAGGGAGTAAGGCTTGGGGATAATTGGCCACTCCCATAGCCTATTTAAGGGATGAAAATGACTGAGGAATTTGCAGTAAACAACTCCGTTCATTCCCAGATCTTGTCTTGCAAATTCAAGCCTCCGTTTTCTGTTCCTGTTTGAACTTGGCAAAGCCTCTTGCAAACTGTTCCTTGGCAGCTTGCCTACGAAGAGCAAGGTGTGTGTGTTCTCTGCTATTACATGAAAGACTTTTAGCCAGACTTGTTTGATTTTGGCTCGGACTTATGCGGACTGCTAATGACACTAATTAGCAGCCGTTGAAAAGAAAAGACTTATTTTACTTTATTTGAACTCTGAAAGACTGCTAATGCAAACAATTAGCAGTTGTAAACAATAAAAAGAGGTTTGTGAAACGCTACTTGTGCTGTGTGCGTTTATCAGGAAGCCGGGTCAGAACAGACAGTTGCAGTGTTCCGGGGTCAAGTGATCTTCTTTTTGACCTTCTGACGAACAAAGTCAGTGGGGAAGCCATATTCACTTAACAGCCATTTTACTAATGGTTACAACTGCAGTGATTTGCTTAATCACTGTGGCAAGAAATATCGTAAAATGGAGGAAAACTCACTTAACTGTCTCGCTTATCAACAGAAATTTTGGGTTCAATTGTGGTTGTAAGTCAAGGACTACCTGTATAAGTTTGCTATTGCTATAAAAATATATATACACAGCCATTATCATATCTAATTGGCCAACTATTAGGAAGTGATGCTGTAGTGTTGTGAACTGAAATGACTGGGGAAATTCTGCTGAAACGTATTTGGGTACATTCAGGTAGTATATGATTATGGTAGCAGGTTTTGCTCCAATTTACAACTCTAATAAAAATATTTATTTCAAAGATAAAACTTACAAAACCAGCCTCTTATTTTCCTGATATATTTCCCTAGCTAAATAGAACAGATAATGACTACCAATTAGTTCCACAGTAGCTTATTTCTGTTTAGGGACCCCATTGCTAGAATGTAACTACTAAAAAGGCTGTTCGTTTGAAGTCAGCTCCATAATGGTGAAGTTATGTTGTTAAAACATACTATTGCGGTTCCTAAGTTTGTAGGAAACTCACTACTATTGTTTCAGGGAAGGAAAATGACCCAGTAGCACAAATTTCAGAACAGTGAGTTCTCTTTGTGAAGTCCATTAATTTTTGACATAGAAGTCACTTACAATTTAACAAAGATCTATGGAGATTCTCAGTCATCCAGGTCATGGTTGTCCCAAAGGTGCTTTTTCAAGAGCTTTGCAAGTTGACAACTGGACTTTCTGGTTTTTCTTTGAAGACGTTTCATTTCTCATCCAAGAAGCTTCTTCAGTTCAATTTAACAAAGGCATTTTTCTTATGAAATCTAAGTGTGAGTTGTTCATTGCTCTAAAAAGTTAAGAGCAGCTCACTTTCTTTTGGTATAACTACTCAAGAGCTACCTGTAGACTGATAGCAGTGTTGTCTGTTAACAGCAGGGGTGGGTTCTAACTTATCTCGCTGCCGGTTCGCTTCCTCCCGCGCCACCTGGCCGCGCCTCGTGCGCAGTGCCGAAAAATCCAAAAAAATTCCCCCAAAAAAGCCAAAAACAAGATGGCAATGCATGCGCAGTGCCGGAAACTCGAAAAAATAAATTAAAAAAATTCAAAAAAAATTTTTTTTTCAAAAAAAAAATTCAAAAAAAAAAAATATGGCGGTGTCCACGGACTGGCACCGACCGAACTGGCTCTGTGACGTCACCAGTGGGTTGCTACTGGTTCGGGCAAACTGGTCCGAACCAGGAGAAACCCACGTCTGGTTAACAGGTTCCATGACAACATACAGTGATTGTATCATTGGCAAAAAATGTAAAGTGTATATGAAAAGAATTTGAGTTTTCCTGACATAAAAAGCCCTATCCTGTTGCAGACCCATTTGGAGAGCATATCATCCATTTTTTTAAACATAGGAACAATTGTATAAAATGCATAACATACCAGAATAGATCCAGTGAGTTAGAAAATAGTACCGGTATATAACTTTTTGTTTTTTCATTGGCAAGATGGTAAAATACCCAGAAAAAATTGAGAGGGAAAAACTGTTTACAGGATGCAATTTTAAATGGAAGGACTCTACGGATAAATGCAGCTTGACTTCTAGCAAATGCTCATTTTAACAGCCATGCTTTTAAATCCTTCCTCATTACTAGGAGTGGGAGTGAAAGTTCTGGATGGGATGAGTTTCGCCTAGAGCAGGGGTGTCAAACTCAATTTCATTGAGGGACGCATCAGGGTTTTGTTTGACCTTGCAGGGCTGGGGTGGGCATGGCCAGGGTGGGCATAGCTAGATCGACATCACTCGTGTCAGGAGCCCCTGTGGTGGCCCGAGGACTCTGCCAGCAAAAATGGGCTCCTGAGCTCCATTTTCAGCTGGGATGGCCTCCTGCAACCCTCTGCCAGCGAAAACAGAGCTCGGGAAGGGGGGCACACATGGCCCTCCTGAGCTCAGTTTTCACTGGCAGAGGCACTGCAGGCAGGTCCTTTGCTGTTTCCAGGGCGGCCCCGGGGGCCAGATCTAAACACTCCGCAGGCCGGATCTGGCCCCCAGGCCTTGAGTTTGACACCCCTGTCCTAGAGGGGACTTTCTGCAAAGAATACTAGCTTCCAAGTTCCTTCTTGTTGCACCTTACAAGGAGTAGGAACTGCCAGCAAGCCTTCTCCACAGACAAATCCTTTGCAGGCAGATTCTGTTTGGAATAGGCAGCAAGATAACCAGACCCCAAACAATGTGGAGCTTTAAAGGTGATCACTAGCACCTTGAATTGCATCCTGAAACAAACCAATAACCAACATAGCTGTTAAGTTCTGGGACAGAAGAGGCTTCAGACTTGGTAGAATGCAACAGCTCTTTATTAACACTATGTACAGACTCCAGCAGCACTCCAATCTGACAGCTCGCTTTATATAGGGAGCTGTCAGTGTAACCAGCCAATCCGGGCTCTCCATTTTCCCGCCTTAATGGAGGAGCTGACTGTAAACTATGCAGTCTCAATGTAGTCTCAATACTTAACAATAGCTTCCACAATATTGGTGTCATACTGGGTTGTTGCAGTTATGTACAAGTCAGAGCTTTTTGCACTAGTTGCAGTTTCTGAGTGGTCTCCAAGGGCATGTAGAGTGTATTCTAGTAGTCCACTCATGAGATGAGAAGGGCATGAGTAACGATGGTTGATGCTTTCTGTTCCAAGAATAGTTTCATTTGAACATCAAACAAAGCTTGGCAAAGTCCTCCTAGCCCCAGCTTCCACTTGCTGTTCCTCCAAGAGCTCATAGTTCAGGAGCAACTATTTCTGGGAAGCTCAACCCCATCTAGAGCTTAGGTTGATATTGTCCCAGAGTTAGATGGCATGGTGGAATATAGTATGGATAGATTCCCAGGAAGAAGGGATTGTATTGCAGAGGACCAAGACAGTTCTTCCCTAGAAATTCTTTGAGTATATCTTTAACAATGTAAGTGATTGTTTTAGTTTTTGCAAGATTTCTGTCTATAGGTTAGGAACGATGAAGAAAATTGCTTAGAAGTAACTACATGTTTTTTTGGTTTTGGGGACCTGACAGATGGCTTCTGAATCTATAGCCATTCTCTTTTGCAAGGGTTGAATCTCAACTGAACTAAGACAGCCTGAGCTGGGTCTAGGGCAGGGGTCTGCAACCTTAAACACTCAAAGAGCCATTTGGACCCATTTCCCACAGAAAACAAAACACCAGGAGCCAGAAAATCTGGGTGGGCATGGCCAACTCGACATCACTCCCTCCCACCCAGTCACATGAACCCCCCAGCCATGCTTACCTAGGTTTTGTGGCTCCCCGTGTTTTTTTTCTATGGGAAACAGCTCTCTCTCTCTCTCTCTCTCTCTCTCTCTCTCTCTCTCTCTCTCTCTCTCTCTCTCTCTCTCCTCTCTCTCTCTTTTTCCTTCTGTCTCCCCCCCTCTGTGTGTGTGTGTGTGTGTGTGTGTGTGTGTGTGTGTATCTCGCTCTCTCTCGCTCCCTGTCTCTGTGTCTCTTCTCACTCTCTCGGGAAGCCCTGCATGCTCTCAGGCTCTTCGCTACCCGGCTCTCTCTTTCTCTCTCTCTCTCTCTCTCTCTCTCTCTCTCTCTCTCTCTCTCGCTCTCTCCCTCCTTTCCTCCCTCCCCGGGCACCCTGAAGACAGGCAGGCAAAGTACGGGACGACACTCTCCCATCATCAAGGCAGCATCCACTGAATCCTTGCCAAACTGGGCAAAGGTGGAGAGAGGGGAGCAGACAGAGACGAATCTAGCTGAATCTGTGTCTCTCTCTGTGTCTCTCTTGCTGCTCAACTGCAGCAGGAAACAGCAGGCGGCTACTTCCGGCCTTGGTTGGTGCTGGACGCACGACCTGCTCTCCACCTCGAGAGAGAGAGAGAGTTGCCAGGGGCGAGTCGGGCAGGGTCACATTGTGGCTCTGCGTTGTAATGGGCTCCAGGAGGAGGAGGGGACCCAGTCTCCCCTGGCATTGTGAAGCGCGTTTTTACTGTGCTGCGCAAGGCGCTGCGAGAGTAGCGGGCAGGCCATGGAGGGGGTATTGGGTCTTCCCCCCGCCCCCCGCCAAAAGGAAAGCCAGCCAGGCTTCTCTCCTAGAAGCCCCCCTATCCTCCCCCCTGTTCTCCATAGTGGGTGGAGTTATCATCCAGAATGGGTTGATCTTGTCCAATCAGCTGAGCACTGAGTCTGTCAATTTTATTGAGGGCTCCGCCTTTGCCTCGAATCCCCAGTTACGACTCAATCCTCGGTCAGGACGGACATGGCTGGATCATCTCTATTTTGGATTCTACATCTGCCTTTCCTAACGTTTCTGTTTCTATAAATTGTGAGTTGCTTGTCCCTGGCTTCTCCTTTGACATCTGAAAGCCGGGTGGATCTCGGCATCGAGCTTCGGTTCTAGCCGCCTTAGCGACTGCCCGTGCCATCGGTGGCATCGAGCCGTACGGGGGCCTGGCCCTTGGCTCTGTCATGGGAGTCTAGGCTCCCCCCACTTGCCTCAGCATTAGCACTTCTCAATAGGGGCTCCGGCTCCGCTAATTGGGCAGCAGCAGAGGTTGGGAGCTTTCGTGCTCCCCCCTCCCTGAGCACGATCTGACAGGGAGGTTTTTCAAGCGCTGCGGAGAGGCTTGCCTCCGAACTGTATTTTCTCGGCTAGCCCAGTGCCATCGCAGGAGCCTAGGGCTAGAGCGACCTGACCATTGGATCGGTTTTCCTGCCGCCTGTCGCTGATTGCGCTTGGGTTTCCAGTCTCTAGCTCTCGTCGCCGCCAAAGAGGGACTGCCGCTGGAGCCTTGCGCTCGTGCGGCTTGTCGTGTGGCTGCCATTTGAAATCCCCGCTTGGCGCCCCGCACGGTCAGGGGTCTACCCACTCTGCTGCCAGTTGGACTGTTCGGAGCTGTCTCCTTAACACCGGCTCCCTGTCTGCCTCGCGGACGATTCGGGCTCCGAAAGATCCTCTCGGCAGGTCACTACTTGTCTTGCTGCCGCCGGCGACTATTTGACAGGCCCAGACAGGCGCGAAAAGATCCGTTGGCCATTTTAAGCCTCTGACGGCCATTTTGATTGGCCAAATAGGTGCAAATACTCTCGTTGGCCATTTTAATTGCCACCAACCCTTCGGCGGTTACTCTGACAGGCCAGATAATTATTAGCTCGGGGGTTTAACTTGGGAGGTCTGTAGCCCTCCTTACCAACCGACTGGTCAGTCGATATCAGGGATATCCTCCTGTTTTATTTGGTGGATCAGTGTGCCATAGCCTCGCCATGGCTGACAAAGCCTCCTCTTTAAGATGCGGGAAGAGGCAGAAGAAAACTGGCTCCCCTCCAAGGGATGAGTACCAGCCCAGTACCTCCAGGGCTACCTCTGCGAGGCAGGAGGAGAGGTCCGACCACTCCAAGAGATCTAAGGCCTCCGAGCGCGATGAGTGCCGCAGGGACAAGGCCATTCAAAAAATATGTGCCCAGTCCACTGCCAAATCTGCAGCTGGCTCTGACCCACATCCATCCTCGCAGGGTGAGGGGCTCCCTGAGCCTGCGTCATCAGGGGATCGCCATACCCTGACCATATGCAAATTGACATTTCTGATTCCAATTTTTGGGGCGGCATAGTGCCGAATGCGGTTCCCCTGGTCCCTCCTCATCCACAGTCAGCAGCTAGCAAGCCCTCGACTTCTTCTGCTGGACCATCGGGCACTTCAGTAGCTACTACGGTACCCCTGCATCCCGCCACCTTCCAGTCTTTGATTTCTGCAGCCATACAGCAGGGCATCTCCGCTGGCCTTAGCCGGTTCCAAAGCCTGCCTTCGGTGGTCTCTGAGCAGCCCCGCATTACGGGCACTTCTTCGGCCCCAGTCTCGGCCGCCAGGGGAGCCAGCCCCCACTACTACTCCAGAGACTTGTCGGAGGAGGACCTTTCCAACGGGTCCGACGTGGAGGAACACTTGGACGTAGAGCTATCGGATGATGAAGGATTCACTCCGGATCCACCTCCCTCCTCCTCTCTGTTCAATCCGGGGCTCTTCAGCTCCCTACTATATAAGGCCAAGTTGGCAGCGGGCCTAGAGGACCCACCCACGGCTTCGACCACTTCCGCTGCATGCCCGAAAGTTTCTCTGTTTGCCGACTCTATGCCGGAGGCAGAAATAGTTCCATCACCTGCTCTATTCATAGACACGGTTCAAAGCCAATGGACTTCCCCGGCGACAGGCCCTATGACATCTTCCAATGACCTTTGTTATTTTAACATGGCCTCTGACCTATCACAGATTTTACAGGTTCCATCTATTGACGCTCCAGTGGCAGCCCTTCCCCACCATAATGCCAGGGGATTCGGAGGAGCTCCTTCGGCCGGAGGACAGACATTCGGAGCAGGTGCTCCAGAAGGTTCACCAGACGGCTGCCTAGGCTGTCAGGGCGTCTGCCACTGTGTCATTTTTTAACCGTTCCTCGCTTATATGGCTACGTCAGTTGCAGGAGCACATTCCAGCGTTGGACCTTTGGGCCCAGCAGGATATCACCAAATTGATCGCCGCAACCCAATTCTCGGCGGACGCCACCCTCCAGGTGTTGAAATTCGCTTCTAAGGTGATAGCTGCTTCTGTGGTGACCAGATGTATGCAATGGTTAAGGCAGTGGCAGGCGGACACTCCCCACAAGTGGCGCCTGGCGTTCGCTCCTTTCAAGGGACAACAGTTGTTCGGGGAGGCCCTGGAACCAATATTGGTCGAGTCCAGGGATCTCTAGAAAGGGCAACACTAGATCCCTACCCTACTCCTGTCGTTCCTTTTGTGGCCCCGATCAGAACTCCACTTTCTTCCGAGATCAAGGTCAGTACAGCTCAAGGCAGCATCAATTTTCAGACAGACCTGGCCGGGGGATATTTTCCAAGAGGCCCTTTCGGGGTGGAGGAGGCCGCCCCTTGAGACACCCCAAGTGAGCCCATGCCCGATCCTCCCATTAGGGGTCGCTTGGTCCTTTATGCCACCAGATGGGAGGAGACCACCCAGGACAGGTGCGTTCGGGAGACCGTCTCCTGCGGTCTATTTCTAGAGTTTCTCTCCCTACCTGCACATTCCCATCCACCCACTCCATCAGCAATACCTCCGGTTCTGCTATGCAGGTAGGCACTATCAGTACAGGGCGCTCCCCTTCGGCTTATCCTCAGCACCTTGGGTATTTTATGAAGGTGCTGGCAGTGGTGGCGGCCCACCTTAGAGCATTACCCATGCGTGACCAGTGTTATCTGGACGATATCCTAATTCAGGCTCCGTCAAAACGATTGGCTCTGAGCCATCTCCAGATAACCATACGATCACTGCGACACCACGGGTTTTCGATTAACCTAGATAAAAGTCACCTGGACCCCTCCACCACCCTTGTCCGTCTGGGAGCCATCATAGATACCCTAGAATGCAGGGTCTCCTTGTCCAAGGAGAGACAGGATAGCATTAGGGAGCTATCCACCCACATGCAACTCCAGCGCAGAGTTCCGATTTCCCTTTTGTCCACTCTCCTGGGGAAAATAATTTTTGCCATTGCCATAACACCTTGGGCGTGACTGCATTCTAGGGATCTTCAATGGTTCCTTTTACCCTTCCAGAGAGTGGGCCGCAGCTCCTCCCCTGCCAGGGTCCTGGTTCCTCCAGAGATTTGCAGATCCCTCTCCTGGTGGCGCTCTCCGGCGATTGCACAGGGGTGCCTCTTCCGAGAACCCAAGCATCTGGTCATAACCACGAACGCAAGCCTCTTCTGGCGGGGTGCCCACTCTCAGGGCCTGATTGCTCAAGGCAGGTGGTGTGCCAGCGGAGGCCAAGTGTGCCATCAATTGGCTGGAACTCAGAGCTATCCATCTGGCTCTGAAACACTTCCATCGTCTAGTATCCAGGCAGCACATCCTAGTGCTAATGGACAACGTGGCGGCCAAAGCACACGTGAACAGGCAGGGGAGAACCCGCTCTCAAACCCTGATGCGGGAAGCCAAGACACTGGGCCTCTGGGCAGAGCATCATCTCCTGTCCCTCTCGGCAGACCACATCTCCGGGGTTTCCAACATTCAAGCGGATTGGCTCAGTCGGGCGACCGTCAATCCAGCGGAGTGGCGATTGCATCCGTCCATTTTCAAAGACCTGACCAACATCTTCGGTCTTCCTGCAGTCGACCTCTTCGCGATCCCGGAGAACGCCCAGCTGCCGAGATTCTTCTCAAGGTTCCAGTCCCGTGGAGCGGAGGCAGTCAACGCCTTTCTCTTTCCTGGCCCAGTAATCTGCTGTACGCCTTCCCTCCCCTCCCAATTCTTCCCAAAGTCATCCAGAAAATTCTGGATGAACGGGCGGAGGTGATTCTGTTGGCCCCCCACTGGCCCAGGAGGGCGTGGTTCACCGACTTGAAGGCGCTGTCGGTGGCACCGAGTTGGAGGGTTCCGCTGACCGAGTCCTCACTCAGCCAGGGGCAGTTGGTTCATCCGGACCCGGGGTGGTACCAACTGACCGCCTGGCACTTGAGCGGGGCACTCTGAGGAGGCAACAGTTCTCTTGCAAGGTCATTGACACCATGATGGCATCTCGAAGGCCTTCCATCGAACGCATTTACTCTGCAACGTGTAAAGCGTTCTGCAATTGGTGCACCCGGGAGGGGTGTTCTCCCGTGCAGGTAGCGATCCCCAAAATCCTGGACTTCCTCCAGGGGGGTTTGGACAAGGGCTTGTCTCCAAATACTATTTGAAGGCAGGTCGCGGCGCTCTCGTCTGTCTTGTCCTGTGGGGAGGCTGAGTCCCTGGCGCAGATTCCAGCAATCCGTTGGTTCCTGAAAGGGGCCACCAATTTGTGTCCCCCAGTGGTCCATCGGTTTCCAACTTGGGACCTCACAAAAGTCCTGAACTCACTCATCCAGCCTCCTTGTGAATAAGGTCGGCCAGCCTCCGCCACCTAACTTATAAAGTGGTCTTCCTGGTGGCCATCACCTCGGCCAGGAGGATATTGGAACTGTCAGCTCTTCCGGTCTGCCAGGACCTATGTGTATTCCATCGGGACAGGGTCATTCTCAGCTTGGACCTGTCCTTTGTGCCCAAAATCAACACCTGGTTCCATCGGGCCCAGGAAATAGTACTGCCCAATTTTTGCCCTAATCCGGGCCATGAATTGGAGCGCAAGTGGCACAAGTTGGAAGTCTGGAGGGCTCTCCAGATTTACATTTGACAGACTGCAGGTTTTAACAGAATGGAGTCTCTCTTTGTCGCCTTTTTGCTGACATCCTTGGGTCAAAAGGTCTCGTCTTCGACCATCGGTAGGTGGATTCGAGGGGCGATTGCTACTGCATACGACATCTCGGCAACGTCCCGGTCAGCTCAGATCATGGCGCATTCAACGCGTAGTGCGGCAACTTCGGCGGCGTGGGTGACCCAGGCGTCGCTTGAAGAGGTGTGCTGAGCAGTGACCTGGGCGACTTCATTCCAGTTTGTCCGTCATTATAAAATTGATTCCTATGCGTCGGCCAAAGCGGCATTTGGACACAGAGTATTGCACTGAGTATTTGATGAAGGACACAGTTAAGCCCAGTTTTTTCCCTCCCGAGGACAGACTGTTTGGGTATGTCCCATTCTGGATGATAACTCCACCCACTATGGAGAAGGGGCGTTGGTGCTTACCTGATATGCCTCTTCTCGTAGGGTGGAGTTATCATCCAGCCCCACCCAAGTATCACTACCTGTATATATATTAAGCGGAGCACCGGTTGGTGCCATGACTCTTGGAAAGCCACGTCGAGTCTGTATTCATCGGCTTCATCGTAACTGGGGATTTCAGGCAAAGGCGGAGCCCTCAATAAAATTGACAGACTCAGTCCTCAGCTGATTGGACGAGGTCAACCCATTCTGGATGATAACTCCACCCTACGAGAACAGGCGTATCAGGTAAGCACCAACGCCCCCTCCCTGCTCCCTTCCCCCTACCCTCCACTCAATCCCACTTCGGGACAGAGAAGCGCGTGGTGGAAATGCGCATTGGAGCGATGTCAGAGCGCGCCTTCTGACCCTCCAGTGCTTGGCCCGCAACTCTCCGTGCTCCTCCAGGCCCAGCTTGCTGAGGAGGGGGGGAGCAGCCCTGATGCCTCCACTGCCCCCCTCTACGGCCCCAGCCATCGCTGCCCAGCTTCCTCAAAGGCACAGTGCATTTCAAAGGTGGCAGCTCACATTGGAGGTGCTGAACAGTGTCCTGCTGCGAGAGCCAGGCCAGGCCTCTCCACCGTCCGACTCGCCAATGGGGGCGCTTCTGCTGAGCCAGCGCCCCCCTCTCCCCGCTGGGCTTTTGTACTCGGCACTCGACCAGGGGAGGGGAGCGCTTCCCCATGCTGCCCCCTTCTTTCTCTTGCCTCCGCCGACGAGGGAGGAGGAAGGCCAGGCTTGGGGGATGGCCCCCACCCCGCAAGATCCACCCCCGCTGTTCTCTCCCAGCCCTCTTTGCTGGTGGCAACAGCAAATGTACCAGGCGGAATCCTGTTGCTGCGCAAAGGCAAGTACAGGGGCGCTTCGCTCCCGCACTAAGGCTCCGCCCATCGCCACCGCCACGACAAGGTGACAGCTCTTTCATCCCTCTGCCGCGACAGGACCACAGGGAGCCGCAGCAGGGGGTGAAAGAGCCGCATGCAACTCTGGAGCCGCGGGTTGCCGACACCCGGTCTAGGGCAACTCATCCTGGCTGAATCGCCACAGCCATCTTGCCCCAGTCGACTCGCCCTGGCCAACTTGCCATAGCCGACTTGCCAAGGGACAACTCATGGGATAACTCAAGAGAGGGACAAGTGAATTGCAGTGGGTCTTCTCTTGCTTTAGGTCTGAATCTTCTCAAGTTAGAAGTCCTCAAGGCGGAGATGAGTTGCAATTCTACTTGTCACTCTCTTGAGTTATCCCGTGGTGAGTTATCCCGTGGTGAATTGGCTGTGTCAAGTTGGCCACGGCAAGTTGCCCCATTCGGGCCTGAGCTAGAGATGTATAAGTAGGCATCATCAGCATATTGATGATACAAAATTCCAACAAAAATAATATTTTTGGCTGTGCTTAGACCTCTTTCTTTAAGAATCTAATAGGAAGGTATGCAGATTCCAGGGAATTATATAATTTACATTTAAATTAGATAGAAACTTTTGGCATCAATGCATACAATATGTCTAAAATTTCTGATAAAATTTCTGATTAGATTTTATTTAACTTGAATGTACTGCATGTACAAAATGGTGCTTTGGCTTGAGGGAATAGGATAATATTAGTAATCTTTTCAAACTTGAAAATACAATTCTGAAACAAGATTTGGTCTTGTGCTACACAATGTTATATAATATATTAATGTAAAAATAAATATTCGGAACATCTTTATCAGTCAAGTGTGCTTCCTAACCTATATTGAATTTAATTAAGCCTCTGCTTGTGTTTATTTCTACTGCAAGAAAATTAATGGTAATGCTTCAGCTCTTCAAGGAAATTAATGATCTCTGTTGATCCTGTATTCTTATAATCTCCTCATTACCTTCCCTCCTAAATCCTGTTATGGATGGAATGCCAGTAGTTCCATAAGTAGAATGTTTCAGTGCTTAGGGCAGGGTGTCTGCATTTTGAACATGAACCAGCTGTTTCACTTAAGCATCTCGTTCCTTTTGAACAATTTATTCAGATGATGACTCTCTGAATTGCCCAAATTTTGCAATCACTAACCATGTGAAGCAATGATTTATCAGCTTGAGACAGAGAGGAGCCATTTGTTAGATACAGGAAAGGGTAACTGGTTCATTTGCAGGGCTTGACATTTTGGATCTACAGCATCATTAAAAGTAAATGCTTGGTCTCATAATCCCAGTTGGAGAGAAAAAAAGGAAGTGTAAATATTTGATTTTTTAGAGCAGTGCTGGACAGACCTTGCAGGATATTACTGATCAGCTAAGTCATTCTTAGTAAATGCTACATTTCATTGGCAAAGAATTAATATAAAAGACAACCGTGAGCTCCAGCCAGTAGAACTGGCGGTCGGGAATTATGGGGGCTGTAATCCAAAACACCTGGAGATTATATTTTAGTTTACAACTGGGCCGTGTGTGTGTGTGTGTGTGTGTGTGTGTGTGTGTGTGTGTACCAGTGATGGTTAACCTTTTCGGCACTGAGTGCCGAAACTGGAGCACGTGCCGGAACCCAGAAGAGAGCAGCTGGCCACCGTGCGCATGCGCGCGGGAACAGCTGTCCGGCACGCATGCGCGCGATGGAACCCGGAAGAGCAGCTGGCGACGCCACGCATGCCCACAGACATAGGTTCGCCATCATGGGTACACACACACACACACACACACATTAAATATATGTGTGTAAATATATACACATATATATACATATACCCTGTTTCCCCCCAAATAAGACATCCCCTGATAATAAGCCCAATCGGACTTTTGAGTGCATGGCAATAAGGCCAAGCGCTTATTTCAGGGTATGTATATATATATGTGTGTGTGTGTGTGTGTGTGTGTGTGTGTGTGTGTGTGTGTGTGTGTGTGTGTGTGTGTGTGTGTGTGTGTGTACAGTTACTACAGAATTTGTACAAATAGACACTGTTGTTCATGTCTGTAATTCAAATCGATGTTGGAATTGCCTGATCCCTGTAAGTAATCAGTTTAGTTTATTCATTGTTATTTGAAGCATCATCTGAATCGATCCATGCTTGCTGAGGAATTAACCAAGAATTTATCTACTACTGTATTCAAGGAAATGCATAAAAGCATTTAATATTAATGCCACTACTTGAACAAGAAATGCAAATATCTCTCTACATACATTGGGGATTTCTTGCAATTCAAAACTGTAAGAGAAGTTAGTAAGGCGCAAAATGCACCTGACTTTTTAAAAATTAGGTTGTTTTATAATCATTGATAACAATGTGACTAATTTATAACAAATCTCATGCTTCACAGCATAAGGTGTTCATTTGCAGGGCTTGCAAGAGCTGAGAAAAGAAAGAGCCTCCTGATATAATTACTTTTTCAGTTGACTACATTCATTGTCAGAGCAGGGGTAACTTGGCCTCTGGGAAAAACAAGATAGAGTGATGGTCAGGAACACTAATGCTATGGCAGCTACTTAAAAATGGCTGTTATAAGACAAACATTCATATTTTTCATCTTTAGGAACATGGATTTTGAGAGTTTGACAGTACTTTGAGTTTATAAATTAGATTACATTGCAAAATTCAGCCATATTACTGTGGTTGAATTGGCTATATTTCTAGGTACATTTCAAGGTGATGCTTATTACCTACGAAGTCCTAAATAGCTTAGGCCCAAGATACCTGAGAGACCATCTTCTCTGGAGGGAAGCTATCCATTCTGTCCAATCAGCTCAGAGGGGTTCCTTCTCTTCAAGAGACTAACCAAAGGGGGACCCAGGTTTTTTTTTTCATTTTTTAATATAACAGATATGAAAAATACCATAATGGTAATGCAATAAAAATTTTAAAAAATTAAAAATTAAAGAACTAATAAAGAACACAATTTCTTGAATGTACTCTTTAACATTAGTAGCATACATTTCTTCTCATCCATTCAAAACCCCAGGCTTGATAAATTCATAAAATGTCAAATTCCAAGTGAGTGAAGTATATATCAACTTCCCATTTTTGTTTTTACTATTGTTTCCTCAGGATTATACTGGTATCAACATATGTAATGATCTCAAGATCAGTGTTTGAGATTAACTCCAGTTCCTCCTCCTGTTTTGCAAGTTTATTCTCACAGCCCATCACATAGCCACCATGGAGCCACAAAATCATCTGCTATTACTCCATCCATAGCATAGCCATATAGTAGCACTTTTTAAATGACCTGTTCCTTGTCGGGGAGAAACAGGCCCAAGGAGCCTTGAAGAATAGTCAAGGTAAAATTGGGTGGGTAAAATTATTCAGATATGGTCAGAATTGAACTCTTACTGGTCTGATGTGACTGATACAGGCACGACCTAGCATAGTCATGGAGTGTTCTTCATCTCTTTGAGTGAGTGAATGGCTCCACCAGCCTTGAAGGATGTTGCATGCCCCTTCTCAATAGACCATGATTGGATCTAACCAGATGGTATCCAGCCGGTTTAGACCGGTTCGGGCGAACCAGTAGTGGCAACCTGTGGGTGGACCCACCCACCCACCCACCCACCCCGGCGCTATGCCATCCTATTTAGGCACATTTTGAAGCTGCATACATGCATGCAAGCAGCGCGCGCGAGCAAAGTGCATGCGCGGAAGGCCACGGGTTGCCGACACCCGGTCTAGGGCAACTCATCCGCCCTGAATCGCCACAGCCATCTTGCCCCAGTCGACTCGCCCTGGCCAACTTGCCATAGCCGACTTGCCAAGGGACAACTCATGGGATAACTCAAGAGAGGGACAAGTAAATTGCAGTGGGTCTTCTCTTGCTTTAGGTCTGAATCTTCTCAAGTTAGAAGTCCTCAAGGCGGAGATGAGTTGCAATTCTACTTGTCACTCTCTTGAGTTATCCCGTGGTGAGTTATCCCGTGGTGAATTGGCTGTGTCAAGTTGGCCACGGCAAGTTGCCCCATTCGGGCCTGAGCTAGAGATGTATAAGTAGGCATCATCAGCATATTGATGATACAAAATTCCAACAAAAATAATATTTTTT
>QLTV01002845.1:492154-518336 GCA_003457575.1 Thermophis baileyi | reverse complement strand
TCTTTAATTGCAAATGTTCTTCTTAATGAAACCATTTAGAGAATGCTTAGCTTTCTTTTCCTAAGCTAATGTATTTACATAAGTGGCCCAATAAGACTCAAAGCATTTACTGTATGACAAAAATGATTTTGGTCAAGGTTAAGATGGTTCACTCAATCACTCTTAGCCATAATAGCATTGGTTAAAAAGATTGCTTGTTATTCTTTTTTTACTTTATCCATAAAATATAAAAAAAGTTGTACCTTAAAAATAGCTTCAGTTTTATTTTGTATTCCAGAATACAATTAATGTAAATAAACTCACAAGAGAAAGATAGTTCCTAAACAGGTACAAGAACTGTAACTTTCAAACCCTGAATTTCTTCTTCTTATTTCTAAGATTCTTAGAGTCTAATGTACAAATTTTATCAGAGTATGGCTTCTAATAAGACTGTGGATTTATCAGAAGTGGGAAAACCACTATTCATATTATAGCCTGCACATATGTCTAACCTTGCCTGTGTCATCTATAAGCACTCCAAGATCATAATGCTGACATTTCTTTTTCCTGTTGAATGAAATCAGTCCCACAACACGTATGTTAAGTCATGTTCCCAGTTTTGAAGCAAGATAGATACGGTTTTGCCTTGGAGATTAATGCCCAAGCTTGCTTGTTTCTGCTTAGTTTTCTTCTTCAGCTACTTTGCTAATAATGAAAGTAACTAATCTCTTTCCTTTAATTAGTATTATGCAAAAATGCACTTTACAATACACAGCACAGCCCTTCACAAAGCAACATACAGGACCAACAGCTTTAGGCTCTATACCAACTACCTCTCCTCCATATCCCTTGACACCCCCCTAAATATACCCCCCTTCCAAAAAAAAGAGGATTGCAGCCAAACTTAATGATGTTGATCAGACAAATTTTGTTCATTACTTGTCTGTTCCTATCAAATTATTCTGAATTGTCTTTCACCTCTACAAAGTAGCAGAGATGGTATTCTGCCGGTTCGGACCGGTTCGGGCGAACCGGTAGTACCCACCCACCCACCCACCCCGGCGCTATGCCATCCTATTTAGGCACATTTTGAAGCTGCATACATGCATGCAAGCAGCGCGCGCGAGCAAAGTGCATGCGCGGAAGGCCACGGGTTGCCGACACCCGGTCTAGGGCAACTCATCCGCCCGCGCATTCACATTTGCGAACCGGTAGGGAAAGCACCCACCCCGGCGCTATGCCATCCTATTTAGGCACATTTTGAAGCTGCATACATGCATGCAAGCAGCGCGCGCGAGCAAAGTGCATGCGCGGAAGGCCACGGGTTGCCGACACCCGGTCTAGGGCAACTCATCCGCCCGCGCATTCACATTTGCGAACCGGTAGGGAAAGTAAGTGAATACCACCTCTGGATCTAACCATTCTGGATCATTTTTATCTAATGTCCAACTTTGCTTTTTGGCAAAGGTTGCTAAGAAGGTGATCAGGTTGCAATTACAGAGGGCCTTGGAAGAAGCAGATTATCCAAACATTTTCCAGTTGGGATTCAGATTTAGTCATAGTATTAAGAAAGCATTGATTGCACTTGTTGATCTATGCTGGAGCCTGGACTTGATCTTTCAGCAGCTTCTAATCCCATCAATCACACTATACTTCCGGATCAGTTGCAGCAGGTTTGAATGGGAGACATGGTATTATAGTGGTTCTATTTGCACAGCGTACCCTTAAAGTATATATATATATAGATAGATTTCATAATATGAGTTTTAAAAAGTAGCATTCTCCTTTTAAAAATTTAGAATGCCTTTCTGCGGCACAGAAGGCATTGCATCAGAATTGGCCATAGAGGCAAAAAATTTCCTGCTAGATTTTGTCTTTAAAACCTTTTTGCCGCATAATCATATGTAAACATAAACCATATCCTATGGAAGACTTTGTCCAAATATGGCTTATAATGTCTTCTCTTTCGTGTCCTGGATCAGATTATGATTGATTTTAGGGCAAAAGATGTTTTCAGAGGATTGTTTTTCTCATTGCTATTACAGCTCTCCATTTGCTCATAGTGGAAAGGGATAAGAGGATTTTGTTTTCTTCTATTGCTGCTTGGTTTCATAAGGCATGTGAAGAATAGACAACAAAAAATAGTAACAGAAAAGGCGGGGTTCTGGACTCCTACTGAAGCGTACTAATGTCATGCCAACCTCTGATACCTTATATTGCAGGAAAAACTCTAAAAACTTTGAAAAAAGCATATATTCTCCTCCCCCAAATGAAATATGGGTTGCACATGATAGCTATTAATAGTGGATATGATTATTTTTCTCCTTTGGGCTATAGTTGTCAACATCTTTTTTATAAGCAATAATCAGAGCGGTTGTGAAGAACAAAATATGAGAACCACCAATTCATGTTTAAAACTACATTTTGAGGAGAGAAAAGGGGACAGAAATATTACACATTAATTGAAAACTGTCAAGAGGGAAACTTTTTGTTCCTAGTGTAGTTCAGAGTTATTAAGCAATCTTTCCATGCCTCACAGGGGAAATCAGTCATCGTCTTTTACTGTGCTGTTCCTAATGGTAAACCACTATCAATAATAGCCTGAGGATAAGAAAGTGGGTATTGTTTTAAGAATAAAACTTTCAGCACATACTTTACTACATGGTATGAATGCTGAGTCATTGAAAGGACTATATGTAAATAGCTGCTCCTTAGAGGTGAAACAAATGACTGCAAGATGCCTCAGGTTCTGAATTGATTTTAGGTTAAATTATTACAGTGCATAGGTGAGAATCAAATAGAAAGGCCCCTCCCTGAACTAAAAAAAAATACAGTCCTATTCATACAAAAGGGCTGGTTTTCTTAATTAAACTAATTAAGGGCCTAACATCTGCATTCATTATAATGTGTAAATCCAAAGAATAGGTGACTTTGGTAACCAAATTAGTTGCATGAAACCAGATAAACACTGGAGTGAAGATTAGGGTAACATCTTTTCCTGTCAGTCAAATTAATGTATCAATTTGCATAAAATCATAATATTTTTGTTATTCATTTTGTTTCTAGCTCACATTTGAATATTTTTCCATTTAGCTTTTATTTTGCTTGGTGCATCTCAGTAATTACCCACAATTTGGTGGATCAAGTTTTGTCAGTTGTGTTTTTTAAGAGAAACAAATGTAAAAGTTCCACAAACAAAAAAGCCCTTTAGGACCCTAATTAATGGTTTTTCTTTTCTTTTCAGCTTGTAACAGAAAGATATATTGGCTAATATTACATTCCTTGCAGACATATGCTAATTAAAAGGCATAGTATATACAATTGGTCTCCATCAAAGTGATTGAAAGCATACAAAGATGCTTTCTTTTGCCTGTGGGGAGCACATGGGGGAGACACTATCAGTCACCATGACGTGTCTTGGGAATACTTGCTCCTTTTTTGGATGCATACTATTTTAATGTAGAAAAAAGAATTGGCAAGTATTTCATCTTCTAATTTTATATGCCACTTTCCCAACTCATTGCCCTCCAGATGTTTGGGATTCAACTCAATTCCCAATCAACATGATGGCTGAAAGAAGAAACTTCTGAATCTGTAATTCTATAGTTTTATAGGGTAACATGAGTTTAGATTCAGTTGATATTATAATTATATTCCCACATGTAGCCTGAAATGTACCAAACAGGGCAGATATTTAATTGCCCATGCTTAAATCCAACATATCTGATTCTGTTGAGTTCCTGGATGTATTTATTTGGAAGCACTATATTTGGCCCTTAAATATTCTATACATAGAAAAGTGACATACAGCATTAATAACAGAATAAGTCTAAATAGCTTTTGCATTTTCTTTTATATGAATTTATATTGAAGAATGCCATAAAATATTTATCATCAGTAATACATAAACAAATATATTTATAACAAATACATAAACCATATTATGGCTCAAAACAATTATTTATAACTCTGTTTTACAAAACATAATGCAAAACTTACAATTTATGTAAAATATTTTATCCCAGTTTTAATTAATTTCAAGACAGTTCACTAAGCTATAATTACGTTAACATGTCAACAGTGCTTTAAGTAAAGTCAGTGCACTCAACAGAATAAATTCAATTCAGCAAATCAAAAGACTGCAAAAAATGATTGTTCTTAGAGTTCCATGATTTTTACCTGTGTTGCCAATCAACTGAAACTCTTTATTGATTTATTAAAAGAAAAAATATCTGCTTGGTGAAAGTTTGTATCTCTTCTGGGAAAGACTGATTAAATTGAACATGACTATTGTTCTATGAAACTCTCCGTTCTTTTGTCAATTTTGCATGAACTAACTTGAGAATTTAATGGATTGGTTAATTAATAGTTAAACTCTTATGTGTTTGAAATGTGCGGTTTTGTCTCTTAGGACATTTAATTTAACACATCTGGCATTTAAGTGCTATGGCATGCTTTGTCAGCTAATTGCTATACATAATGTTTTACTATACACACTAATTTTAAAGATAAACATGTTACTAAATTATAGGTTACTTTTATGTGCCTCTACTTTGCATATATTCAGCTGAGGCAAAATGAATAAGTTATTTTTTTTTCTTTTGGTTATCTGTTGTAAAATGTCAGAGAAGTAGTGGCTGCATCATGGGAGATTTGTAGTTTAAACTTTACAGATTATTTTTTTTAGAATGCTTGTGTGTGAATTTGTTTATATACTGCATTCATCTACCTATATATGTATATAGTGCTTTGATTTACATACATATTTGTTCCTGAATGATCTAGTTAGTATGTGCTTTTTATGGTTATGTATGGTTAACAATTTAAATTCTGAAAAGTGGCATATTCATTTAGTAATGTCTGCTCTCAGGATTATTCTACAGAGCAGACTGTTCTGAACAAAAAAATAATGCATACTATGTTTCTAGTAATCTTAGAGTAGATCATATGACCCTTACTCTTCATTTGTCTCACATGGTTGGAGGATCCACTTATTTTTTGCCCTGTACTCATCTAGTTGTTGTAGGGAAGCGTTCAGTGGATGATTAAATTGATTTTTTTCAGCCAGTTTGTCTCAGGACTTGACAGTGACTCTGAGATCTGAGAAAAGGTGACCCTCCCAAGTTCTCCCAGCTGGTTTCCATGCCTAAAAGAGGACTTGACCACTATATCAAGCTGGCTTTTCTAGATCCCCTGTAATATTGGAAATATATTAAAATATAGATAAGTTTAGATAGAGTTACATTTAGTAAATGAGGAAGGGTTGTAAATATTTGGACAGAACTAAGTTAGGAAAGGCTATGCTAAAGTATTGTGATAGTATCTCGGGGCAGCGATGAAGGAATGATTTGTTTTCATATTTTAATACAAACTAATGCAATTCTTACTTCCAAATGCAGTGTTTTGTTATTCTCCCAGTTTGGGAATATGGTTCTCTCCAATCTCAACAAGCTAACCAGAACTGGGTAATACTTGAATTGGAGACCACCAGGAAATACTAGGTCTGTGGATTATGCCAAGAAGTGTAGAGGGAGCTTGGATAATAAAGAAAAAATATATATGAAGAAAACAAAACATGAAAAGAGTAGCAGGCAATAACTAGGTGACCTGGAAGAAATAACCTGAAATGAACTCTAGCTGACCTGATGAGTGCAATCATTATAATCTCAAATAGACAAAAGCTAGATGTTGTAGGCAGGTGTAAGAAAACTTGAAAACAAAGATACTCATGTTTATGATGTAACCCTGCTCAGCTATTCTTTATTAATTCTATGAAAATTAACTCAATGAACCTATCAACTGGATCATATATATTTGGTCTTGTTTCTACTCTAGTACATTTCCTTTCTGGAAGAGTGCCCATTGATTATTGTTCCATTTTTAAAAAATAATGGTTCATCTGTTCACTCTCTGCAGCTTACTAGTTGTTTAATTTGGGGTATTTCCCCAATGGAAGTAAAACAAGATCCCCCAAGGAAGATAGCAAATGATATCATGTATTTTCCAAAAAACCCCACAACCCCAACCATATAAGGATTATCTAGAAAATCGCCAGGTGTTGAGCTAGACCTGAAAGAAACTTTATATTCCTTTATATATTCCACAGAAGGGGGCACAATGGCTCAGCAGTTAAAGATACTGAGTTTGTCAGCTGGAAAGCTGACAGCCTAGGTCCGTGATGGCGAACCTATGGCACGCGTGCCACAGGTGGCACGTGGAGCCATATCTGAGGGCACGTGAGGCGTTGCCCTATGTCAGCTCCAGCGCTGGCCAGCTGATTTTCGGCCTTCCAGAGGGCGGGGGAAGGTCGGGTTCGCCTTCCCCAGGCTTCAGGAAAGCCTCTGGAGGCTTTCCTGAAGCCTGGGGAGGGTGAAAAATGGCCCAATGGCCCAACCGGAAGTTTGTTTCTGAACTTCCGGTAGGCCTGTTGGCTCCGTTTTTTGCCATCCACAGGCTCCGGAGGCTTCAGTGAGCCCTGCGCGCATGCGCGGGGGGGAGCGTGGGGGGGGGTTGTGCACGCATGCGCGGAGGGAGGGCATTGCATTATGGGTGTGGGCGCGTGCGCCCTTTTGGCACCCGAGCAAAAAAAGGTTCGCCATCACTGGCCTAGGTTCAAGACCCGAGCACCACGTCACGGGTGAGCTCCTGTTACTTGCACCAGCTCCTGCCCACCTAGTAGTTTGAAAGCATGCAAATGCAAGTACAGGTAGTCCTCAACTTACAACAGTTCATTTAGTGACCGTTCAAAGTTACAACGGCACTGAAAAAAGTTACTTATGACTGTTTTTCACACTTATGACTGTTGCAGCATCCCCATAGTCGTGTGATCAAAATTCAGATGCTTGGCAACTGATTCATATTTATGACTGTTGCAACCTTCTGACAAGCAAAGTCAGTGGGGAAGCCAGATTCACCCTAACGACCATGTTCCTAACTTAACAAATGCAGCGATTCACTTAACAACTGTGGCAAGAAAAGTCGTAAAATGGGGCAAAACTCACTTAACAAATGTTTCACTCAGCAGCATAAATTTTGGGCTCCATTGTGGTCGTAACTCGAGGACTACCTGATTAATAGGTACCACTTCAGTGGGAAGGTAACAGCATTCCGTACACTTCATAATTATGCTGGCCACATGACCATGGAAAAAGTCTTCAGACAATGCTGGCTCCCTTGGCTAAGAAACGGAGATGAGTGGAGCGGGAAACCTTTACCTTTATATATTCCACAAGAACGGCTCCATGATAGAGAACTGTTGACAGCAGGTTCCAATAAAAACACAAAGTTGATGTTAAAGCTAGAAGTATCAAACTCTTGTCTGAAAGTAAGTATGTTTAAGAGGCTTTTTTTTTTAATACACAGAGGTCAGTTCAATTTAGCAGAAAGTTTGTTCCAAAATCTCATTGATTACAGAAAATCTTTCTTCCATATGGCAGCTGCAAGCAAACCTTCTCAGATTACTTCAGTAAGGAGGATTAGGGAGAAAGAAATTGCTCTTTCAGATAATATGGACCAAGTTGTATATGTAACATGGTCTCTTTGAATTTTTCAGAAATCAACAGCTGTTGAGGTCTATACTAAATTGAATACAGTATTAGGATTAGACACAAAGGCATAGTGCATTAGTGTAAAATTCAGTTTAAAATGAAATCACCAAGACGTGTAGCCCTAGTTAAAATTATTTCATCATCTTTTGCAGTCACAAAGCAGCTCAAAGTAATCATAAGGTATAAAGCAGCTCAAAGTAATCATAAGGTATATAAAATCATACATCTATAGGCCAAACCAGTAAGTTTAAAAGAAATAAGAAGGTACATTAGGAATAAAAAACACTATGACTAATTAAGCAAAATAAAGTAAGAATAAATTTAAAACTAAAACTAAAAAAATGACATAGGTGCCCCTGAATGAAACAGTAAAACCACTATAAAGAATTTAAATCTCTCACAAAGTCAGTGAGGATTATAATACGATACATTCCACATAAAATGTTATGGAGAAAAAAATCAATCTTTGACTTAATACTGAGAATAAATCATATCTGGCCAACCATGCTAGATCAGATTTAGGTCCTATTAGTTACTATACATCTTATTTTATATGCAACCATACAGAATCTGATTACATTGCATTTTAGATTATTTACCATCTAGAGATAGTGAGGTGAAAACAAAAAGCTAAACCCTGAAATAATATAATCCAATCATTGAGCCTGTTAATCATTATCCATTTGTTAGTGTTTGGATTCAGTTGAAATAGACTTTCCTTTCAATTGCTACAAAGATATCCATCTTGAAACCTAATCAAAACTCCTTTGTACTTTTTTACAAAATATATTGGACTGATAACAGTTTTAAAAAGTTATTGCCTTAGATACTTAAGAATCTGTGGTATGTAACCTAAGAAAAAGATTTCTGCTCTCAAGATTGAAATTGAACCAGTTCTTAACAGAAGAACATCATCAACACTTTGCTGACATTGACTCAAATAAATTACTGTAAATCATATTTAGAAAAACATGGTAATATAAATTTGGATAAAAAGTTAATTCTACTTAGGGTTCATTTATTCAAAGCAGTAAAGTTTAAGTTACTTGAAAGAACTGTAAGTCTTGTTAATACTCGTGAATCTATTAAATACAAATTCAATTCATAATTTGTCTGGTTACCCCTAGCACTTGCATACTTACTCTGGTTCTTGTAATAATATCTTTTCATTGCCCCATTTTCATTGCTTTCATTTTCCCATTTTTAAAATTCTACATTTAATTTTAAATATATACATCATTCACTGAATATACACTATTTTATATGTTTTATTATCGAACACTGGGATGAAGGACAATAGGAAGATTAGGTTACAGATAGGGTAGAGGAGGTGATTGTAAAATCTAAAGAGCTGAAGAATCTGAGACCCATTCTTCCTCATAATCTGCTAGTTTTATTGGGCAGATATTTCTCTAGGATTTGGAGAACAACTGTACCTATATAAACTTCTTTTTAAAATAAAGACTTGTACAATAATTTTGTTTGCCGATAATTCAAGCTACAGCTTGTGAGGGAATGGGCTAATTGTACTACGTGATTACCTAGCTGACAGCTAGTGTACAATTATTAGTCAAAGTTACAGAAGTTATATAAATAGTGAGAAAAATGTTACTATGCCTATTAAATAGGCGGAGTCGGAAGCTAGTGGTTCTTTCTGAATAATTCTTCTGACAGGTTTCTACAATGCTGAAACCTGTGCAAAGTCATCATTGCCCCTAGCAACCATTGTCTGTTTTGACTAAATTACTGATATTGTTCCGAAGCAGTAAAGATTAGGGCAACCTATTATTTTCTTTGAAATTTTTATCCAGTAGCATTATATAGTACCCTTGGTTTTTAAGGGACCCCTTTAAAAAGAGGACATATTCTTATTTTAATCTTTGTATGCTATTATAATCCTTTTGTTGTGTTTGCAATAATTAAATCCTTCAACTTGCTATAAATTTAGATTAGTTTATAAATTTATAAAAGTTCTAAAACAGCATAGAACAGCTTAACACTTAATTCACAAATGTCATATCAAATTTTAACCTTGTTTGTTTGTTTTGAACAATTTCAAAATAAACAATTGTCTCTTGTCTCTTATATTTTAAACCAAGAGTTCAATTCATTTTAAAATATAAGAGACACTCTCACTTCCTTGTAAGCCAAGCTTCCCATCTTGGTAGTACCCTTCACTTGTGTTGTGACCGCTCCTGTAAGAATTCTTAGTCATTAGGTGTAATGTCGATGTATCAGAAAGATAGCAGTTTGGGAATGCCATCTTGGTCCATAAAATGAATAGGATCCATAGACTCTGAATAGAGAGAGTATTGGCATGATATTAATCTCATTTATTTAATTTATACTGTTGGAGGATTCTCACATTTAGATACTATCTCCTCCACCCCCGGCAACTTTAAAACTGACAACACCAGTATATGAGGTGCTAAGAATAAAATGTCTGATAGTAGTGGTTTTTGTAAAAAAATAAAATAAAAAATCTGGTAGGTGTGATTTCTTTACAAAAAAAAAAAAAAATCTCATATGGAAATCCTCAGAGTTGCTCTGGCTAGACAGAAGTGAAGATTCTATTTTAAGAACTCTGACAATTTCAGAAGCATTTTTGTAATTTCATTTGGACAAAGAGTGTGCTGTGCACTCATTTGAGACTTTCTTGGTTTAAATGATCTCTAAGAAGTTATTTCATCTCACATTCAATGCATGGATGTTTCGCTGATAGTGACCCAAATGCAGAAAAATAAATTCTACTTCTGGTAGCCTAGAAAACAATTTTCTGCAAATTTGTGGATACTTCAGAGTAATTCCTCTGGATATAAACATCCACTTGACACTTTTGTGGGAGATTATTTGAGTGGCATTTTAATGTTGATGGGTTCTAAAAGAGGGAAATAATTTATCAGATTCCTCTTGGGATGGGAAAGGGATGTAGAGAAGGAAGTGTGGGGCATCATTGTTAAGAGAGAAAAGAGAATGGTTCTCAATTTGTTGCTGATCCTCTTAACTCCAGAGTCTGGGATATGATATGAGTTTGGGGAGACCTTCCATCTGTAATAAAACCTCATTTGTTTATAAGTTGATGCTAAATGAAAGGATCTGTCTGGCTGTTGTGTTCTACCTGGTTTCAATACCAAAGGAAGGGAGGTAGGGTGGTGATGATCTTTAGAGATTTTTTTCCCCGCATATGGCACGTGTTAGCCAGGGATCACCGAGGCGGCTGGCTGCCTCTGTGAAAGGAATTTTTTCGGGCGGTGTTATCTTTACCCGCAGGACGCCTGAATGCCGGTAGGCAATCGGGGGAGGGACTTTTCTTGTCCATACATGTTTTGTTCACTCACGGGAATCGAGCTGCCGACCTCAGCGGTGCACAGGCCTAGCGTCTTACCACGTGAGCCACCGCAGCCCCCTATCTTTAGAGATAACTTGCTGTGACCAAGAGTTCTGCTCTTAAACTGATGAGATGAGAACGCTGGTATATAAAGTAAATTTATTTATTTATTGAATTTATATGCCACCCATCTCACAGTTCGAGGCAACTCTGGGCAGCATAGTACAGTAAAGCCCTAGAGACATGTTGAGACATGTGCACTGTCTATCATGCTGGTTAGCAACATTTCTTCTTGGATTTTTGAACTTGTCACTGAAATAATATTGGAATTCCCCTAGGGAACCATTTTCGTGCTATGGGAGCAAGGCTGGGGCAAGACTCAGGATTCCATTGTCTTCATGGGAACCATGGACTTGTCCCAAGCCGTCACAGCTTGAACTCACAGGTGGACATATTACAGACCTCATTTTTGCTTCGGAGCAATTGCTGGGAGATCTGAGATGAAGGAAGTTGCAAATGTCCTCATTGTTGCTGAAGAAACCTGTCTCCATGCCCCTTCATAGAAAGTTTTGAGAAAGAGAATTCCCAAAAATAATCATATCTCCTTCCTAATACAGAGAGATACATTGGTAAAAACTGAAAACAGTTCACTTGCTGAAATTTTTGAATGTCCACCCTTTTTGTTTCAATAAATCTTGCCAAAAGAGAAATCTTGGAAGATTCATGATTGAAAAAAATCACTTTAAGGCAGACCCAAAGAGCTTAAAAAGCCTGATATCCCTGTTAGGCAAGAAAGAACAAAAATATCTATTTGACTTGTTTGACATGTTTGCATGATATTTTGTTAATAAAATCACTTGAATTCATTAGAATGTTGGTTTTTCATGGACGTAATCTGAAGTTGTTGTTGCTGTACTGTTGTACATCTTTTACTGTAATTTCATATTCATTTCAGCTTGTGTGCCTTAATGAATTGGAAAGGGTTTCCCTGGCATGAGTTCCACTATTTGTGGTCTCAATCTCTGTTTTGGGTGACCAGGGTATATATGAGTAGCTGGATTCAGGCAGTATTGGCTCTTTAGTTGTGCCAGCTGTCTCCAGGAAGAGCACTGGTGCCCCTTTTGTGAAGAAAGGTTTTCTAGATTTGGCTACATCTGCTTCCGACCTCTTTAGATAAGTTTTTGAGAAACAACTGTAATTCCAGATACACAGTACCCTGGAAGAAGCTGATTTTTTGGATCTCTCTCATCCAGGATCCTTGGCAGAGGAATGAAATGAAATTGGTTGCTCTGGTAGATGATTTTATCAGAATATAAACTGGGAGAGTGCATCTCTTCTGATCCTACTTAATCTCTTAGCATAATTTTATATCATCAACAGCTCTGGTCTACTTCTGAATCAATTGCAAGAGTTAGGGTTAACAAGCATTATTTTATACCAGCTGTACTATCTAAGTCAGCGGTTCTCAACCTGTGGGTCGCGACCCCTTTGGGGGTTGAACAACCCTTTCACAGTGGTCGCCTGAGCGCGCACTAGCCTGCCACGCCCCCTTTGTCACCTCATTGCGCGTGGGGCAGGGGCGGGGGGTCACGGCAGCGGGGCGGGGGTCGCAGCATTAGGAAGGTTGAGAACCACTGATCTAAGTGATTATTCCAATTGATTCTACAGGGTCCCATGAGGGTTGTTCTTCTTTCCTTTATTTTCTAATATCCATGCTAGTTTTTGGCAAGGTATCTCCTGGGTTGAGCTGGAAACACCTTGGAAGTCTTAACTTAGTGTTAAACTACTGGATTAAGAAGTACTGTTTGTTCAGAATGTAGTCAAGTGTAACTGCAGATTTGTGACTTAATTATGCTCCAGTAATAAATAGCTACTCCTGGAAGTTTAGATGCAGGCAGTGGCCAAGAGATCCATTACCCAACTTCAGCTGGTGATCCAGTTGTTGACCTTTGGAGCAGGACATCTTTGCAATTGTAACTTCTCTTCTTGGTATTCTAAGGAGCTAAACTACTGCAATGTGCTCTGCTTGGGTCTGTCTTTGAAGGTACCTTGTGAACTGCAATTGGTCCACAATTGTAGCTGCCTTTGTGGTGATGGAAAGAGCTGGTATAGCCATGTGACACCTATATATCAAGAGAAATTGGTTTCCAATAGGTTACCAGGCATAATTCAAAGTGTTGACTTTAACCTTTGAAGCCTTACAACGCTTGGCTCCAAGGTGACTGCAGGATTGCCACTTTGAGATAGAACAACCCATCCAGTGTGCTCATCCCATTTGGAAATGTTGGTGTTCCCTAGTCCCATAATAGTGGGGTCTGACAGCGATGTTCCTGTGGGGACTTCTGCTTTGTAATATAGCCTCTCTCTGGAGGTTGGATTGACACCACCATTTTCCCATAAAGCAGAGTTGTTATATAGGGCTTTTGCAAGTTGTTATATAGGGCTGTTGCAAAAGTGGATTGACACCATTATATGTTTTTAAGGGTCACTAGTAGCTTACTAACTAGACTTAGTTATTTTTTTTGTTTACTTGTACTTTGTTTTTACTATTTTATTATTGGTAATTACCCTGAGACACAAGATTCAGCATCATATTGTATCAGGTGCGACTTACTTTGTGTATGAAACACTTGTACATGTATTGGTAGTAGAAATACAATCATTGTAAACATTTTTATTCAATATTTCTATCTAGAATTACATTTATTCATCCAAGGGTAATATATTAGGAAAAACATTTCAATTGCCAATACATAATTAAGAGATTTGAGTAATTTCATTCTTTAAACAATAGTTTCCTTTCAAAGCTTTATTTTTTTTTTTAACCAAAGCAATTTGCCATATTTGTACAATAACCAACAGCAGGACTTATCATTAAATAGTTTTGGGGTTGCTTCTTTATAAAAAGAAATGTACACACACAATATATATGCTAGAAAAATGGAAATTAATACAGGTAGTCCTTGACTTACGGTACAACCATTTGTTTAGTGACTGTTCAAAGTTACAGTAGCACTGAAAAAGTGACTTATGACTGTTTTTCACACTTTGCAGCATTCCCATGGTCACATGATCAAAGTTCAGATGGTTGGCAACTGGCCTGTATTTGTGGTGGTTGCAGTGCCCAGCTCATGTGATGACCTTTTGTGATCTTTGAAAAACAAAGTCAATAAGGAAGGTAGATCACTTAACTGTGTTATTTATTTAGCAACTGTAGTGGTACGCTTAACATATGTGCCAAGAAAGGTTATAAAATGGGGCAAAACTCGCTTCTTAGCAACAGAAAATTTGGACTCAATTGTCATTGTAAGTTGAGGACTATCTCAAAACTTAGTTTTAGTAGAGTATAATATTTCTAGGGCTAGCAGATTTTGGACTGCCAAAATCTAGAAGGTATTTTTTTTCTAGTAGTTCTCTTGATTTTTGCAGTGCAAATGTACTAGGCGTAAATATATGGGCTATATATTTATGATCAAAGTTCTGATAGTTTGCTGAAATAGATTTAAAAGCATCTTCAGTACATATTACTAATTTACAGATACAGTGCAGGTATTGATTGATTATATGGCATCAAGTTGGTATTTACTCTTGGTGAATGCATAGATAGGATCTTGTCCAGAATGATCTATCATCCACATGGCCCTTCAGATCTCCCAACAGTATACCCATTACCATAGTAATTGTGTTCATTCATCTTGCTGCTGGTTGTCTTCTTCTCTTTCTTTTCACCCTTACCAGCTTTGTGGACCTCTCAAAGGAATCGAGTATTCACTTGCATCTTAAATAGTATCAAAGTTCAAAAGCATCAATATTTTTTCTGTTTTGCTTCTTCAAAGTCTAACTTTCCATGGAGTGGTCACAGCTATTACAATTGCTTCCATGATTGTAATATTTGTAAGTATAGACATATGAAGATAGACAGACAGACAATTTTTATTTTTTAAAGTAAATAGTTAAAATACAAAATTAAAACCAAAAGAGGAAAAGAGGACAACAGGAAAAATTAAATATTTTTTTCCAAAGCCTTCATGGCTGTTCTACTGACTGCTAGTCTGCAGTATATTTCTTGTTCCTTCAAAAATTGCCCTTCATTTTGTCCTCATTGTCAGTTCTAAGGCTGGTTGTTCTCAGTTTGATTTTCTTTATATTTAATTTCAGTTCCTTTTTTTAAACTGTGATCTTTGTCTTTTATTATCAAAACTTGCAGAATCTTGGCACTATAGGTTACCTGCATAGTGTCATCAACATAATACAAGTAATTGATGTTTTTTCCTCCAATTTTAAAATTATGTTCCTCTTCTTCCAATCCAGTTACCCTTAATTCAGCTTACAGATTGAATAAATAAGAGACTATATAGCATTGTCTCACTTCTTTGCCAACCTGGAGCCAGTCTGTTTCTTCATGTTCTGTCTATACTGTGGCTTCCTGACCTATATATAATTTTCTCATGAGGATAATGAGATGTTCTGCAATTCAATCAAGCACTCAATTTGAAATCCTAAAGCTGTACTGTCCATCAGAAAATACAGGACTGGGATGAATGAATCACTGATTTGAATTATTGATTTGAAGTTGATAAAAGATTGTAAGCTACTCAGAGTTGCTGTATTATGAGATGGGTGGCATAGAAATGTAATGATTTTTGTTTAAATTTTCTGGTAATTACATCAAACACCAGACCAGGAATTTGCTTGTTTGTTCCAGAAGACAAATCAAGGAGATGACATCAATATCTTGCCCCAGTACCTGGAAGCTGGGATAAGCTCTGCATGAGACAAAACAGGATGACATTGGTTTTCAGCAAGATGGAGCTCCTGTTTGTTGACCAAAGACTTCATCTTTATTTTGAGTACAGTATCTGAGTTGTATAGGTGTCAGTTGCAGGAAGAAATACTGATCTTCCTGCTGTTAAGTTTGATGTTTTATTGATGACTTTCATTTTTTAAAAAACTAAAACTGTCTAAATTACTCAACACTCATTTTATAATGACCTAATATAATTACTCTCTTATCATAATTTGGAATTGGAAGGAATGGTTAAAACTGTTGCTAAATAATTTTAGACTTGTGAAGTTGATTAAAAACTGGAGGTAATTTATTTTTAAATAAATGAACTAAATTAGTGAACAGGAGCATCTTTCATAGGACAATGGATTTTCTATTATTATTTTTTAAACATCTAAAGGAAAATGTGATAAACATTTATAAAAAGGATAGACTATCTTGATAAGAATGTACTAAATTTTACATAAAGTACTGAAGTTCATACTTTTCGTAGATGTTTATTAAAAGGTGAACTGAGCTAAAGAACGAACAATGCTGTTCAAAAGATATTATCTTTTTGTAGCCTTTAACATAGATGCACATTAAAAAAAAGATTTATCCATGGTGAGTAGATCATTTTATGTCACTGTTTTGCTGCAGAAGAATATTGCCTTTAAGCATAGAGTCTAGCTATGGAGCCACTCCTTAAAATACTCCATTGCATCTGAGCAATTTGGAGAAAGGATGAGAAATTAGATGGGCCTGTAGCCATTCCAGCACTGTCGTATATTTGTATGATCTATCTTATGCAACTTTTTTAACGTTTTGCACTTTCTATCTAGCTTGCAAATTTGTTCAGACATCTTGGAAAAATCAATTTACTTTTAATGCTTTTCTATCCAGTATGGATCAATTTTTCCCTCAGGAATAAATTGAAGATATAGTAGAAGTTTAAATGACTTACTTGTGCTTAGTGCAGAATGGCAAGGATTGTGGATGAGGAAACGCTTGTATAAATAAGCTTTTGCCTTGCTTTTTACCAGCTAAATATGCTTTTTTTTACAAAAAGAGAAAACCAAAACCAAAACCGAGCTGTGCCAACAAATTTAAAATTAAAGATTTTATCTGCTAAAATATTCTGTTCTCTATTTAATCGTACTTTGTTAAACGTTCTAAGACATAATGCTGAATTTTAAGTTTGTTTTTCAATCTATCACGCATGAAGTTATTGCAAGCTTAAAAAGCTAACTTTGATCACCCTGAGGAAACGAGCTGTTAAACAAGCCTAATTTGACTCCAGATGCATGAGCTATGTGACCTAATTTGCTCTGTGACTCAGCATTGATCCAACTGTTTCATATGTTTCCCTCTGACTATTGGCTTTAAATCAAGAATGGGTGACTCTGTCAATTTCCACTCAGATTTTCATTTCCCTAAGCTTGTTCTGGCCTGGTTTTGCATCAGTTAGGAAAATTGATTCTATTTTTTAAAGATGCAAATAATTTAACATTCTGTAATATACCTTTTGTATAATATACAGTAATTTTCACACACCATATCAGGGATTATAATGCAACATATAATTCTTAAAAGTGTTCTGTTTGGGGAGCTACAAATTAAATTAATGAATACAAAAATTTAGATCAACCGGTTTCTCTATCAACTCAATTAGTAACATATCTTCAGTGGCAGAGCTGAACTATTGTCTCTAATAAAAGCCATAATTAACTTTATTTCAGCTCATAAAGACAGCTATTCCTAGCAGATTTACAAATAAATCAGGTTGTGCCTGATGAGGCTAACATTTACACAAAGTAGTTTATTCTAAGTGTCTCCAATATTTATAATTTTAATACCATATTTTATATAGTCTTGCAGTATGGACACCTCAGGGGACGCAATCAGTTACAGAATATTTAGTTATCCATTTTTCTAGATCTTCCTAATATTGTTTACCATTGTCTTTTCACAGGGCATACAACACACATCTAGATTACTAGCAATCATTTCTTTAAAAAAATAATAATCAACATACAGGGGCCATTATAGAGCCCAAAAAAAAATTTTGGAAATAAAAATAATGCTGAAACATCATACAATATGCCAACTTCCCATTTTTCAAAATTAACCTAAACATAATTGAGCACCCCAATGTAACACTTCAGATCTGTTTGTTATTTTTTTCAGGGCATATTTTTGTTGGCTATAGTTTTCAATAGATGGTACTAGAAGATACATACACAGTATTCAAATACCATTTTACATTCATTCTCAGTCTAGCTTGAAGTTCTTCTTACCTAAATTATTCTTTATTATTGAATAAGCCTGGCAGTTTGAATAGGGCAGTGTTTTCCACTTAACTTGAAGGATAGCTTAGAAGGTTTTCAGGTAGTGTACACAATTATACCCTCCATTACCTTACTAAAATTTCATGTTGTATATATGCGTGGACAACTTTGTGGGAAAGTGGAAAAAGGGAAATGAGGGAAATATTAAGTGTATTCCACACAGCCAAGATTAAAAGATTATTGGCTTAAAATGATTGTCCTGCTAAATTAAAAGAGTTGTGGATTAAATAATATTCCAAATAGAAGTAGTTACACTGGTATATTTCTTCATGACCTTCCAGTTGACTAACATATGGGCTTTTTTATTAGAACTGGAAATAATAAAGCAATTGCAGGACAGATAAACTGTCCAGAAGGGTAATGGCATTGGTGAAACTTATTTAAAGAATCAGTCCGGTGGTATTCCTAAAAGCAGTTTGATGAACTAGCCCTTGATGTTATATATAGTTGTAGCTTTCCATTCTTGTGCCTTCTGCCCACCAGAAACAAAGACAAGGAAAGAATAAAAAAATACGAAGGATTAATTTAATTGAAATTAATTAATTGAAATTAATTTATCTCCAGTTTAAAAGAATATTAAGCTTCCATCTGGAAAGAACTTTTTATTCTGGTTAGATTAAATAGGACTAGGCTTGTTTGATCAATGTTCTTCCCAACTTTCAGCAACTTTCACCTGTTGTTCAAGAGGCTAAATCTGCACACTATTTTTGGTTTGAATGAGATATATAAATGTCTGAATCAATCACAGAAGAAACTTCATAGAACAAATGAAAAAGTAGGTAGTTGATAAAACTGCCCATTAATAAGCCTGTTGATAAAAGAGAAGAAGCGGCAACTTTGGTCTTGATTAAGCTGTCAAGAAGATGGTTTTGTAACCAAGTTCTGTTCATGGATTGTTATTACTCTTACTCTTCACATAAGAGGTAGGAACATGTCCCTTGGGAGTTGGGCGGCATACAAATTTAATAAATAATAATAATAATAATAATGTTTGAGGGGAGTCTAAGAAAGGTGCTCTACAGCCTGAGTGCTTTCTTTTTGGCCTCCCTGTAATATTACCAGGATGATAAGATGGGCAGTAGTTAATAATGAAAGATGAAAGGTAGTGCAGAACACAATATTCTAAAGAAAGTACTAGATAAAATAGCAGAAGCAGCTACCTTCTAGTGTCCCCTGCATAGTTTGGGAATCTGTATACATTTGAGTTCAGAAGCATTTTGGGGAAAAGATAGTCTAAATATTGTTGTAATTAATTTTAACTATTAGTTCTTATAGTTAAGTTCTAACTACTGGTAATACTTTTACTATAGTCTGTAGTGACTCCATTCTGATCTTTTAGTAATAGCTATAGCACTTAGACTTATATACTGCTCTATAGTGCTTTACAGCACTCTCTGGGCGGTTTACTATGTCAGCAGATTGTCCCCAAAAATCTGGGTCCTCATTTTACCAACCTCAGAAGGATAAAAAGCTGAGTCAACTTTGAGCCCCATAAGGATCAAACTCCAGGCTTTGGGCAGTTTTGCCTACAATACTGCATTCTACCCACTGCGCCACCAGGGCTCCTTTTAAGAAGGTTTCAGAGAAATTGAGATAAATCCAGTGAAAGGCAACAAATTGATCAGGAGGATTAGTAACTAAGTCATATGAGGAAAAAGAACATAGACACATTTAACCTTGAGTAGAGACAACTTGGTAAGGATGAGGTAGCATTCTTCAAATATCTGATGACTTCACATACAATCTTTTATCATCCTAGCAAACAAGACAAAGAATACTATATTTAATAGTTACACAAAGACACTTTCCAAATAATGTCAGAAAAAACCCTTCCTAATAATAGGACTAGATTAACAGTGGAACTAGCTGAGGAAAAAAAAATAAGGTATTCCTGGTTCACAGATACAATTTCTAAAATGTTTATAGGGGATGACTGGAACTTGCATGTAGACCTTGCTTCACATGTATTTAGCTGTTTATTTATAAATGTCAAGTTAATTATAAATGTCCAATACATTATTACCACAAAATAGTTGACCTTGTGAAAGAGTGCCTATCTGAAACTTCATACCGCTTTCAGTAAGTGGTGAGTGCAAAACAAAAGTGATTGACTCAGCACTGCTTCTGAAGTTTTATTAATAGAGTTGTACAGATAATCTTTACCTGAAATGATAAAAGAATGGAAACCAGAATAATCTTCAAACAGTATTGCAGTGGATTTATAATGAATAAATGTCTCACAAGACAAGAGCAATTGGAATGAATGTCAAATCACATAAAGGGTTTGCACAGCAGCATGTAGGCAGAAAAATAACCATTCTACACAACAGAATATGACTTTGGTTTTAGAAATTAGAGAGTTCAAAATCCTTGTATGAAAACAAAGAACTTGAAACCAGAGAGAGGCAGTGCAAAGATAAAAATGGTAATTTACTCAGGCAACCCTCCTTCACTGAACATTGTGGAATATAATAGGAAAAGAATGGTTATTCAGAATATTTAATTTGTTTTTCCAGAAGGTGTTTAACATGTATCTTTCTGTGTCATCTCTTAAAAGACTATTACAATAGTAGCCGCTAGATTTTATCAAAAGAGTACAATATTGGCCTTAAAATTCTTCTAGATTTGATTGCTGATTTGAATTGAATTGACACTTTAAATGAGTCTAATGATTCAAATTAGAGCAGAACAGCTCAACATAAATTGACCCTCTTTCAGAAGAGATCAACATTTTAATCCCGTAATTACCATTTTCATCTCCTTTACCCTGCATTTTAGGATACTGGTTAACTCTAAAATGATTTACAGATAGCAGAGATGGAATATCATTATGCCTGTCAGGACTGTTTCATGGCCCTCTGATAAGATGCAGGTTATCCCTGTTGGAAGTAAAACCTGTATGGAATATCAGTAGTATACTATTTTTCTTTGGTTGATTTCCAATATATTAATCCTGTTCTTGAATTCAGCTAGCTTAGGGAAATTCTACTCTACTACTCAATGTCTTACTTGCTAACAGCATTAACAAAAAAGATTCAAAACAGTTTCCCTTCTGAATAAGAAATTATTTTTGTTATCTTTTTAAAAAGAGTGTGTGTGTGCCTAGTGCCACATTAAGGTCAACTCACTGCTTATCTCACAGGACCTTGTAACAAATGAAGAAAGATGGAACAAGAATTAATTACACCAATTACATTAATGATGCAGTCTGAGTGTTACTAATAAATTGTCTTTCAGACTGTACTTCATCTCCTTTGATAAGTATGATCTAAAAAATTAACACTCTAGTCTTACTAACAAATTACATTGTTCATTTTAGAAGTTGGAAAGCATTTTTAATGAAATATATTAAAGTAGGAAATACAGGTGTTACGTTATTTTTCTCTTGTTTATCCATACTATGGATATTATGGATTTGTGGTGCTTGTTTCTACTGGTAAAGCGTTCTTTCTTTTTCTCTCTTTGGCAGAATGATTTAGCTGACACAGAAGAGACAGTGTTAAATGCATGTTTATTTCTATTTATTTAAACTTTGTTCTTTCATGCAGCAAACTATTAATCTTCTAAGACAATGGTCCTTTTTTCTTGTCTTAAAGTAACTGCAGTTCTTATAGATAAGCCAACAATGTACAAAAATCATTCCCCCATTTTTGCTTATTTGTGGTTCTACATTCATAAACATAAGAACATGCAGTGCTCGCTGAAAACAGTTTTAAGTCTATGACTTATTTCTTTTTACATCTCCCCCTTTGAATTATTGAGGAAACTATAAATTATAAATTTATATTTTCGTCTTCCAGCATTTTTGGTTTTTTTTAATATACTGTATATGCAGGTGTTCCTTCTTTTCAATAATACCCAAGTCTTGTCTGAAATTTGCTAATATGCCTTTATTAAAGCTTTAAGTGGACTGATGTTGGGGTATTTGTTATAACAGAAAATTGCATAACATTCTATCATTGTAATACATAGAATTCAAATATTAATAGAATCAGGGTAATTTGCCCCAACTCTATGAAATATTTGCCATATAAGCAGGCACATTTATGGAATAAATAATTAAGGCAACATTGCTTTTCCCTTCAGTGATTTCATATATAACACTTCATTTACCATTTGCATTTTTCTTAAAAGTTAACAAAATATTAAGAAAATCCTAGTGATTTTACTCTTAAGAAAATCCATTCTATGTTTAAAAATTGAAAAATTCATAATAAGGGTTTATATAATTACTTGGTAAACAGCATGCCATGTTACATTCTAGGGATGTAGGGAACCTATACTAAGGGAACCTATACTAACAGAGGAGAGTATGTTGGAGAATATGAACAGTGTGTGTGTGTGTGTGTGTGTGTGTGTGTGTGTGTGTGTGTGAGAGAGAGAGAGAGAGAGAGAGAGAGAGAGAGAGAGAGAGTNNNNGAGTGTGTGGGAAAATATGAACAGTGTGTGTGTGTGTGTGTGTGTGTGTGTGTGTGTGTGTGTGTGAGAGAGAGAGAGAGAGAGAGAGAGAGAGAGAGAATGAGAATGTGAATAAGGCAGAAGGTTTGTGTCTTTATAAGTCAGTAGAATTCTTGTAAAATCAAGACCTCAAGTAACCTTGTTCAGGGGTGCTAATGATTAAGACTCTGTTTGGTTTATAATCAGAACCTTTCATAAATAGTTTATGTCTTCCTGCTCAAGATTAAAAAAGACTAGGTTCCAATGGTCTTTGATTTAAGAGAAGAATTAAGAGAGTTAAATATTCTCTTAAGAGAAGATTTAAAGTGCATATGCAATCACTCATGCCAGAAAGCATTAAAATTATAGGTTAGGTTGCTGACTTTCAGAGCTACATAAACAATAAATATATTTACTATTTAGTAAAACTGGCATTTTAAATTGAGAAAAGTTTATTATGGAAATCTATTATTAATCTAGCATCTGGGAGATCCTAGTCTAACTTCAGCTATGGAAACTCACTGCATGTGTTTAGACTAATTGCTTTCTTTCTCTTAGCCCAATCAATCTCATAGGCTGGTTATTGTGAGGAAAACAGAGATAGTGCCATTTAAGCTGCTTTCCAAATGGTAGGTCAGATATACAATATATCTAGTAAATAAATCGATAAATAAATGCACCTTTGTATAGCATCATTTTTACAATAAGTTGGTTACAACTTTTAGATATTATATGCTGACTTGATGTTGAAAAAAATTCACATAATATTGGGAGTCCTGGCTTAATAATGGTGACTGGGATTGGCAATGAGGTCATCAAGTGGCATGTCACATGACCGGAATTGCAGCAGTTCTGGTTGCTATTCTTAAGTGAATCCTGCAAAGTCATTAAGTATGATATCACATGATTACCCTTTGGGCTCTCCAGCTGGCTTCCCCATTGACTTTGCTTGTCAGAAGCTGACACTGAAGGTTGCAAAAGGTGATCACATGGTCACAGGACACCGCAATGGTGTGTGAGCCAGTTGCTAAGCTCCTAAAATCACAATCATGTGTCCATAAGAGCCTACGATAGCTGTAACTATGAGGACTGATCATAAGTCTAGTTGCTCAATGCTGATATCACTTCAAATGGTTGCTGAACAAGGAGTTGTTAAGCAAGGACTACCTGTACTGTATCGTCATTTATATTTTATTCTTATACAGTGTGCATAATTTTGGGTTTCTTTCTCAAAAAGAAATTTAAAAATAATCTCTTCCCTCCCTGTTTTTTTAATAACTAAAAATCATTCAGTAAAATTGACTGGATACAGCTCCAATTATTCACACAGTCTAATTACATTATGTATCTCACTGCATCAAGATGTAAGTTGCCAGTTGAAACTCTTAAAAGAGGAAGAGATTGGTATCAGTGGCTATTAATTACTACAGATATAGATTATGTTAGGTGTGGAATATCAGTTCTTGCCAAGAAAAAGGCAATTGTTGTTTTCCTATCTTGATTGTAGGCTTCCCAAGAGGCATTTGATTAGCTATGTGACTTTGTCCATGCAAGTAGAGAATGGGAATTCATTAGTATCTTATATTTTATATCACTAAACTGAGGATGTTATATCCTTCAACACTTGAATCAAGGGAATTCATCTATTGACACTCATTGCTCTTAAACTCACATTGAAAATGCTAAATTAGTTAGTCCATAGCTGGTTTATAATTTTTTTAAATAAGAGAGCTGTGACAAGCAATACAATGATGTCTTTCTTCAAGGTTTGGTCATAATCTTGAAGAGGTGCTTACACTCAAATATATTCTCAAGCTTTTATCACTAGGGTAATAACTTTCACACAAGTGATTTCTTTGGTTTATTTTTGTTGTTATTTCTTGTCCATTTTGAGAAATATTTCAATATGGCTTATAGTGAAACCAGACAAGCTATATTTCATTGCATGCACATTTATATTTCTTTATAGAATAAAATAGCACTTGATGTCCCTCCTGTCTTTTCATGCCAATATTTTACTGACATTCATTTCAGTACAATCCAGGGCATCTGCTTTTCAAGAATTATAAAAATAATCCAACTAATGTAGCCATTTTGTTCTAATGTAGCCAATTTAGTAAGAAACTAAATGTTTCTTACTAAATTGCAACTTATTTCCTGTATTAGATTAGTAATCCTTACTGGAAAGAGAAAATATGTTTAACATTCATTTGTGGTAACCATTACCTTTTAAAAGGTTATTCTGTTAATTCTTCAGGACAAGGAAAATATAAGGCTGTAAATTGGCTTGATCTGGGAAACTGTGAATGTATGGATATCCAGAAAAGATAACCATTGCTGGACCTGGTATCCACCTAATATTTTGAAATGACATATTTGCAATATTTTGCCATTAGCTAATTTAATTACATATACCTACCATAATTAATACTTCAAAATGCTTGTTATGTATTTTTATGCTAATAGATTATACAGTCAGACGTTAATTTCATTGTCTAGTACTACATTTACTAGAAGTTATGCAAGCTGTACTTTGGGGGGGGGGAATGAACTAACAAGTCAAACTATCTGTCGTTTTAGTACAATGCAATTTATTCTGGCCTTCCCCAGCTTATTGGCCTCTCATATGTTGATTAGGAGTTTTGATCAGTAACTCAATACATTTGGAGGATACCAGGTTGAAAGAACTGTCTATCTCTGCTATTGGCATTCCTGTGTTGGTATATTGTGTCTTGCGCCCCAATGTTTTAATACAGCACTTCTAAAGCTCATTTAATTGGCATTATTTGTTATTAGTAAATTAAAGGATCTGGAGTATACATTTTACATAGTTCTAGAAGTGCTATAACATTGAATAAATAAATACTTCCAGATCTACAAGTCATACTTCCCATCATATTTTAGGTAATGCTGCTATCAACCTATGATTTTCTTAGTTTTGAAATGAAGTAGTTCCCAAACCTATAAATTAATTAATTAGGGAATGCTAATTGTTAATGAAGTCTTCTAATTTTCATTGGAGAGATTCTTAGTTGTTGTTAATTCATTTTATTTTTGACCAAAGCTGTCATACATTTCAGTGAAAATTATGTATCAATAAAATGGAATAACCAGACCTGAAGCTGGCTTCTTACTGGCCTAGAATGTTAACTAGAAGAGCAGAGATGAAAGCTTGTGTTTAGAACTCCACAAATTCTAAACAAAATAATGTGTCCCTTGCTTATCTCAAAAATTGAGATCCAAAATCCATAAAGCCTGAAAAAGTATAGATATTCAAGCAGATCTTGGAGTCCTAGTGGATCTTGGAGTCCTAGTGGACAACCATTTAAACATGAGCCAGCAGTGTGCTGCAGCTGCCAAAAAAACCAACACAGTTCTAGGCTGAATAAACAGAGGGATAGAATCAAGATCACGTGAAGTGTTAATACCACTTTATAATGCCTTGGTAAGGCCACACTTGGAATACTGCATCCAGTTTTGGTCGCCACGATGTAAAAAAGATGTTGAGACTAGAAAAAGGGTGCAGAGAAGAGCAACAAAGATGATTAGGGGACTGGAGGCTAAAACATATAAAGAACGGTTGCTGGCAGTTTTGGTCGCCACGATGTAAAAAAGATGTTGAGACTAGAAAGAGTGCAGAGAAGAGCAACAAAGATGATTAGGGGACTGGAGGCTAAAACATGAAGAACGGTTGCAGGAACTGGGTATGTCTAGTTTAATGAAAAGAAGGACTAGGGGAGACATGATAGCAGTGTTCCAATATCTCAGGGGCTGCCAC
>QLTV01002845.1:455615-479618 GCA_003457575.1 Thermophis baileyi | reverse complement strand
GAGATAGCACAGACCAAAAAACAGTCCGAATCATACACGTTATATCAGTCAGTATTCAGAAGTACAGCAGTCTTCTTACCAGTCTTTCTTTGTCTTAATCATTAAACAAAGATTCTCTCCTATCACAGATAGTTAGCTACACACAGAGCTTAATTGCAGACACGAAGTCACTCAGCAATGAATCAGCAAAAGCGAGAGAGAGAGAGAGAGGGCTAACCATGTTCTCGAGCTCCCTCTTATGGCCGTTACTGCCAGTCACCAATGCATTTAAAGCAATATTACATATATTGCATTAAACAGTGATTTGTGGCTTGTTTATATTAACCAACCCAACCGTTTGGACAGAGTCCTAACAGAGTTGTTCATGCAACCCTTTATCACTAAAATTGTAATACTCTGTGTGTTCTGAATCTATAGATAAATAAGGACAACAGTGGCACTGGAGAATTTCTGTATGACCCTCTGTTGTGAACCATCTGGCAGGCAACAGAACATGGCAGATGGAATTCATTTAACTTTATAGGTTACCAAGTATGTAGGTCTTGCTTAGTACAAAATAAATTCTCATGTGGATTCACTCTAGTGCTGAATTGTTGGCACAAAGTCAACTAAAAATCAGATGTAGTCTGTAGCTTATAATTTATTCAGGTCACATACTGACACTGCTTCACCTGATCATGCTATTTCTTGCTAGAATATGCCCAAAGTGCTTTTAATAATCCCCATTAGGGAGCTCATTCTCCTACATCTCTATATTGTTGTTTGTCACATCCTTCCTTAGAAAGTAAAATGAATTAAAGTGAAAATAGGATGTTGAAACTTTTTCCTAGGCTTTTGGATGTGGTTCACTTTGTTACTGGAACTTTTGGAATGGGAAGATTCAAATATATTTATTTGTCTGTTGCTGGATATGTAGAAAAGAAACCTTGTGTAAGCATTTACAGTTATGTTTATTTACATAAGAGACAACATGATAAAAAGCTATAAGGAAACTGATTCATTAACTTATCATCTGCCTTAACTTGTTCTTATCCAGAAACACAGTAAAAGAAAACAAGGGAAGATCTAATCTAGTCCCAGTACTTCCTGCTTTATCATGTCAGTACAACCTTATGAACAATATCTCTCTTGATGAACACGGATTGCAAGTTATAGCTTCATTCTAGGTATAAAATGATATTTAATTACGTTAAAATTGTTGTTCAGCTTTATAAGTTTAGTATAAAGAGTTAAGCATAATGCACAGACGCTAATAGCAAACATTAATTTATCATTGTTAAAGTTTACCATCATTTCCTGATGCAATTTTAACAGTTTTTAAAACGCAAAAAAGCTGCTATTGAACGCTGAAAAGTTGATCTGATATAGAGAGAAGCACAAGCTAAAGGAAAGTATAAACAGTTTTACCTTAAATAGTTCTTCAAGCCATAATGCCATAATGTCTAAAACAATTTTAACTTTTTATGATATGCAACCAAACAATAATGTGTTTTGTCAGAGTCACTTCCTAAATAATTTTTGCAAATGCACAATTATATATTAAAATATATAAAAAAAGAAATGTGGGAAAATGTGCTAAGCTCATCCTTTTTGAAAATACAATCCACAAACTGACTGGAGTGTGACATTTAAACCCAAAAAGTGGGTAGTAAAAAAGGGAACGCGGTGGCTCAGTGGCTAAGACGCTGAGCCTGTCGATCAGAAAGGTCGACAGTTCGGCGGTTCAAATCCCTAGCGCCGCGTAACGGAGTGAGCTCCCGTTACTTGCCCCAGCTTCTGCCAACCTAGCAGTTCGAAAGCATGTAAAAATGCAAATAGAAAAATAGGAACCATCTTGGTGGGAAGGTAACAGCATTCCGTGCGCCTTCGGCATTTAGTCATGCTGGCCACATGACCATAGAATCGTCATCAGACAGTGCTGGCTCTTCGGCTTAGAAATGGAGATGAGCACCGCCCCCTAGAGTCAGGAACGACTAGCACGTATGTGCGAGGGGAACCTTTACCTTTACCTTTAGTAAAAAGTAGAAATGTGGACATGTATATTTTCTCTTTACAACCCTGTTGTTAGGAGTCACTGACACAAATGAACCAGGTGAATTATTACAGCAACACCAAAAGCTTAAGTCATATCTAGATCAACAAACTGAAGATAAGTTGTATCCTGATAGGCACACATTTCTGAACTAATTATCCTAGAGACAGCAGTTCATGAGTCAGGTTCTAGAACTAGGTCCTCCTTTACATCGAATGTCTGCTAGTCATGAAATGAGAGATATGGTCATTGTGAATTAATCTAATGCTAATTTCAAGAGCAGAGAACTATTTTAAAGCATTTTTTTCCTATGGGCTAAGCTGAGTTGGGTAAGTAAGGTAAGTGGAAAAAGTAGGCTGGTCTCAGTTAAACTTCAGAATTTTTTGGAGTTACGTTATGTGTTCAGAACTGTCTAGTCCTTCAATTCCAGCTAAGCTCAATTAACTTGATGCCAAGAATTCACTCAAACCTTGACATTTCAAATCAGGGTGCTAATATTATAAACCTTTAACGTTATAAACATCTTATAAATGGGTTGCCTTAAGGCTCATTTCTTTCATGATATATTTCCAATAAGTTTGACCATCATTTGGAGGGAGGGGGGGAGGGAGAGAGAGGGGGGGAAGGGAGAGAGGTCTCTTCATTGAAGGTTCCAGTGTGGTTGGTAGACAGAAATTTTTTTGGGGATTGACATAAGAAAACATTTTCTTCTTCTGTCAATCAAAAATACACCTTTTTAATTAAAAATAGTTATCACTGCATTAAAAGTGAGTAAGAATTTCTTTATGCATTTATTTCTGAAATATTTTAAGATGCATTATAAACTTGACACTCCATACAGAAATGTCATGTTATAGTCAGGATGACAAAATATGATTTACTCAGGAAGCATGTTGGTTCTCTCTCTCTCTCTCTCTCTCACTCACTCTCCCCCCCTCTCTCTCCCCTCCTCTCTCTTCTGTTGACTTTAGTCCCTTGTGAATTAAACTATTTAAAAGACGAAATGGAAAAAACCTTCCTAATCTTTCTTTTGAATGAGCCGTGAAATAGGATCTATGAACTGCCTGAAGTGTGAAGAGGATAGCATGGCTGACTTCCAAGTTCTTTCTGTGAGATGTTAGGAGATTTATTCTCAGTTGAAAAGCTAAGGAGGAAATGTTCATTATTTTTTATTAAATCATATTGTGCCTCCAAAGATATTGCACATGTTTGGAAACTGAAAGCTCTTTTGAAATTTTAGGCAAAACATTGCAAGTTTGCAAATGCATTATGTAAACAGTTTATATATTTAATTATAAATTACCTTTATCAGACAGAAACAAATAGCAGCTTAATTCAGTGAGTATAGTTCTAGAAATTGGTTGCCAATTGTTTTCTTTCTTCAACAAATGATCTCTCAGTCCTAATGTGCAGGTTTACAGATTCTGTATTTAGTTTTATTAAAACAAGGAAGTTTACAGTTTGTTTATGTGTTTTTCCCTGACTGAAAAATTTAATCTGGTCTGCCAGTGATGATCACAAATCAACATATGTTCATAAAGAAACAAAGTTCCTTCAGTTGTCCTTGTGCTAAATTATGTAAGCCTTTTTAGGTAAGAACCAATAATTGAATTGTGTGGAAACAAAATAGAATAGAATAGAATAGAATAGAATAGAATAGAATAGAATAGAATAGAATAGAAGAGTTGGAAGGGACCTTGGAGGTCTTCTAGTCCAACCCCCTGCTTAGGCAGGAAACCCTACACCACTTCAGACAAATGGTTATCCAACATCTTCTTAAAAACGTCCAGTAATGGAGCATCCACAACTTCTGGAAGCAAGTTGTTCCACTGATTAATAGTTCTAACTGTCAGGAAATTTCTCCTTAGTTCTAAGTTGCTTCTCTCCTTGATTAGTTTCCACCCATTGCTTCTTGTCCTACTCTCAGGTGCTTTGGAGAATAGCTTGACTCCCTCTTCTTTGTGGCAACCCCTGAGATATTGGAACACTGCTATCATGTCACCCCTAGTCCTTCTTTTCATTAAACTAGACATACCCAATTCCAGCAACCGTTCTTTATATGTTTTAGCCTCCAGTCCCCTAATCATCTTTGTTGCTCTTCTCTGCATTCTTTCTAGAGTCTCAACATTTTTTTACATCGTGGTGACCAAAACTGGATGCAGTATTCCAAGTGTGGCCTTACCAAGGCATTATAAAGTGGTATTAACACTTCACGTGATCTAGATAAAAAGAAAGAGGAAAACAAAGGCTACAATTCATAATCTTCATAATATTTTAATGCCCCATTAAACAAGTGTCTTTCCTAAATAAGGAGCTCCTCAAACACTGGTCCAGATTGCAAAAATTACCTGGTGGATGTTGTAAGGGCTTTTTTAAGTTGTACATAATAATACCTATGGATATCATATCTAGTCTGCAAAGATTAAGATTTCTGTCTAACTTTTTGCTGCTAACTAGTGATCATCTAGATTTCTGCAGCCTAGGTATGCTAACTCTTTTCAAACTGATTTGGTGACTATTGCCTCAAAGATGTAAACATTTCTCATAATAGTAATAGTAATAAATTTATTGGTAATAAGCAACAACCAATAGAAAATGATGGGACTATTGATGTTAATGAACAACAGCAAGGAGAACAAGCTGAAGTTGCTAAAGCATTATCAGTAAATCAAGAACTAGTTGGGAAAATCAAGGACTGAATGAGAGCTGAAATAACACGTTTGCCAACACTGAAACAAATTAACAAGAAAACTCTGGCTAAAACAGTGAACAATATTAATGAAGCTGTTAAACTGATTCCAACGGAAATATTGGCCCAAATGAGCTAGTTGATATATGCTGCTGCTTATAACCACTGCAGAATTGGGGCTTAAAATACGAAGGAGGTTATTAAGAAAGTAAAAACTTAATGGAAAATGCAATTAGAATTGAAGATAAAGAAAATTTGCATAGATTTGAGCAATTTGAAGAATTTGAAACAAGGAAACTTGAAAAATAAGAAAATCAAGACTAATCTGTATGGGAAGTACAACCTAGAGAATAAAAGAATTGCAGAGGCAGTAGAATAATTGAAACAAACGGTCATGGCTGTTGCACCAGAAGTTCAAGTGATATGATAATCAAATAATTCAATTCCAGCAAAACTTGTACAAAACCCTTGAAAATAGGATTACAAATAATGAAAATGCTATCAAAAAAGACACCCTAAAAGTTTGTGGGAAAACCATAGAAAACAAAATATGAATGCAGCATGGATTTTCAAGCAAGTTGAAAATGCAGTGAAAGTACTCAAATGAGCTACGGTGGCACAGTGGTTAGAATGCAGTATAGCAGGCTAACTCTGCCTACAGCCTGGAGTTCAATCCTTACCGGCTCAAGGTTGACTCAAGGTAGACTCAGCCTTCCATTTTTTGAGGTCAGTAAAATAAAGACCCAGATTGTTGGGGGCAATATGCTGACATTTATAAACTACTCAGAGAATTCTGTAAAGAACTATGGAGCGGTATATAAGTCTATGTGCTATTGCTATTGCCCGTGCCCAGGTGGGGGAAAAACACCTCAGGGCGCCCTGATCCATCTTCCCCAACCGGGAGGCTCGGCGCTCTCGGAGGACGATGATTTGCCCAGCCTGGAAATTACTTCTGAAGCGTGGAGAGGCTTCGCTTTTTCTCCTCCCCAGTGAGCGAAAAGCTGGCGGGCCGGCAGGGTCCAGCCCACAAGCCCCCTCTGGCCCCGGTGCAGGAGCAGCCCAAGCCAAACAGAGCCGAGCTGCCCTCCGCGCACGAAGACAAACCGCCGCTTGCCTTGAACCCCTCGCCGCTCCCGCACTAATGCCCCGGCCCCCCTCAACCGCACTTCTTTGCTGGTCCCGGTGCTGAAGCCAGGAAGGCGAGAGGGGCAGCAGTGATGGCAACGGCGCTCCAGAACGGCACATGACAGGGGACGCGCCGCTGCCAGGCCGGGCCACCTGCCCTCCCAGACCCAGAGCACTTGCTTCCTTCTCCTGGCACCGAGAAGAGAGAAAGAGAAAGAAAAAAAGAAAAAAAGAAAAAAAGAGGAAGGGAGACAAGAAAGAAAGAAAACAGACAGAAAGAGAGAGAGAGAGAGAGAGAGAGGGAAAGGAAAGGAAAGGAAAGGAAGAACAGTCGCGGCGGAGAGTTGGGGGGCGGAAATGTTTACTTCTGCCTGGGGGGGGGGCGTAACAGAAAATAATTGAGAAGCACTGCCTTAGGGTAATGGAGGAAATAGTATGAAAGCAATCAGATTAGATCAAAAACTGGACTGTTCCTGAACCAGACAAGCTCCATGGATTCAGGGTGAAGTCATTGACAAATTTACACTTGAGGTTGGCAGACCAGATGAATAGGGTTTTGGAAGCACCAGAAATGAAAAATGGCTAACAATTGGAAGAACATTCCTAATTCAAAGGACAAGAAGAGAAATGGTTCTGGAAACTACATACCTATAACCTGTTTGCCAACAACTTACAACTACTTATGGGCATAATTACAAATAAAATCTACAGCACTTTGAAAATAAATGATTTATTCCCTGTAGAACAAAAAGGGTGCTGCAAAAATTTGAGAGGAAAGAAAGACTAGTTATTAATTGACAAATTGGTTTTAAAAATTTTTTTAAAAAAGAACATTTTTTTATGGCTAGGATCAATCTTAAGAAGGCATTTGATTCTGTTTCACATAGCTGGATTGAGAAATGTTTTGAATATTTGGAAATATTCAAAAATATTCGGCAATTTATGAGTACATTAATGAAGTTTTGATGAAAAAAGTTGATGGCTATTAGGAAACAGATAGGAGAAGTCAAAATCAAATGTTGAATGTTCCTAGGCAGCTCATTATCACCTTTACTCTTTATATTATCAATGGCCACTGATAATAGCTTTGAACCAGTTAAACTGTGGATATGAATTGGCCAAAAAAGGAGTAAAATTTTGTATTTACATGAATGGTTTAAAATTATTTGAAAAACAAAATCTGAACTAGATTCCTTATTAAAAAGCACAAAATAATTCAATAAAGGCATTGGAATACTTTTACTAAATTTATCAAGCGATTTCAGAACATTTTGAAATGAAAACTAAATGGTGGAAACATCATTAAAGCAATTAACACCTGGGGAGTACCTGATTTTTGCTTGTTGGAAGCTGAATGGGAAGGCCACAAATAGCAATCGTATGACCCCAGGACATTGCAGCGATCATAAATGTATGCTAGTTGCCAAACACCTGAATTTTGATCATGTGGTTGTGGGAATGCTGCAGTGGTCATAAGTGCAAAGATTGGTTCTAAGTCACTTTGTAACCAGTGCCATTGTAACTTTGAATAGTCACTACACAAACGGTTATAAGTCAAGTACAAAGGAATGCTGTCACATTTTTGCCAATAAACAGAGTTAATTGCAATCTTGTTTTACTCCAGCCAGCCTAACTAATTGGAAATCTATTCATTTTAATTTAAAATCAAGGTGCAGTAGCAGTAGCATTTTCAGGCTGCAAAGCTACCGTAAGTACATTTTTATTTGGAAGGCAATATTACTGAATATACTGTGTAAAAAAGGCAGAGTAATACACTGTCAAAAAACCTTATAACTAATGAAATAAGATAAATCGTAACACCATCCTTTTACTGTATCTTACAGTATGTATTACGATAGGAAATAGAGAATTAAATAGCATTCCAACTTGGTGCATGACTGAAGGCATGAATGAAAAATGTTTATAAATCAGATTTTGCTTAAAATCTTAATCCTCATTTCAAGGGTATCATGATTTCAGCAACTACTTACTACAGTATCTCATATATTATTCCTTTTGCTTTGGTGTTTTATGTCTTTTTTTGAAAAATTACAAAACATTATTCGAGACTGACATAATATTATTTTACAATGTGCAAAAATCAATTAATGCCACTGACTGTAACTGGTGTTTCATGTGTGATGAATAGGAAATATAGATAGAGTTTTGATTTATACTGCTGTCCTAATGACTTTTAAATATTTTAAGATGAATTAGTTAACAGAACCAATTCTTCATTACTTCACCAGCATTTCTGTGTCAGATTAAGTTGAAATTCATCATAGGTAAATGTTTTAACCAGTTTAATTCTGAATGTTACAAAAAGTTTTGATTTTTAGAAGCTATATAAGATTATTTCTAGCATATTAAAAATATTTTTTTGCATATAGTGACATTGTGTGCTTCCTTGCTTGAATCTATGAAAAATGTCATTCGCTGTTTAAGAAACATTCATTTTGATGGATATGCCTTTCCTACTACCAGTATTAGTACATTAAAACATTACAAGCTGCATAATAATTTAATACATCCATTATTCACTATAAAAGTGGCTTCCATTTAAAAATTGCAATTTCAACATGATACAATTTGAGAAGAATTAGTTGCATAGCAGCTTAGATTCTGTACTATCAATGTAGGCATTGTAATAAATAATGGTTTCCTGCCATTACCTAGCCTAGTAAGATAACTTCCAAATATATGTAAATGATTTTGAATATAATGAAACAGAAATAAAATCTTACCTTCTACCATAATGTTGTATGTAAGAATTCTAGTACAACAGATTTCAGGCTTTGTAGGATCTCTAGGGAATAAGATTTCCATAGATGGAATAGCAAAATAATAAACATAACTTCCAAAAGTCTCGTTTTATCCATTCAGAAACATCACAACGGGCACAGGGAACATATCTAAGATAGTATTCATTACCAATCATATTTTCACATTTTTTTAAAAAATAAAAAGCTATAGCTCCATAATGAATCCCTATGTTTTGATTACAGAAATTACTGGGTTCAATTCCTGGCATTTCTATGTAGAGTTGAAAACATCTCCCTGAAATTCTGAAAAGTTGCTACTATTCAATGTGGACAGTCCTGAGCTAGCTGGATTTAAGTATTTAAGTAGTTTCCTATTATCCCTCTGACTGTAGTTTCTATAAATCAACATTAGTATCAGACATACTAATAAGACATGTTTCAGTGACTTTAAAATAATGCTAAATTATATTACTGCTTAGCTGCAATAATTGGAACAACTATTTACTCTTGGCTGTCATCTAGAGCAACACCAATACGATAACCCTGATGTGTGAGCCATTTATTGCTCCATCAGCAGACGTTTGGGTTATTCATACGGTTGATATGTAATTTGTATTCTGTGAAAGTTCCATCTTTATTTCTGATATCTTTGAATGCAGGTATGTTTTCAACTTGTCCAGTGTTTTCTACTCCCTTTTGGTAGGTTCCAAAAGACTTATAAAGCAATAAAAACATAAAACAATTTCCCAATATCAGTGTCACTCATTAGATCAGGGGTGTCATACTCAAGGCCCGGGGGCCGGATCTGCCCCACGGGGTACTTATATCTGGCCCATGGGGCCGCCCTGGAAACAGCGAAGGATCGGCCCGCGGTGATTCTGCCAGCGAATACAGGCTCCCAAGCTCCATTTTCGGCTGCCACTGCCTCCTGCAACCCTCTGCCAGTGAAAACGAAGCTCGGGAGGGCCGTTCCGTTTTCACTAGCAGAGGGTTGCAGGAGGCCGTGGCAGCTGAAAACGGAGCTTGGGAGCCTGTTTTCACTGGCAGAACGCTCAGGCCACCACAGGCACCCCCAACAGGAGTGATGTCAAGCTGGCCATGCCCACCCTGGCCCCTCCACCCTGGCCCCCCGAGGTCAAACACAACCCTGATGCGGCCCTCAGTGAAATCGAGTTTGACACCACTGCATTAGATGAATTTAAACTAAGAGTCTAATTATATAATTTATCAATAGAAGTGGTGTGGTTGCCTAGCATTTTTCTAATATATTTTTTAAAGGTGGCCGGTGTAATAGAAGGCCATAATAGCTATCCTAGTTTGATAGGCCTGTAGGGTGTTATAAATAGTAGGATTAACAGCTGTTATAACAGATGTTAAGCTTGCCACTAATTTTAAGAGTTAACTAAAAATATTTCCTTTCCCATGATTAAATATGTAAGCCTCATACCTCCTGGAAAGCAAAGTGTCTCCAGGGTAGTCCTCGACTTACAATAGTTTAGTGACCGTTCAAAGTTACAATGGCACTGAAAAAGGTGACTTATGACCATTTTTCATACTTACGACCATTGCAGCATGCCCATGGTCACGTGATCAAAGTTTGGATGCTTGGCAACTAGTTCATATTTATGATGGTTGCAGTGTCCCAGGGTCATGTGATCACCTTTTGCAATCTTTTGACAAGGAAAGTTAATTGGGGAAGCCAGATTCGCTTAACAACTGGGTTACTAACTTAACAACTGCAATGATTCACTTAGCAACTGCGGCAAAAAAAGTCGTAAAATGTGGCAAAACTCACTTAACAAATGTCAGCAACAGTAATTTTGGGCCCAATTATGGTCATAAGTCGAGGACTATCTGTGTTTTCCTTTCCCATGATCAAATGAACACCAGAGTATCTTCTCCTTTTGTCTTCAAATCCTTCCTTTTTTCTTTGGCTATTTCTTAGATCTTTTAACAAGAACATATGCTTCATTTTTTTCAATTAATCTATATAGAAATGCAGTTAATTCTTAGTACCTAACAGTGTTAGGTAGGAGAGAAAACAAGATAAACTATGTTTCTTAAAAGCACCAGAAGTTTTCTTGAAAGAGTAGAAGTGTGGGGCAGCTACCCCACACTTAGAAGCATCTTCGCAAAAGAAGTCAAAGGAGAAATAGTTGAGAGCAAGGATGCCAAGTATCTTGTCAGTGCTTCGTATCTTTCGTAGAAACCCCATTATGAACAGCAAGACCATAAAATGGTCATTTTATGAGAGCACCCATCACATGTATTTCAGGTTCCAAGGGTGCCCACTATTCAAATTTGGGTAGGATTTCTTTATTTAATGTGATAGGCAAGAGCTATCTAGAATGAAACACAGCTCTTTCTTAGTCCCAGTTGATGAGATTGGGACTAAAGCTTGCAAATTGCTTCGCCCACTTCTAGCTCTTCACTTTCCCCAAATTTTAGGTGATTGATAATTTGGTTGTATTGATTTATTAAGGCATATGCAGTCATAAACCAAAAGAATTATATTGAGTTATTTGCTCAGCAGAAAACAGTTTATGTTGCACTTCTTGAAGCTTTCAGATTAGAACTGAAACATGGGCATTTTTCCATGTCTTGCTATAGGAGAGCCTATCAGCCAGAGCCAGTGAGCCCATCTGAACATTCACAGTGAAGATGTGTGGTGGCCCCATTCAATGTGACAGAGGTAAGCCACCTTTGTAACCCATCTAGGTCATGTGTGATTAATGCTAAAGGAAATGAGGTCACCCTCCATGGAAGATGGCTTTGGAAAATTTGTATTGCTGCTACTAAAGGTTGAGTTTCACATAGAAAGGTAATGGTGGGCAATCTGAGGGTATCATGAAGCCCTCAAGAATTTTTTTTATAGTTCTGCAAACTCTGTACAGAGGCAGGAACCAAAAATTGGCAGCAATGCCTGCCATTTTAATAAAAAATGGACTAAGCCCTAAAACAGGCTTTAGATAGCTTAAAAGGCATAGCAAAACAAATCCATATTCAAGACAGAAATTAAATATCTGGCCTAATGGATCTTCTACAGTTTGTATAATTTGCCCCATCCATTGTGCCTCAATCGTCCTAAAACTCATAAACGCATTCCCCAGCCACCAAAAGATGCTCCATGGGCATCTTAGCTCAAACCTACTCTCAATATAGGTTTTAAGACTTCTCCTCAGAAATTCAGAATAGCTCAGTTTTACCAATAAAGATTTTTGGGTGTGTGTGAGACGTACTACCACTATAACAAAAACTCTCTTCTGGGACATCTAAACTCTGATTTATATCTTCTTTCCCACAACCATAGTTAAACTACAAGCCCTTTATGTACAATGCACATTTGTAAAAGAAAATGATACAGGAGTCTGTTGCCTCTGCCACTTAACACAGGATACTGCCAGCCAAATTACAATCCTAGAGTAATCAAATCCTGACAGCAACAAGGAAGTCTTCCCAAGCAAGGATAAGCTTGTCTTCTAATTTGACCAACCAGTGGTCAAATACAAAATTTCACAAAGACCGACAGTGTGCCCTTAGTATCCCACCAAATCCACTGATATAAGCTTTCCTAGGAGGAGCCAAGCTTGCCAGCCAACTGTGCCAAATCTCCCACCACCCTGAAGACAAAGTAATCAGAGAATCCACCAGAAGGGCAAGTGAGTGGACATTTCACATTATGGCTGTGGACAGTGTTGTTAAAAATGATGCGTGCTTCAAATTTTCAACTACAAACTGAATCAGGGCAGATTTGCACAGAACTAGTTACTAACAACTTAGCCACAGAGCAGACATAATAGTATGTTTACACACTGATTCAGTATCTTGATCATTTTAAACTTCAGTGAGTTGTTTTTGATTTTCGCCCACCATGTTGTATGAACCCACCCATTCTGGCATATAAAATATGATTTAGGGATTAGTATATTGGGCTAACCCAAAGTTGTGTTTACCTTATAAACCCTTAAGAATTATGTCATGGCTTCCACAGGCTGTGTGAAAACAGCTTGCTCACTATTACTGTTTTTATTCTGATTGTCATCCTGCATATTTCACTGTTTTTAATGTCCTAAATCAGATAAGAAGATACTTGATAGGAAATACATACCAACTGTTTTCATCTCGCTATAGTAAAGTGTGATATTAGGCTTGTTAATAGGTTTAAACAGTTTAAACATTTTAGAGAGAAATTTGAAGAATATATCCAATAATACAATGTTCAAATAGAAGAATTTTGCATCTATTTTGTTTCTTAAATACCTGATTCTAAGAGATACAAATGGAAATTGTAATGAAACATTTTGAATAGGAAGAAGTTAAAAGCTGTTTTCCCATTACTGCAAAACTTTGCCCTCCCAATTGTTCTTCCATAGTAGTTAGGAAAGCAGTTCAAGAACAGCCAGTAACCATTCCACTGAGCTTATTCATAATCAATCACCTGGCAAATTGCAATTCACCACAAAGCTTGGTGACTAAAATGAAATTATTTACAGCACCAGCTGCTGCTTGTCAAAACATTGTGAATTCCCTTTTTTTAGTTCAATGACTGGACTGTGGGACAGGTAGGATTTAGATCTCCTACTGTTACAGTTAGCCTTCATGCAGTGCCCAGACTTAATATTCTGTTTTTCTTTTAAATAAAATAAAATAAAAATAAAACCATTGTTTTCTAGATATGTTTTCCAAACAACATGCTAATGCAGGAGTGTCAAACTCAAGGCCCGGGGGCTGGATCCAGCCTGCAGGGTGCTTAGATCTGGCCTGCGGGGCCACCTTGGAAACAGCGAAGGACCGGCCCGCAGTGCCTCTGCCAGCAAAAATGGAGCTTGGGAGGGCTGTGTGCGGCCCTTGTGAGTCCCGCTTTTGCTGGCAGAGGGTTGCAGGAGGCCGTCGCAGCTGAAAATGGAGCTCGGGAGCCCGTTTTCTCTGGCAGAGCACTCAGGCCACTACAGGTTCCCCCGACACGAGTGACGTTGAGCTGGCCATGCCCACCCTGGCCCCCCAAGGTCAAACACAACCCTGATGCGGCCCTCAATGAAATCGAGTTTAACACCCATGTGCTAATGGGTAGTTTAATTTTTAGTTTGTTTTGAAGCATAGTTTTACTGTTTTGATATATGATACTTATGTCCTGGTTTTTCCAAGAGCTTCCCCCACCCTTCTGTAGCACACACACACACACACACACACACACACACACACACACACCTTATCTGGGACCTCCTTTGATTAATGACCCACAATTCTCCCTTAATGTGGCAACCAGGTGGCCAGGATTATAATCCCTAAATAATATAATTATGTGACATCTTGCTTCACAATTGTTTGGTTTAGCAATGGAAATTCTAATTTCTAATTGTAAATTCTTCCAGTTGTGGCCATAAGTTGAAGACTACCTAAACTCAGTTGTTTATTTTGCATAACTCTGCTTTCCCCCTTCCCAGTTAAATTACTGGATTTTTCATTGTTAGGTAGGTGTTCTCTGTGTAAATTTTTTACAGTTACCTGTCAGAGCTCCAATAAATGCAGCTTGCTCTGTTACCTTCAATACCATGACTTCTTTGCCAAGGACAATAATTGATATCAATTACAGATGCTGTCTATAAACTTAGAATTGGTTTATTTACTTTCTGGGGCCTTGAGTGTATGATCCTCTGGGTCTGAGTGGCATGGATTACATGTGTAGTCTGAGTATTTTCAAGGGACATAAATTACAGCAATTAAAGTGAGCCAGAGGTAGGTGGGGAGAGAAAAAAATGCATTATTAATTCGCCTAGTCATTAATGGCTGCAAACAGCCTACAAGAGAGATAATGTCAATATCCAAGCACCCAAAGTGATGGAGTGTGTGGGATAACCTTTGATGGCATTCACAGTCTCAAATCACTAAAGATACAGGCAATGACACACAACACTGTGACTCTGCAGATGGTGTTAAACTTGATCCCACAATGTGTAACAATGTGTTCAATTGGAATTTATTTTAAAGGAACAATTATTTTTAAATAACTAATGCAGGGAATGGGACAGCATAATTGATGACCTCTTCAGGATGTTCAGGATTAAATATGGAGAAGCATAGGTACTGTAATGGACTGTGAGAATAACCTTGGGAGACAGGAGGAAGTTTTGCAACTTAGACAATAGTCCGTCAAGAGATAGTTCAGCCCAGAGAAGGAATGGGAGTGGAGAAAGCATCTCACAAGGGACCCTCCCTAGTTTACTAAAAAATAAAAGTAAGGGAAGAGAGAAGTGCTTTCAAACTTGTAAGAGTCTGTTACTGTAACATTACAGTATAAGCAGTGTTAGTACACATGCTTTTGGTTCTTTGGCCTACCTTGAAGGACTGACAGATGCTTATGAAAATAACCAACCACATACTCTGCCAAATGCAGAAGAAAGGAATATTTGTCTCCACTATCTCTACATCTCTTAAAACACTACAGAGTTTTAATATTCCCCACAGATTGCAGAATCAATGTCATTTTTCCTATATGGAGAAAATCTCAATGTACCAGCTGTCCAGTTTAAGTGCTTGTGCCAAACTAAATTGTGTATAATGATGTGCCCAGTTTTTTCTACATGAATTTCAGACTAGTAGAAATTAATGCAGTATACTATGTGTCTTGCAAATGTGGGCGCAGGAGACTTGTGGGACCTGAAACTTTACAGATATTGTTGAGAAGGTAATGTGGCGGTCAAATTGCCATAAGAGTTTTGTGAGTCTTGCTTTTGATTTCAAAGTACCGTATTTTTCAGAGTATAAGATGTACCTTCCCCCCCCCCAAAAGAGGGTGGAAATGTTGGCGCGTCTTATACACCGAATACAGCCATTTTTGGCCTCCCGAAGCCCCATCCCTATGTTCCATTTTTGTGAAAAATGGGCCCGTTTTTCACAAAAATGGGGTGTGCAGAGGGTTTGGGAGGCCTGCAGAGTGCTCCTGGGGGCTGGGAGAAGGCAAAAATGCCCCCATTTTTGCAAAAAACGGGCAAAAAATGGATCATTTTTTGCAAAAACGGGTGTTTTTGCCTTCCCCCAGCCCCCAGGAGCACTCTGCAGGCCTCCCAAATCCTCTGCGTGCCCCATTTTTCGCAAAAATGGGTGAAAATGGGCCGTTTTTGCAAAAAACAGGGCGCGCAGAGGGTTTGGGAGGCCTACAGAGTGCTCCTGGGGGCCGGGGAGGACAAAAACTTTTTTTTCTTACTTACCTTTTCGAAATCTTGGTGCGTCTTATACACCGGTGCGTCTTATAGTTCAAAAAATACGGTACATTTTATCACAGTCCTAACTTTTCCTTTGAAACTTAACACAAACCAAGAAGCATGAGTAAGTTCCATTTGCACAGCAATCCTTCCTTCACATGGAAAAATGGCCAGAGATCTTATCCCAGTTCAGAACTATAAATTAGAAAATAGTTGTTCTAAAGTAGAAGTAGTTATTTTCTGTCCTAAATCTCTGTGCATACCAAACTTCAAGGGTTCTTTTGTAGACTATCCTCTCTTCCATAAATAACCTTTTCAATGTATTTTGGAGATCAGAAGAGCTCTTGTCAATTCAGAAATCCAATAGTATTTCTATGTAGCTATTACATAGCTGAAATCAGGCATACTCTCTCTGTCCAGAATTCTTATTATCATTGCATACTTTAATAGTGTCCCAATCCGTAACTATTTAATTGTATCCTATTACTCAGTTGCAATGCAGAACAAGGAGCAGCTGGTCTTATTCACACATCCTCACTTTCTGAAGTATCCTATGAATGTTTTTATTCAAGATTTACAAAACGAGATAATTCATTTCTGGCTGAAGCTAAGACCTTAGGAACAGCTTATTTATCTCTATATTTCAATACTGATAGTTAACCTTCTGTACTGAATTATTAAACCTTCTGGACTGAATTATTAAACCTCCTGGACTGAATAATTATTAAATTATTATGAAACATACTCCATGATTGCGATTTAAATGGTCTCTAATTTCTGTAGCTGTTCTAAAGTTAAGTGAAGTAGTTGCAATTCACAATCTCATATAAAGAATCCTTTGATGTTTCTGTAACACATGGTAGCAAAACATGCTTAGAATTGTATTAGGGAAAAATAAACCATGATAATTGGAAACTGAACAAAAAAAAAATCTTCCTTTTTGTTAGTTGCTTCTCAAGTTGTTCTATGATACCCACTGCATCAATATATTTATTGTTAAGGAATTCTCCTTCTAGCTTCCTGGTATTTCAGCCTAGCAGTGGAAAGTAAAACAAAGAAAAAGAATGTTATCTGTCAGTTATATTTTGATAAGAATCTGTTTGAGAATATGATGCATAAAGGGTGAATTCTGAGAGTTGGAATTATGAAGATTTTCTGCAGTCTTCTGGCATTTGATATATTGCCACTTTTGCCTGTGGTGCAATATCCCACCAGGCTTGATCCACAAAAAGAATAAATAAAAACGCAGAACAATAAGACAAAAAGACCAATCTACCTAGCGCTTTTAATTCAGCTCTATCTGAATAGAGATCCCTATAACCTATGTGAAATTTTTGATCATCTAGGAGGAACAGCCTGGGTTATTGCCAGACTTCATTGCAGCACAGCAATAAATCTCAACTCTCTAGACATTTTATTCTGTTTTCAGGAACTTGTGTACAGCACAAGCTCAGAAATACAACATGGCTAGATAAATTGTTTGATAACAAAATGTATACTATAAACAGAATTTAGTTTTCCTTTCATTAGGAGAAATGCTATGAAAGAACAGAAAATATCAGCATCCAGAAGAAGCCAGGATTATGTCATTTGCCACGGTGTTGCACAAATTATGTACGTACTTGCAACAGTTGTGCCATGATACCAATGACAAGCATTATTTGTACTATTTGTCCAATGATATAATTTGCCTCATTGTCCCTTGGCTCCCCTGAGGACATGCATAATAGAAAATGTTAAGAAAATACAATCTTCAAACAAAAGAATCTACTGTAAAATGGAAAACTGATAATCAAGAATAGATACAGATGTTAGGAGTGTGCAAACGGTGTCCAATTTAAAACCACAAATCGATTCAGAAAATCAATTATTTTTATCCAGTTCAGTCCATATGACCAAACTGATTTGGATCAAAACTCTGAATCTCTGGTTATTTGATTAGATTTTAAGTATTAAAATGCACATATGCAGAAAGCACTTGAAACTGAATATTTTGACATACCTAATATTTGATGACCTATAAAGTCATAGCTGTAACTTAAAAATGAGAAATTCTTCCTGTTGATTACAAAATACGTAGCTAATTCTGTTTCTGGGAAGTCATGTTTCCAGTATCTCTTCTGCCTCCAGATTTTCCAGAGTTCCTGGTATTTGTTGTTTAGAGATGTCAAGAATTCAGCTCTAGTAGCAAAGATCCTTCCCAGTTTGCCCTCTATTCCATCCTACTTTCCCCTTAAGTATACTGTAGCTATGTGGATGTGGGGAAAATTCATTTCATATCAATAATCCTAGCTCATTAATTATTATTATGTGTAACTTAGTTATTTGTAACACCAACTAGTCAAACAAGCCAATTTTATAAACTATAGCTTTGTATTAATTTGTCTTCTCTAAACTTTGTTAAGATTAAGTGCAATTTATGTAAGATGAATTAACAAAGAAATGTATGGATATACATTCTGTTCTCTTGAACAGTAGCAAAGAAATTCCAAAGTGCCTTATACTGTAGCTATAACAGAAAAATAGGTAGTTCCTTATGCATATTTTCCAATGATATATTGGAATTCTTTTTTATTTTAAAAAATACTGCTTTAAAAACTTTAATTTTTTTTTAAACAGAAGAAATAGCCAAGTAGAACAATAGAAAATAATACAAAAAGCAAATATGAGATTGATCAGAAAGTAAATAAATGCTTTCATTGATTAAGAATGGCTACTGATCCTATGTTGGATTAGGTCTCTTTATACAGCTGCAGGGTTGTTAATTCCAGAATAGTCCAAAGTCTATGAAGGGGAGCAGTTTGCCTCCTGAAATAACAGCTGGGGCCATCTTTAGGGGAAATTTACCCAACACATATGGCGATCAATGGGTCAGAGTGGTGGAAGATAAAAGGTTTTAACAGCCAGAGCAAAAATGCAGCTGCTAGCATGACTGACAGAGAGAGAGAAAAGAAATGCCCCCATCTGTGTAAGGCCTTCCTTCATTCTAAAATTAGGAAGAAGTAGGGCTAGAAGTAGAGTACCACAAGTATAATTAGGGGCATGCGTGTATGTACGTATGTGTGTGTGTGTACACGTACACACACACACACACACACACACACACACACACACACACACACACACACAGAATTTGCTTTTTTGTGGCCGCGACCCCCCCGCCGCTGCAACCCCCTCCCCGCCCCCTCCCCGTGCGGGATGAGTTGACAAAGGGGGCGTGGCACCAGGGGCGAAATGCTCCGGGTTCGGGCGTGCCTGCCGGTCGCCGGACAGCTGATAGCATTGGAAGCGGGAGACTTCGCCCGGACACTGCCATTTGGGTTCTTTTACCCTCTGCGCATGCGCAAAGCATTCTTCGCATGCGCAGAGGGTAGAAGAACCCAAATGGCAGCGTCCGGGCTACCAGCTGTCCGGCGACCCATAGGCACGGCCGAACCGGGATCTTTTCACCCCTGCAGTGATGGTGGCACCAAGATGGCGGGCTAACACGCGCGGCGACCCCTGTGAAATGGTCGTTCGACCCCCAAAGGGGTCGCGACCCACAGGTTGAGAACCGCTGCCTTAGACTGATTTATCTTGTACTAGGAGCAGGGAGAAACATTCTTCGCCTTTCAGTTTAAGTATATATAAAGTTTAAGCTTGGGAGGAATAATTTGCAGTGGAATTCAGTACAATTTACAGTTCTCATTTAATAAGCTTTAATGTACTTCTAACTAGAACAATTTTGTAAAACCCAAAAGAGCTCTTTTTGTACTGAGACTCTCATCAAATTCCATGAACCCATAGGCCACCTCTGTTCCCAATAGTATTCACTTGTTTGACCTTGATTTCTTTTTCGAGCATCCTATTTACAATCCTATGAATATTAAACCAAAATGGTATCACCATGGAATAGGTCCAAAACATATAAGACAAAATGTCTTTTGATGTATTATACCTCAATACACAGAGGTTGAAAATCTACATCTTCTGGGGTAACCAGTGTACTTGAAAAATAATTTCATTTTAAGATAACAGAATACTAATTAACATTTTTTTTAGGTTCTAACCCATTGATTTATTAAAACAAGACATTATGGCTCATTATTCTAAATTATCTGCAAATTAACCATTATCTATCTTAATACAACTTTTCAACTGCAAATAAAAATTAACTGTAGATTTAAAACTTCAGACTTTTTAAAATATGAATAATTTCACAGGCAGCTAATGAATCAGCTCAATTGTACATTCAGGAAATGTAATTGATTAAGAATGAGATGATTTAAAGTATAATTGTCTTTTTGACCATTAACTAAAAAAAATGTTTGCCATTATATTGCTCCTCAAATGTTGCAGCTGAAAGTAATGGATCTGTTGTGTCAAAGAGTACATGTTTGTCTGTTTTGAATCTGCTACCAAATTATTAATTTTGTTTGCCTGATATAGGATTTGGGTAAAAAAATGTTCTTTTTTCCCATTTTTATTACAACTTAGTATCCTAGTTAATCTGGATTGAATGATTATGCACCTTTTAGCCAACTACTAAATCATAATTTAAAATCTTCATATTAATAAAATCAAAGTGTGTGTTTTAAATATACTATAGTTTGCTACCACTGATTAGGTTGGTTCACTCACGCCTACTCATTTGTCATGTACTAAACAGTTTTTAAATTTCCAGATTTAAATTTATGACATCTGCCGTAGTACCCTTCTAGGTAAGGACAGTTTTTCCACTGACCACATTGAAATTGGTAAATTTGACATTCGTGATAGGCTGGTGGCTGTTAGGTTCCATCTAAATTTGAAAGTATGACATTCCTAGCAGAGTGATACATGTATATACTGTTCAGGGGTGGGTTCCACTTATCTTCCCTACCGGTTCATATCGCGACGGAAGTCGCATCCCCTACGCATCCCCTATATCACGTCGGGGAAATGACCCTCTGCGCATGCGCAGAAGCCTCTGTGCATGCGCAGAGGGTTCTTTGCCAGCCGCGGCGACCGGAGTTCGGGGACGTGGACAGCCGGCCATCGCTGCCAGTTCGGCAAGCGGGTGTAAATTTCTGCCACTGGTACGGGCGAACCGGTCCGAGCCGGCAGCAACCCACCACTGGTACTGTTATGTAAATATGTATGATGTACTCATGTAATATGTTTATAGCAGAGTTTGAGTCTCAGGGATTCAGGGCTTATTGCATTACAAACATCACAAAAAACTGCAATTCAAAATTATTAAAACATAAGAAAATTATAATAAAACATAAAAGTGAGATAAAATCAAAATCATAAAAATACTGTAACAAGGATTATTATGATCATGCTTAATAAAATTATTAAGAATCCAAACTTGCAAGTAAGTGTTGTAGTCCAGTTAGAAATAAGAAGAGTGGTGAAAGTGGTAAACTAGGAGCAGAGAGCTCCAGGTCCTCGTCTCCTGTCCTCCTCCATTAGATTCAGAAGCCAGCTTATTGACTTTTGATTTCTCTCAGCCTAACTTGCTTCAGGCTCTGCAACACACTGGGTGAAAAACAAAACCATTTGTTGCTTCATGCTTTGACAGTTTTGCTGTGAAAACCAGGCAAATTCCGTGCAAAAAATAATAATAATAATGGATCATCTAATGAAGCAGGAGAAATAGTAAGAACAACTGCACTAAGATATAAGTACATACAAAATAATGCTGCTATACTATAGTATATAGTATATTATATACTACTACATTATAATTATAATTGTATATAATATACTACTATAATTTTTAAGACAACACTTTGCTTTTTGTTAAAATAGAGGGTATATTTTAATTAGTATCAGATTATTAATATTATTTGGTCGAGAGATGGCCTTGAAGGAAATATTTCGAAGCCATTACACAAGGGGGGGGATTTCTTGAGCCCTGGAAAAGGAGATTTGGGGGGGGGAGACTGGCTGGATCCTTTGTGACTCCCTGAGGTATAAGAGGGAGGAGGAGGAAAAAACAGACTCAAATTTGTAAGATTCTGTTACTATCTCAATAAAACTTAGTTCTAGTCTTCTTGTTTTCTGATTTGGCTATCCTTGAAATCTTGAAAATTATTTAATAGGGAAAAAATGAAGGAGTTTTTGTAATCATAAGAATAAGACTAAGAGATAAAATAAGAGTAAGATAATTTTGTAAACATACTTAACATTTGCTGCAAAGGAAATCAAAAGCTTCTTTATATTTTTTTTTCTTTCAGCACTTTTTTGTCTTTTTCCTTTCCTTTCTCTTTTTCTTTGTTTTCTTTATTCTGTATTAGTTTGTGTTTTAATGTTCTCTTTAAAAAATTTTTTAATAAAATTTATTTAAAAATAGACATTTCTAAATTTGCAATATAATTTTGTGCAATATAATTTCACAAAATGTGCAGAGTGGTAGTATCTTCAGTTAATTCCTTTTAACTGTAGCCCTAAGTCCAAAATTATTGTTGTGAATCAGTTGGACACCTATGTATCTATTTAGGAATATAATGGTGAGTTAGCTTAGAATCATTGAATCTAAAAGGTAAGGGGCCTTTTAAGCACAGTGCAGTAATCCAAATCAAAGTATTCCAGACAGATAGTATCAAGTATTTAATAGTAACCAAAAGTGATTATTTTCCAAACTCTAATAGACTTCTCTTTATCAAGATTTATTAAGCTGAAATGAATAACTATAAAAATTCTAGCAAGCGAACTATTTTCAGTTTAGCTCTAATATATTTTGGTACACAAGGCAGAGCCTTGCTGACCCTTTTCTCACAGCCTTTTTCATTGTACCGTGTTTCCCCAAAAATAAGACCCTGTTTTATATTTTTTTGAACCCTGAAATAAGCGCTTGGCCTTATTGCCATGCACTCAAAAGCCCGATTGGGCTTATTATCAGGGGATGTCTTATTTTGGAGAAAACAGGGTAAAACCCACTCAAAGTAACTTAGGTGATATGGGCAGTGTAGAAATGTGATGAATGAATGAATGAATGAATGAATGAATGAATGAATGAATGAATGAATGAATGAATGATACACTGGAGAAGAAGAGACTGAGTTCGTTACATAATGATTGTCTGAAAAACAACTTTCTCTTCAGTCTCAGACCTTATATTTTTTCTTTCCCCCCTCTTGGGAAAACTTCTTGTTGAACATAAATCTTCCATTCCCATAGAACAGCCTTTTGAATTGTATCCAAAATCTATTGATGACTAATGTGGAATCTGCAACAGAGATGATAATTTGTTGAAGTTTCTCTCATTTATCAGTAGGCAGGCTGCCAGTTTTGGCACCAATTACAGTATTTAACTAGTCTTCAGAGGCACCTGCATCTATAGCACATGGCAGTATTTCAAATGTGAATTGATAAAGGCATGAGTGACTTCAGCCAAGGAATCCTACCTTATCTGGCACACCCAGCTGCAGCTGAACAAAGGCTGTCCTGGTCATGACCTCCACCTGCTGCCAAGCAGAAGCTGAAAATACAGAAGAAACCTCAGATCATGCAAGTGCTCCTTCAGAGGACATGGAACCTTGCCTGGGCTAGTTAGAGTTAACATGGAGCATGGTAGTTTCTGGCTAAACAGCCACTTCATCTTGCGGGATTCAGCTTGACCACACTTTGGTTCTTAGTCCTAACAACTGGTATCAGGTGCAACATCCATAGTTTCTTCTGTTCAGCCTGGACAAATACCTGTGTCTTGATATCATCAACCTGTTGATACTTCACTGTTCTTTTGGCATGCTTTGGAATCCCATTCAGGAGCAGTGAGGTGCTTGACCTCTCCTCCCCCGTTGACTGATTGGTACTGTCACTACTCCAGTTTCCAAAATTTTAAAATACGGGACACAGAATATGACAAAGCATTTGAAGTACAGTCTGACTAAAATAGATAAAACAAAGTTTGTATTACTAGAAATCACACTTCTCTTAATGTCAGTCTTATATTTTAATTGTAGTTTGCAGCCACTTCACATTACTGATTTCATACTCAGGTTGCAATCAACTATTATCCAAGTTCCTTTTCACAAATAAGACTAAAGTTAGGTATCCCCAATATACTGTAACTGAGTGTTTGATTTTTGTTTCCTAAATGAAGAATAACAAAATAAAGTTTGAAGGGACTTTGGAGGTGTTCTAGTTCAACCCCCTGCTCAAGCAGGAAACCCTATACCAGTGATGGCTAACCTTTTTGTCATCACGTGCACATAATGCAATGTG
>QLTV01002845.1:444866-455554 GCA_003457575.1 Thermophis baileyi | reverse complement strand
ACCCCCCACACTCCTCCCACCCCCACGCATGCGCACGCAACCCCGTGCATGCGCGCATGACCCCCTGGGCCTCTGTGCATGCGTGCATCTCCCACATGCACCCTGCCCCCTGTGCATGCGCGGCAGAGACCTGAAAATCAGCTGGCCGGTGGGAGACAAGCGCGCATACACAGTGGAGCTGAGCTGGGGCGACGGCTCGTGCGCCATCAGAGAGGGCACTGCGTGCCACAGATTCGCCATCATGGCCCTATACCTATAGACAAATGGTTGCCCAATCTCTTCTTAAAAACCTCCAGTGTTGGAGCACCCACATCTTCTGGAGGCAAGTCATTCCACTGATTAATTGTTTTAACTTTCAGGAAATTTCTTCTTAGTTCTAGGTTGGTTGTCTCCTTGATTTTTTAAATTTTGTCCTTGTTTCTCTTAAGTATAATTCTGTCACTTTCACCCAACTGATTTATTTTATCAAGATCATTTTTAATTTCATATCTGTATTTTAGGTAATCAGATATCCCACCAAATTTTGTGTCATCTGGAATTTGATCCGCATTCTCTCTACCTCTACAAGTTATTATTAAAAAATAGTGACGAGTAGGAGACTCAGAATTGAACTGTGTGGAGCTCCAGCCAGTACAATCTCCATATGTTGGAGGTATGTTCAAAATGCAACTTTGGTTACTGTCATATGATAACGTTCTATTGTCCCTTTTTAAAAAAAATGTACATATTAATTTTTAATTAATCTATAATGAATATGAATTGCATATGAATATATAACACTAATTTTGTCTTTGAAGAATAGTCTCTTTTGCATTTAAAAATAAATTTTAATGAATTTTAAATCAACTTATGTTTTGACCACTCATGTGAAGAAACTATAGGCTTTATTAACTAGCCTTGCCCTTAGTACTTATTTATTAGCTATGTGAGAGAATGTATCCCCATTAGGAGCACAGAATTTTACTGTGCAAGAAAAATGTTAGCCCATTAGTCCTAAATGAATTGGCACAGAAGAATTCTATTCTTCCAACTAGTATTCTTCGCTACTAGATGGAATTTGGAAGCATGGCATTATGGTGTCTTTCTTGTAAAATAAACCTCAAGGAAGAGCTTTTATTCTTATTGGTGGACATTAAAACATCTCCCCTATTCTGTTAACTATCGTTATTGGTGGCTTAATATGAAGAATCATGACATTTCTCTTTTCTATCTGTTACTTCTAAAACTGATATGGAAATTCTGAACATGTGTCCAAAGCAGAGGTGGGTTTCAGCAGGTTCTGACCAGTTCTAGAGAACCGGTAGCGGAAATTTTGAGTAGTTCGGAGAACCGGTAAATACCACCTCTAACTGGCCCCGCCCCCATCTATTCTCTGCCTCCCGAGTCCCAGCTGATCAGGATGAAATGGGGATTTTGCAGTAACCTTCCCCTGGAGTGGGGAGGGAATGGAGATTTTGCAGTATCCTTCCCCTGCCACACCCACCAAGCCACGCCCACCAAGCCACGCCACGCCACGCCACACCCACAGAACTGGTAGTAAAAAAATTTGAATCCCACCACTGGTCCAAAGTCAATGTTAGAATAGGGATGGGCAACCAGTGGATAAGAGCTCCTCATTATTTGCTGGATAACTGAACCTATGAAAATTCAGGCATAGTTTTTAGTACATTTTCAATTCTGATATTTAATGTTCCGAACCAGGCATGTCCAATCTTAACAACTTTAATATTTGTGGAGTTCAATTCTCAGAATTACCCAGCCAGCATGGGAGTAAGTCCACAAGTCCACAAGTCTTAAAGTTGCTAAGGTTGGACACCCCTATTCTAAACTGTTTAAAATCAGGTTTTGTGAATTAATACATGCAAAGAAGGTTAAGACCTCAGGACATCTCTTGCTGCCCAGAAACAAGGGCCATCAGAATAGTGGGCACAAAACAGAGTCATTTTTAATAGTAACTCTGCTTTTGGTTTCTTCTGAAAAGTAAGACACGGTCAAGAGCTGCCTTTAAATAGAATCATTAAAGCTTTTGTGTTTTGGTTTTTGCATGTTTGGGGTGTTATTTGCTGGGCTTTAAACTGTTGTTGTTTTCAGTTTGGAGTTTTAATTCAGTTTGTGTTTTATCTGTAATGTTTCTATTTATGAATTTCATTTTTCTAAAGTGCTGTGAGAAGACTTTGGAGTCTCTGATGTTTGTAAGATTAAGAAAAAGTGTTTTAAAAAGGTGCTTTTCAATTTCAGCCTGAAATGGCATTGCCCATCTGCCCTGGGGATTTTGCCATTTCCATCAGCTGGCTGCATCATATCTAAGTCATAGTATTGTTGCAGATTTGTAATACATTAGCAGAAATGCTTACTGTATAAATATGAATTGACATGTTGTGTGTTTATTATCTTGTTGCTCAGTAACCTAAAAAATCTTCTGAATAGCATTATTTCCTAAGCACTTTTATCTTTTTATTATAGAGCCAAATTTTCACTCTCATAGAGGCTGACATATCTTCTTCTACTTACTTTGCTCTTGAATATGGGAATCGTGTCAAAAATATTTTCTTCTGCTATATAATTTGCAGACGGATTCTGCCAAAATGTCTGGCTTTAATCTCTAGAAGGAGACATCAGGGTAGGCCAGGGCAAATAACATGAATTTCCTCCTTTAGACTAGTTCTGGCATAAACAACCATTTGACAGGTGATTACTTTGGGCTATGAGCACCTGATTGTTAACAGCATCAGTGAAGGCTTATTACCTCAATCCTTTTTTCACTTTGCTCTATCTAGTGTAATTTTTCTACTACGGCTTTTTTTGGTCTTTTTTTTTTTTACAGTGTACTTTAAACTTAAAAGATCTGTAGAAGATCAGGTGAAGTTTCTGTCTGTAAAATTAAAGCTTGTTTAAAGGATTTTACAATATAACTATAGGAATTGCAATAGTACATATATGTATTATTAGCTAAAATATATTTATTTATTTATTGGGTACATTTATATGGCATCTGTCTTTTCTGAAAATGGAGTTTATATTCAGGATTCTCAGACTTTTGGGAAAAATCACAATCAAAAATTTCAAATGAAAAATAACTTTCCATAACATCTTTTATTGTCAGCTGTTGAGCATTTAGAGCAGGGGTGTCAAACTGGTGGCCCGTGTGCCGGATGCATCATACGTAGGCCACACCCACCCCAGCTCCGCAAATGGGGAAAACATCACGAAACGTCACGTGACAGCAATGTGACATGGTGAGTTTGACACCCATGATTTAGAGAGTGTAGAATTACTAAACAAATATTGACTCAAAAACAATATTGGACTGTATTTTCCAACCTATTATCTTTCTCCTGTGTTAGATTTCAACTCCCAGCCAGTATTTCATATGGTGATGTTATGCACATAAACTGCTCCTGTGCAGTCTAATTACATTCGTAATATATTACTGGAACATCACACTGTTGTATCACCACTCATTTTATTCCCAGGAAATAAATATAAATATATAAATATATTTTGAATGACTACATTGAAAATGATGTTTAGATAACTAATGTGAACAGGTATAAAAGCTTACTGACTTTTGGTTGTCTAGAAAAGTAATCTTTGGAGATGACTAAGAATAGTCCTGCCGATCATTCCCTTATAATCCAGCATAGTACTTCTCACAGTGGCCAGTCGAATGCCTCTGATGTGCTCAGAAACAGATATATGTATATATGTATATGTAGATTACAGATTTAACAGAGTTGGAAGGGACCTTGTAGGTCATCTAGTCCAACCCCTTGCTCAAGCAGGAGATCCTACACCATTTCTGACAAATGGCAGTCCAATCTCTTCTTGAAAGTCTCAAGTGATGAAGTTCCCACAACTTCCGAGGGCAAGCTGTTCCATTGGTTGATTGTTCTCAGTGTCAGAAAGTTCCTCCTTATTTCTAAGTTGAATCTCTCCTTGATCAGTTTCCATCCATTATTCCTTGTCTGTCCTTTGGGTGCTTTGGAGAATAGTATATGTATATACTATAGTATAGTATATGTATATATGTGTATTCCTCGACTTATAACAGTTCATTTAGTGACCTTTTAAAGTTACAACGGCACTGAAAAAAGTGACTTACGACCATTTTTCACAGTTACAACATTTGTAGCATCCCTATGATCATGTGATCAAAATTCAGATGCTTGGCAACTGGTTCATACTTATGACCATTGCTGTGTCCCAAGGTCATGTGGTCACCTTTTGCAACCTTTTGACAAGCAAAGTGAATGGGGAAGCCAGATTCACTTTAACAATCGGGTTACTAACTTATCAACTGCAATGATTCACTTAACAACTGTGCCAAGAAAGGTCGTAAAATGGGGCAATAGAACTTAACAACAGAAATACTGGAAGTTGAGTATGTGTGTATTTGTATGTGTGCCTGTACATGCACACACAGCATTGTTCCTCTGTAACTGATATTTTGAATCATGCTTATACCACAAATCTTTGAAGTATTATGACTTGCTCTCAAAAATGGATTCTATATCTTTTAAAATAATGCAAGTTAGTAATCAATACCACAATTTTGTAGTATCAAATATTATAGGATTCACAGATTTTGTGAAGATATGTCTCTTGTACGTGTTCTGGATTTCTTTCCAATAGGTTTTATTGAGTTTGGTTCCTTGAGTTTTGAGAAGGTGCATTTATTCAGTTGAACTTAATTATTAGATGTTTCCAATTTTGGCCTGTTTATTTTTCTTTTAGCTGAAGATATAAATTTACAATATAGTTTTCCTTATTCCCAGAAATATTTTTCAACTGGGCAAATCTCTTCTTGTCTCATGGATGGTACCGGTATCTATTTTAATTTGCACTTTTCTATAATCATCTCTCTAGGCTCTTAATTCCATTCCATCATAACAAACTGTTCTTTAGCTTTCATTTTTTCAAGGTTTGCAACATTCTTTTCTCATCCCTTTATTTCACCCATAGCATGTCACTTTTGATTAAGCAGTCAGAAAGCCAGTTTTCCCAGCTTCTAAAGGGTAAAAGTCAAAAATCAATAATCTGCTGGTCCTTCCTGAACGCAGTAGCAGTCAGAGGTAAATGAATGATTAAACATGATGAATAACGGTGTAATGGAAGACGCAAAGTAGGGGAAAGTGCTCACTTTAGCCTAAACTCTGAGATTTATTGCTGAGTCCTACAAATAATGGAATCATCAATCTTCCAAGGACTAAAAAAGGCATCCACTGTAGTAGCTTTTAAAAGCATTGAAAGAAATCTTGCCACCTTATCCTTGATAGTTGTCATTATCTATTGAAAAGGTATTAATTTGCTGTGAAAAGAGGACGTTCATATACTAACAATATTTTTCATAAATAACAGCTAGCTTTAGTTAAATTCACCACTGTTCTGAGTGCTTGTGTCTTACGACACATAAGACAAAAGTTTGATTTCTGAAAAGGGGGATAGAAAACTAATCCAATGAGCTGACATACATACGTACATACATACATACATACATACATACATACATACATACATACATACATAATCTTTAAAATATATTAACTCATGTAAAATCAGTTCTCAATAAATTTAGTTTGGAATGAGAAAATGATATATAGATCATTAATGATGTACAAAAATAATCTTTGGAAGGAAAGAATAATCACCAATTGAATTTTTTAACACTGATCAAAGAAAATTATCCACACTTACCATTTAAGCTACTCCAGTCTTGTAGCTTAACTTGAAGCCAGGTTAAGGTCCTGGCTGCTCTGAAACATTTCAGTACAGGTAGTCCTCAACTTACAACCATAACTGAGCCCAAAATTTCTGTTGCTAAGTGAGACAGTGTTAAGTGAATTTTCCTCATTTTATGATCATTCTTGTCACAGTTGTTAAATGAATCACTGCAGTTGTTAAGTCAGCGGCATGGTTGTTAAGTGAATCTGGGTTCCCCATTGACTTTGCTTGTCAGAAGGTAACAAAAGGTGATCACATTACCCCAAGACAGTGCAACCATCATAAATATGAACCAGTTGCTAAGTGTCCTAATTTTGATCATGTGACCATGAGGATACTACAATGGCTGTAAGTGTGAAAAACAACCATAAGTCACTTTTTTCAGTGCTGTTGTGACTTCAAACGGTCACTAAATGAACTGTTCTACGTCAAGAACTACCTGTAACAGTTTTTTTTTTCAATTATACATTGCTTTCCCAGGCTGTAAGGAAGATGCTGTTAATGTCCTTTCTCAGTACTGTAAATTATAAAGATCTAGATCACGGGTGTCAAACTCGCCATGTCACATCACCGTCACGTGACGCTTCACAATATTTTTCCCCTTTGTGGAGCTTGGGTGGGCCAAGGGCCGCCAGTTTGATAACCCTGGTCTAGATGGATGTGACTTGGCTGTCTAGTAAGAATTGCTGCTTGTCCGTCAGGACTCTCTCTGTTACCACCTGGATTGCTTCTTGTCAGACAAGCATTACCTTGCCTGCAAAGATCACAATTTGTGGTTCTCCTTGATTACTCCTTGAGCTAGATCAACAGGTACAAACCATGGCTGGAAAGGAGGAAAATGCAGGAGGACCTGGCTGAACTACTGATTTACACCCTCATCACTATCTGGCTAAACTACTGCTATGCACTTTACAAGAGCCGCGGTGGCGCAGTGGTTAGAGAGCAGTACTGCAGGCTACTTCTGCTGATCACCGGCTGCCAGCAGTTTGGCAGATCGAATCTCACCAGGCTCAAGGTTGACTCAGCCTTCCATCCTTCCGAGGTCGGTAAAATGAGGACCCAGATTGTTGGGGGCAATATGCTGACTTTGTAAACCGCTTAGAGAGTGCTGTAAAGCACTATGAAGCGGTATATAAATCTAAGTGCTCTTGCTATTGCTACATAGAGCTGCCCTTAAAAGACTACTTGAACACTGTAATTGGTCCAGAATACAATAGCTTGTGTGTGCTTATTGGCTCTCATCAGTGCACACCAGAGGTGGGATTCAGCCGGTTCGGACCAGTTCGGGCAAACCGGTTGTCAAAATTCTGTGCAGTTTGGCGAACTGGCTAATCCCACCACTGGCTGGCCCCGCTCCACCCGCCTTACAGCCCCGACTCTTACAGCCACTCCTTTTCTCGCCTCGTCTGCTTTGGCCGCTCTCTTGCCTTGCTTGTTTTTCAGCCCATTCTCGGCCCGTTTTTCAGCCTTCCTTCCTTCCTTCCTTCCTTCCTTCCTTCCTTCCTTCCTTCCTTCCTTCCTTCCTTCCTTCCTTCCTTCCTTCCCTGCCTCCCCCCCCCCTCCCCTCCCCCCCCTTCCCCCTTGCCTGCCTTCGCCTGCCTTCGCCGCTTGCCTGGTAAGTTGCTGTCATGTACAGGGACAAAGGGGCCAGGTGGGGGCCTTCCTCTCCTCCCTCTTTTCGGCAGTTTTAGAAAGAAAGGGCTGAGAACTTAAAGTCAGGCATGCCCCGCCTGACTTTAAGGAGGGAGAAGGGGGTGGCTGCTAGCAGAGAGGGGAGAGTGCGAGGTTGGTGCTTCTGGGACGAGGGGAGTCGGGAAGTGTCTGGGTCCAGTTCACCTGGCCTCTCTTCCTCTCGCAGCCGCGTGTCCTCCAACCAGCATGGACAGCAACTACGGCCTCAACATGTGTTGCCAGTGCTTCTGCTAGTTCGCCGAGGACATTGGCTTCATTAAGGTGAGGGGGAGGGCGGCTGTGTAGGCCCCAGCTTTGTGCTTTTGGTTGCCCACTGCCACCGCCAGCTGACACCCCCTTCGTTGCCCAGAGTTCTCTGGCAATGCCCATGACATCTCCTGGCTCTAATGGTCATGTTTAGGCTAGGGAAATAAATCTGAAAACGTGTGTAATGTTCTAATGTACAGAAGTTATAGTTAAATGTATGGCAGAAAGTGGACTCTGAGTGTGTGAGGTTGAATGTGTATAGTTTTAGAAGAGCTCTGTGTGTGTGTGTGTGTGTGTGTGTGTGTGTGTGTACATATACATACAGTATATATAATACCTAATGTATCTTTTTGTGTGCCTATACACACTCTATACTATGTAATGTGTATGTACACATATGGCATATATACATAGGATTAAATAGTGTATTTTGGATGTTCAGTAATAGTAAATAAATAGAGAGGGAAATTGTATCTTGTTGAGGCCTTTGAGGTGAGTGGCCGGGAGGTGGGGCTGGGTGTGATGAGTGATGTCGAGTTGGCCACGCCCACCCAGTCACATGACCATCCGGCCATGCCTTCCCGGCCAGTCATTAGGGCAGAGAACCGGTTGTTAAATTATTTGAATCCCACCACTGCACACATATAACATAAATTCTGCAGGTCTTGCACTGGTTACTGTTTGGTTTCCATGTATTATTTAAGATGCCGATATTGACCTATAAAACCTTTTATGGCTTGACATCTGGGTAACTACAAGGCCATCTGTTCCAACTAGTATTGGTCAGAAGTATTAGAAAGAAAGAAATTACTTATCCTACTTCTTCAAGAGTTTCAGATGCTAAAAGGTTCTCCCCCTATGCCAATGCTTTATGAAATTCCTCTTGAATTCCATAACATTTCTGTATGTATTCCTCTTGAAATAGATACCATAGACTGTTTGACTGTCCTGTTTACACTCTCTTAACAAGATGGGATGCTATGATTTTAGAGTATAACAACATAGAAAAATACATATACTGTATCTGTGTTTAAATCAGATTTAATAGTCTTTTTTGTTTTATTTTTTAACACATCATGAATACAAGATATGGAAGGCTGGTGAGAGGGAGAAGTACATTTAAATTAGCAGTTTTTTTCACAACTAAAGCAGTGCCACATGGCTCTCCATATCTCCCATCTCTACAGAATAATTATGTCCAGTATCTAAAATTTCCTAGTTGCAACACAGTAAATTTATGTGAGCAGATGATTAAAATAAGGAATAAGGAATACATATCACACCTGTTGGAAGACAAGACTATATAATTTTTTTTTTGTTCTACTGAAGGTACATAAAGCAAAGACTATAATTAAATATTAGCCTAACATCTGATAAATGAAAAATTCACTTAATGATAGAAATTCTGCTTATTGGTACTACATATTTAATTCTTTGGCTGATCACTTATGAAGGAATCTAAAAACTGAGAGTTAATTAAAAGGGGGAGGTTGCCATTTAAAGGACAGTGTCAAGAAGTAAAGAAGACATGAAACTATGTTGTAATTCTGTGTGTGTGTGTGTGTGTGTGTGTGTGTGCGTGTTCATGTGTGCATATATGTTGAGACAGAAAGCTCAACGAAGGTCTCCATTTCTTCTGATCTTAAGTAGTAAAAATAGTTCGTTCATTCATTCATTCACTCACTCACTCACTCACTCACTCACTCATTCATTCATTGTATGCCTGTCATGATCAAGGAAGCTCTTGGTGGCTTATAATACAGTACATCTATAAACAGTATAATAAAATTCCCACAGTATACTAAACAAAAATCATAGATAAAAATCATAAATAAAAATCAAAGCAGTGTTATAAAATACCGATAATGCACAGATAAAAATTAATGAATTATAAGTAGTCAGTCATTAACTTATAAATAATTACAGAAAAATAATAAAATTAATGGCAATACTTCATATCAAAAGCACTCTGAAATAATTCCATTTATAAATGCCAACAATATGGAAATTGGTAAATTTCCATGAGGAAGGGAGGGAGGGAGGGAGGAAGAAGAGGGAAATAAAGGAAAGAGGGAGGAAGGAAGGAAGGAAAGAGAAGGGAGGGATGAAAGAAGGGAGGGGGGAGGAGGGAAGGAGGGAAAAAGAAGATGGAAATAAAGAAGAAAAGAGGTAGGAAGGAAGGAGAGAGAGAAGGGAGGGGTGAAGGAAGGAAGGAAAGATAGGGAGGGAAGGAAAGAAGGAAGAAAGGAGGGAGGGAAGGAAGGAAGGAAGGAAGGAAGGAAGGAAGGAAGGAAGGAAGGAAGGAAGGAAGGAAGGAAGGAAGGAAGGAAGGAAGGAAGGCGAATGATAGGAATTTTCAAAAAAATGGTTATCAAGAAATTTTTTTGGCTTTCTGGGTTTTAGATCCTATAATGGCTGCAATGTTGAGGTCGGGGAAGGGAAGTAGCAATGATCTTGAGAATCATCTTGGCTGGGTTGGCTGTGCTATACTGCTAATGAGCTGTTAATGCCAGTGGGTGAAATTGGCTCTATGGACAAGTGAATATTTTCTATACCTTGTTGTAAGCCGCCCAGAGTCCTTTGGGAGTTGGGCGGCATAGAAATACAATTAATAAATTAATAAATAATAAATACCAATACTTAGAATCCCTTTCTATATTCTTAGACTTTCTTGCTGGGCTGGTGATAGGAATGTCTCTTTGCCTCTGCTGTTGGTGCTAGGGAATTTCAGTCTTCCTGTCCTGGATTTGTGGTCTGGAACAGCTTAGGAATTCCTGTCTGTGATAACTGTGGACCAGTCACAAGTAATCTTGGGCTGAACCTACACAGATGGACCTGTGTTAGGTCTTGTCTTTGTCTCAGAGCAGTTTTTATTTATTTATTTATTTCTTTGTCAAACATGTACAAGATAGCAGGTATAGGTATAAACATAAACATAATCAAAATGAATACAGATAGATGAGGACAATAGGACAGTAGGACCGGGACGGTAGGCACGCTGGTGCGCTTATGCACGCACATTACAGACA
>QLTV01002845.1:433446-444704 GCA_003457575.1 Thermophis baileyi | reverse complement strand
TCTCAATTGTATTAATATCCGATATGCAGTGCGGGTTCCAGACAGGTGAGCTGTATTCAAGAATTGGTCTAGCAAACGTTTTGTATGCTCTAGTTAGCAGTGTAATGTTGCCAGAGAAGAAGCTACGCAGGATTAAGTTGACTACTCTTAGTGCCTTTTTGGCAATGTTGTTACAGTGGGCTTTGGCACTTAGATCATTAGATATGAGTACTCCAAGATCCTTGACAGAATGAGGGTCGTCTACAAGGTCGTGTCCTCCAAGCTTGTATTTTGTGTTCTGATTCTTTTTGCCAATGTGTAAGACAGAGCATTTGTTGATTGAGATTTGAGGTTGCCACTTGTTTGACCATTCTGATACATAGTCAAGGTCTTTCTGAAGGGTAGTAGCATTGTCTGTTGTCATGTAATCTGATAATTAAAGACATTGTTCTGTGTCCTTTGCCATAATCAGGTCATTTTTTGGTCCACGTGATTTTTTTCACCACCCAAGACCTCTGCAGGATGGGTGGACTGATTAAGATAATTGTCCCAGGAGAGCAGCTGTGTTGAACAATTTGGCAAGCCAGGAGGTGATCAGAGCACTTGACAAGTTTGCTCCTGTGTAACCATCTCTCTTGGCCAATCTTGACATGCTCCTTAGGTTACTGAGATGAAGCAACAAAACTAAGACCTGGAATACTGGTGGATGAAGGTGAAAAGTAAACTTGACTAATTATTAGGTAAGAGAAGGAATATGTTTGAGCCTGTCAATAAGGACAGCAAACTTTCAGTATTTCTCCATTTATGAGGGAGTTATCTTCCAGCATTCTTGTTTAAGATAACCCACTCATTTGTGGGAGAAATGAACAGAAAGATGCCAGCAGAATGCCAGCAGAATGCTATGATGCATCATACATTTTGCTGATAAAATCAAATTGATTGGAGTCTTACCTCTTCACAGGTCAGATTTGAAGTGGTTACTGTCTTGTACTGTGGAATGGATTTATTTCAGCTTGTGAACTCTTATAAAGTGTGTAAGGTGCTATCTAATGTGACATCCATTATTAATGACTTAGATCCATGCCCTTCCTGCAGAGGTGGGTAGCTGCCGGTTCGGACCGGTTCATTAGAACCGGTAGTGGAAATTTACCACCGCTCGCCGAACCAGCAACAAAGACAGGCGGTCCACGCCCCTGAACCAGTTCTCTGGTCACCGCGGCTTGAAAAATAACCCTCTGCGCATGCAATTCCGTAGCGATCAGAACCGGTAGGGAAGGTAAGTAGAACCCACCCCTGCCATACTGGCTGACGTGGACAGCTGGGGGACTAAACAGCTGGATCCAGAAAAGTGGTCAATGATTTTTTGGAAGATGGGAGTTATACCAGAAGTCTTTGATGAACTGGCAGTATATCTTATTAAGAAGCCTTTTTGGGTCTACCTATAATGAAAGTTTACTACTTTATCTTATATCTTGCTTTTTTGGGAATGTTTTTAAGAAGGTCGTGGAATTTCAGTTCCAGAGTGCGATACTGGATTATCTGGATCCCTTTCAGTTAGAGTTTAGGCCTGGGCCTCAGATGAAAATGACATTGTTGTTTTGAGGGATGACCTTTGTTGAGAATTTTCAATGGAAGTCCTCTTTGACTTCTCAGTGGTATTGACCATGAGGAGCATTTACTGTGGTGTTGCTCTTTCTTAGGAGGCCAATATATCTTTGGACAAGGGCCTAAAATTGTGGGATGAGTTACTCAGTAATCACCAGCAAGTGGACATTCATTGGTTGACAATTGTCTATATTGAAAGGGCAAAACCTGATTGGCTGATGGTTCTCTGAGACTTCTATATGTAAGTGTTCCTATGTTCATAGCATCCTGATACCCAATTGGTCTGAAAATAGGCACAGCCATTTGACTATATCAGGGGTGGGTTCTGACTTATCTCACTGCCAGTTTGCTTCCTCACGCGCCATGTGGGCATGTGCGGGCGTATGCACAGCAGAGGTGAGTTCCTACCGGTTCAGACCGGTTCGCCCGAACTGGTACCGACCCGCTGCTGACATCACAATTACGTCACGGAACTGGTTCTGTCGGTGCCGGTCTGTGAGCGTCGCCATCTTTTTTTTGGATTTTTTTCCGGGTTTTTTCTTCTGCGCATGCGCAGAAGCCGAGTTTCCGGCACTGCACATGCGTCGCCATCTTGTTTTTGGCTTTTTTCCCCCACGAGGCACGGCCATGTGGCGCGGGAGGAAGCGAACCGGCAGCGAGGTAAGTTAGAACCCACCCCTGGCCCGGGCTTGAAAATGCATGGCTGGGGCCAAGGAGCGGTCCTCCTCCTTAAAAAGCTCCAAAACTGCTCCAAGCATTGGTTCCTCGTGGGCGCTGAAAGTATCGGCCTTCAACCTGGCTGTTTCTCTGTGCCTAGCTTTCCAGATGGGTCCCCAAAGTGCTGTGCTGCGAAAGACTCTCTCTCCCAGCAACAGAGCGGGGGACAGAAAACAGGTCATCGGAGAACACGTGGAGGGCTCCATCATGTGCTCTCCAGGTCAGTGGCTGCTGCTTCTTCCCCCCTGCTGCTTTTGCCTGGGAGAGAGAGTACAGCACAGCACTTTGTGTAAGTCCGATCCGAAAAGCCACCTGCCCACCGCCGCCTGGAGCTCCCCTTTCATGTTTCCCCCAGCCGCCTGGCCTGTGAGGGAAGCACACGGGAGATCGTGGCACCAGAGCTCTTCCCGTGCGTTTCCCCCAGCCGCCTGGCCTGCGAGGGAAGCACATGGGAGATCGCGGCACCAGAGCTCTTCCTGTGCGTTTCCCCCAGCTGCCTGGCCTGTGAGGGAAGCACATGGGAGATCCTAGCTGCAGTTTACTCATGAGCAACATCGGCCGGGAGAGGCAGGAAGAAAGGCTAATGGTGCTCACGAGTAAACTGAGGCTCCTAAGGGGGGTCGAACCTCCCCACTGAGGGCATCGCTGGCAGATGCTTCTTGCGTCAGGAGGTCCGTGCTCTTCCCGCTGCTGCTTGGCTTCCTCAATGCACGGAGGCAGGAGGCGGCGAGAGACAAGAGAGAGAGATACCAGCGGCGCTGGGTGCCCGGAGTTGCACCTGAGCACACGGGATTTCCAGCCCGCCCACCTGCCTTGCCACGAGGTGGATGGGTGGGTGGGTGAGTGAGTGGCTGGGAGGGGAGAATTATTGACAGCTGGCCAAGTGGGCGGAGAGCTCCGCCGCGCTGAACTGCCCGTGAGCGGCGCGGCAATGGTGCCTTGTTGGGGAAGCACCCAAGGTGCCGCTTGCAGCTGCCTTCTGCAGCCACGCCTCTCCCCGCATTGTTGTTTTGAGGCTCGATTGGGGAGTCAGTCCAGGAGCGATGTTTCTTTGGCTTGGCTGCCGTGACCTCACCTCAAGCCATGGTGGTCTGCTTTGGAAGACGTGGAATGGGGTTTAGGCACTGACTTGGGTGACTTTGTGCCAACCCAAAGAAAGAGGAGGAGGAGGCAAGGGCAAGCGGCAACGGCGCTCTCAGCCCCATAGCAGCAGCTGCGTCTCCACCAAGGGCCGCCCTGTGGAAAGATTGGGCTCTGCCAGTTGGCCTTGGGGTCCCCAGGGGGGAGGGATATCAAGCAACTTCTCCTTCTCTGGGCATTAGCCAAAGGGAAGAAGTAAAATCAGTTTTTATTTCTTTTCTAAATCTGCCGTTCCCTTCACACGAGATCGCCCAGCAGCCGAGAGGGAGAAGGGGGCGGCGTTTCTGTGTGCTCCCGTTTCTGTGTGGCAGTCTCCCCTCAATGATAGTGGCTGCCGCTGCCCCCTTCTCCCTCTCCCTCCTCACGCAACCTGCTCTCCGCCCCGAGAAGGCGCAAGCCTCCGCAGAGCCGAGCGGCTGAAGTTCCCCTAACATTTTCTCTGCACTGGCGCAACTGGCTGCTTTTTTATATTCCGCCTCCTTTGTGGGCAGCTCAGCGCCAGTTGATACCCCTTTGTGTCGGCTCAGGAAGGAGGGGAACATGGAGGAGCAGCCGCCGTAGCCGCCGGATGCAGAGAGGAAGAGCTCCGCCTCTCCTGCACAGCACAGTGCGCAGTGGCGGCAGCAAGAGAAGTCGCCGCCATCCCCGCCGCCGTGATCCCGGTGCAGGAGGGTATCCGCTTGTGTGTATGCGTGCACACGAAAAAGAGATGAGAGAGAGGAAAGTTGAGGAAAAGAGAGAAAGAGAAAGAAATGAGAAAATGATGGAGGGAGAGAATGAGAGACAGGAAAGAGAGAAACAGAGAGAGAAAGAGATGAGAGAGGGAGAGAGATGAGAAAGAGAGAGGGGGGAGAAAGAAAAAGAGAGAGATGAAAGAGAGAGGAGTGAGAGGAGATGAGAGAGAGAAAGATGAGAGAGAGAGAGGAGAAAGAGAGAGAGAGATAGGGAGAAAGAAAGAACCAGTAGGAATTGTTGGAAACTGGCAAAAGCATAGAAAACCTCCATCACATGACTGTGTGGGATGTTGTAACTGGTCATAAATGTGTGTATGTGTGTGTGCGCGCGCTGGTTTGGGGGCGTCTCCAGCCATCACTGCCGGTTTGGCAAGTGGGGGGAAATTCCCGCTACCGGTTCTATACAGCCGGTCCGAACCAGCAGGAATCCAACTCTGGACTATATCTCAGTTGTTTTAAACTGAATTCAGAAGGTCTGGAATGACTAATCATATCATCATATTAAATCCCTGTAATGTAGTTGCTTCATTGAGAAGTAGTACTGCTGAAAAAAAATGAACAAATTAGTTTCTTACAGTAATGTTCCTATAACTGCATTGTGACACAATACTAAAGAAGAATAATATTGATGCTGTCACAGACTGTGCTATGGAAATGCAAGCCTTTTAGCTAAAATCTTCTGGCTCGATTTTGTCTACGAACCATCTGTTGTTACTAGCTAGTTTCCATGCTGTTCCGACATTTTTTTTTAATGCATTAAGACCACATATATTTAATTTTTTACATACTTCATAGTTAAAAATGGAAAATTTCACATGCATATTTTATAACAAAATGCTTTGTCACAAAAACCTACTCTTAATTTTTTTTAATCTTATCATTCTTTATTTTCCTAAGAGCTGAAAGTACTTAGAGCTCTCTCCTTCATTTCTAAGTTGATAAGAGTGGATGCTTCTTCCAGAGTCTAGAAAAAAGTCCATTATTTATTTGCATGTATTTATTACATGCAAATGAGCCGAGGTGGCGCAGTGGTTAGAGTGCAGTACTGCAGGCTACTTCAGCTGACTGCTAGCTGCAGTTCGGCGGTTCAAATCTCACCGGCTCAAGGTTGACTCAGCCTTCCGTCCTTCCGAGGTGGGTAAAATGAGGACCCAGATTGTTGGGGGCAATATGCTAACTCTGTAAACCGCTTAGAGAGGGCTGTACAGCACTGTGAAGCGGTATATAAGTCTAAGGGCTATTGCTATTGCTATTTAAGTTATGCACATTTGAATAGCCCACTGAGAAGCATTAACACTTGAGCTAAAGAAAACTGGTTAGTCAGGTGGTAATATAGCATAACTACAGCGTGTATTTTAAAAAAGCATTAAGAAGTAAGTGCTTTCTTTCTCCCTGGAGCCAGAATGTACAAGAATTTTGAGAACATGCCAAACTCTGTTTTCATATTCTTGTTATGCATCATTTACTGAACCACTTGTGAAGCTGCTTCCTCAAATAATCCCAGCTACCAGGAATTATCTTTTACAGTTGATATTCTTTTTCCTTTCTTCCCTTTTCTTAAAAATACCTGCTGTGTGAGAAAAGGGAGGGAAAAAAGTGCCCAATTAACTCTCATGCTAACTTCTCTTTTCTTTATCGTTGTACTAGAGGATGCTTATCGGGATCTTGAGGCAACACATTAAGAAAGACTTCTATATTATGTAAACTTACAAAAGACATGCAACCTCTTTATTACAAAATACTGCTGCAGTTCTTAAGAATCCCTCATTAGATATTGTAATAAACCTATGAATTTTGAATGTTAACTTTGGCATGGATTGTGGGGAGAGAGTCCTTATGTAAACAGCATGATGGAGGCTTGGGTTCAACCAGGCCCCACCTCTGTATGTAATAAGATCAATTTGCATGTCGGTAGTCTGCTCCTTGATTCTAACTATGATCATAACGCATATACAGCTTGAACACTGGTTATGTTGAAAAATATTCAGAGATGTAGTACTTTATATAGAAAGAAAAGATAGATGCTTAGGTAGCTGTAAGTGTTGATAAATGCAATATTATCTTGGTTCCTTTTCACAATTTTCTTGAAGGGATTATGGTAATAATAATGATTAGCTTGAATTCTGATCCAGTGAGTATTTCACCTTTTTAATTCATCCTGTATATCACTTTAAAAAAAACTTCTAAAGGCTTAAATAATTAAAGAAAAAATCATTTTAAAGCATGGCATTTGACTGTCCTGCTAAACTACCAGATGTCATGAAATAAATAAATCATTAAAGCTCTCTGATACTTCATAGCAAAGCACATGTTTTGATGGACAGGCCATGCATGAGTCAGTTCAATTAGGATAGCTGCAAGCTATCTTTGGCTTGACAGTGTTGTATAGAAATTCAACCTTGGTACGGAATGAAATTTGCAGAAATGAACAATTGGTTTTTTTCAAAGGCTGTTTGATGTGGGCTGTCCCCTTGCTCACACAACAGGTACCTGTGCTGAGAGGGTATTGAGAGTGAGATCTGCATATGACTGAGTATTTTAATCCCATTGATTATTATTTATATTGAAAAGTAATATAAGTGGAAGGGCACTGCTTTCAACACCTGAGACACAGCTGAATACAAATGTATTAATCTGCTTCAGTGTGTGCACATGTATGGATGTATGTTATATAAAGTATACTGTTAGATTCATACCCTGCCTTTCAGTTAGAAGCTCAAAGGAGCGTGTTTCTTCCTATTTTTCCTTACAACAACAGCCCTCACATTGTCTGCTATCAACAACACTTTCTCCACTAATTGGCAGGCTCTTTCCCTCTCTTGCCAAGGCCCCCTTCCCTGTGGAGGGAGGTGATGGACTCTGTGGGTCTGTGTGCTTGTGTGTGTGTGTGTGTGTGTGAGAGAGAGAGAGAGGGCGAGAGAGAGAGAGAGGGAGAGAGAGAGAGAGAGAGAGAGAGAGAGAGAGAGAGAGAGAGAAATTAGAAAAGAACACTAACTAACAAATTCACCTGCAAGCTTTTATAGAAGCCTGATTTTGCTTATCAAGAAGCTGGTGAGACAAGCTTGGTTTCAGTACTCCTTCAAATTTAATACAGGTAGTCCTCAACTTAAACCATTCATTTAGTGACCATTTGAAGTTACAACTCTGAAAAAAGTGACTTATGATCATTTTTCACACACTGCAGCATCCCCATGGTCACATGATCAAATTCGGATGCTTAGCAACTGGCTCATATTTATGACGGTTGCATTGTCCCGGGGTCATGTGATCTCCGTTTGCAACCTTCTGACAAGCAGTCGATGGGAAAGACAGATTCATTTTACAACTGTGTTACTAATTTAACAACTGCAGTGGTTCACTTAGCACACTGTGAAAGGGTTGTAAAATGGGGCAAAATTAACTTAAAAACTGTCTCACTTAGCAACAGAAAGTTTGGGCTGAATTGTGGTCATAAGTCGAGGACTACCTGTATTGGAAAAGTAATTATAATTGGCTTCTGAAAAAAATAAGTAATGTGACTGAAGCTTTTTAACTCCTTTAAGAAAGTGTTGTAGAAATTCATAACTACTAGTATTAGGAGTTAAATCGAGCTTGGGCAAAGATACTCACAAAAGATTATTTTGTGCATGGATTTGACTGCCACAGCACATGTACAAAAGGCTCTCAATTTATATGTAAGGCCTTTTGCTCCTCCTTTGCCCCTCTCCATCACTGAATGTGGGAAATGTTGAGATTTAGAGAATACATTATCGGATAAGAAGCTACTGGAGATGGAGAGTCTCAGAGTCTGCATCAGAACTTTCAACCTTCTACATCCAATGAATTTGAGGAAGCTTCATTCCAAGTGGATAATGCCCCTTTCACAGTTATGTGGCAGCTTTGTGACTTGAGTGGCAGAGTAGGGCAAAATTGTTAGGTTGATCTCAGAGGTGGACTGCTGCCGGTTCGGACTGGTTCAGGCGAACTGGTAGTTCCAACCACCAGCTGGGCCCTCCCACCTGCCCCGGTGCTATCCCGTCCTATATATCTCACTCTTTGGCTTGCTCGCCCCGCCCATGCAACCCAGCTGATTTCCGCGCCTCGCCTGCTCTACTCACCGCGGCTGCCCGAGAAGGTGTGCTGGAAGCCGCGTGCATAAAATCGCCATGTGTTTGAAGCCATGCGAGCGCCCATATTTTCGGTTCTGCACTAGGCGAACCGGTTGTTAAAGTATGTGAAGCCCACCTCTTGTTGGTCTCCAATAGGATAATATGCTTCCTATGATCAGCACCAGGGGGAAATTGGTATAAATACAGACAATCCTCATTTAGGAACTGCTTCAGAAAGCAACCATTTGCAGCTATAATGGTGATGAAAAAGTAACTTGGTGGCCAGGGTTCATATTTACAACCTTTGAAGGTCTATAAAGCAAAGGAGAGCTGAGTAAGATTGTCATCACAGTCACAGATTCACTTAGTGACCACTTCAGTTGCTGGTTATAATTATGGTCACTAAACAAGGACTGCCTGTAGATAATTTGATTCACCAGACAGTTCATTGGAATTAGTACTTTAAGCCACCTATCTGTTATCCAGTGCCTAAAAATTCCAAATTACTTTAAATCTCTAGATTTCTGTGATCCACCTGGTTACTGTGTTTCTTGATATTTGTCCTACAAACCTGGAAAATACTGTAGTATAGATTATAACTCTTGGATCAGTTATTCTCTTGCTTAACTCAGTTCTAAATTCAGTCACCAAAAGATGGAACAAGAAGTATTTAACTGTATGGTAAAAAACCTCCTCTATTTCTAATCAAGATTTGTACTTTGCATGCTTTAGGGAAGTATTTTCCTTTCACAAATCAATACACTACACATGTAATACAGCATATTTGAAAGCATGTGCATGTGTTTGATCTCCATATGAGGTTTTCCAAGCTTGCTTTTTTAAAAAAACCCTGTAAAGCCATGATAATCTATCTCTTATCTATCAATGAGGTAAATATAAAACAGATCATGGTCTGTCTAAAATCAGTGGCAAGCATGTCTGTGGATAAGCTAGAATGAATACGAAGCTTTGAAAATATTTCAAAGTGAAAACTCATTTGGTGCTATTCATAATTCAAATGGTTCTTTTCATTACGGTGGTTAAATAAGTAATAGAGTTAAGCAGCTATTATAAGTTACTGGTTTGCACACATCCTTTATGGTTATACTTTTTATGCTAATATTGGTAATTTGCATTCCTGGATGATTCCATTGTGTCTACTGCAGCTGACTTTGCTTTTGGGCAGCGTAAGTTTTATACGGCATCGGACCACTCACACACGTGCACAAACTTTTTAACATATTTATTAAGCTTGCTACAACATATTTCTTTTGAAATTCAAAATGGGCCTGTAGATGCTATATTTCATTCTGACAGTGCAGAATGGGGTGACATTTGTTTACAAAAAACTGTGGCACAGTGCAAATGTCAGATAAGTTTCTAAAGCCTACCCTTCTCCACCCTCCAATGAGCCCTGATATTTGCCATATGTGTTTGTAATGCAAATTTGCTTTAAAATAAATGAGTTACTTAATATTCCAGGTAGGTTGCTTTGTTAGTCTTTTGCAGCAATCACACCAAGGAATCTTGTAATCTATTAAATACTAAAAGGTTGATTATATTATTAAGTGTCTACATACTGGTATCCATTTCATCGTCTGACACTTTTAATTTTATAGACATAAGATCATAACTTGTGAAAAGAATAACTGATCCTTTGAAAAAATAAGAGATTAATTGGACTGAGACTTGAGTAGGTGCTGCATCAGTCGTATCTACTGGTACTTACAGGAGTAAATGGAATTCGGTCATGTCAGTTCTGAGCCCAGAAAAATACAGGTAGTCCTTGACTTATGACCACAATTGAGGCCAAAATGTCTATTGCTAAGTGAGTCAGTTGTTAAGTGAGTTTTGCTCCATTTTACAACCTTTCTTGACCCAGTTGTTAAATGAACCACTGCAGTTATTAAGTTAGTGACTCAGTTGTTAAGTGAATATGGCTTCCCTATTGACTTTGCATGTCAGAAGTCTCAAAAAAGATGATCACATGACCCCGGGACACTGCAACTGTCATAAATATGAGTCAGTTGCCAAGCATCTGAATTTTGATTATCTGACCATGAGGATGCTGCTGTGGTTGAAAGTGTGAAAAATGTTCATAGGTCACTTTTTCAGTGCCGTTGCAACTTCGAACAGTATTAAATGAACTGTTGTAAGTCGAGGACTACCTGTATAGGCTGCTGGTCAACAGCACAGGTGACAGTACTTAATTGATCTTGGTTAACCCCAAAGGAATTTTCGAGCCCGGATGAAGTCCCCCCCCACTTCAAACACAAATTCTCCAGAGAGACGAGTGTTTGCTCGGCCCATGGAAATTTTCGAGCCCGGATGAAGTCCCCCCCCCACTTCAAATACAAATTCTCCAGCCTGGACAAAGTCCTCCCCCCCATCGCTTCAAATGCAAATTCTCCAGCCCAGACAAAGTTTCCCAGCATTTGAAGCCGTGCGGGAAACTTCGTCTGGGCTGGAGAATTTGCATGGGGCCGAGCAAACACTCCTCTCTCGAGAAGCCAGTCCAAGTGCTTCTCTCAGCTGTAGTGTGGCACCAGCATTTGAAGCAGTGCGGGAAACTTCGTCCAGGCTGGAGAATTTGCATGGGGCTGAAACTTCGCCCAGGCTTCTCGAGAGATGAATGTTTGCTCGGCCCCATGCAAATTCTCCAGCCCAGACGAATTTTCCTCCCCCCACTTCAAATGTAAATTATCCAGTCCGGACAAAGTTTCCCCCACAGCTTCAAATGCAAATTCTCCAGCCCTGACAAAGTTTCCCCCCCACCCCACCGCTTCAAATGCAAATTCTCCAGCCCAGACAAAGTCCCACCACCACCACCACTTGAAATGCAAATTCTGCAGCCTGGACAAAGTCCCCCCCCCCCCCCCCAAAAGACCGGAAGAGCGTCGAGCAGGGAAAGCGTGTAGATCTCGGAAGACGCCGTATCATTAAAAAGAAAACAATAGGCTGCATCTGTAAACCGCTGAGAGGGGGCTGTGAAGCG
>QLTV01002845.1:382994-432306 GCA_003457575.1 Thermophis baileyi | reverse complement strand
GGCTGGACCTTCCCCCCCCCCGCGGCCGTTCGGCTGGGCGCGGCGAGTTCTTGGTCTTACCTTCCTGTTGCAGCTTGTGTGGCTCACACCGCTATACTCAAGGTGAGGTTTGCGCTCGGCCTTAAGAGTGTGGGTGGGGTGATGTTGGGTGGTGCAGCCTTGTGTTCCCGCGCAGTAATTGGTCTCGGTCATATCCGGCCCAGGGGCCAAGATTTCTCCACAGACCACCAAAATTTTCTCGCGGACCACCAGTGGTCCGCGGACCACCGGTTGGTGACCTGTGAAGTAGATCACTATGCAACCACACTCAGTTTTATTACCTTTTCTGTGGCGGTCATTAAATACCATAAAGTAGTAAAGTAACCTAAGTAAATGCTGGTTTGCAGCAAAAAAACATAAATTGTGGTCATGTGATTGTGGGACACTGCAAATGGCCACAAATATGGGCCAATTGCCAAGTGTAAAAAATGCAGTCACATGACCATGGGTGTTGCAGACATCAGAACTTCGTAAGTAGCTTTTGGGGAGTCCATCATAACTGTCATACTTTAACATCAATGGTAATTAAAGAAAGGGAAGTAAAGGCATTGGTATGAATGGGTTGGGTAAATTGATGGGGTATATTGCACTTGGATATTAGCAGCAGAGGTAGAGAAAAAGAAGATTGGAGAATAGAGGGATTGGTATGAAGTTACTATACTGACATAAAGAGATTGGTGTTGGACTTCCTGTTTGGAAGTCTTGGTATATTTTATACCCAGCGTGAATGCAGAAAAACACTCTGCTTTATGTTGCTTATAACTTAATGGAATAGAATAGAATAGAATTTTATTGGCCAAGTATGATTGGACACACAAGGAAATTGTCTTGGTGCATATGTTCTCAGTGTACATAAAAAAAAAAAGATACATTCGTCAAGAATCATAAGGTACAACACTTAATGATAGTCCGGGTACAAATAAGCAATCAAATCATATTAGGAAACAGTCAATATAAATCGTAAGGATACAAGCAACAAAGTTACAGTCATATAGTCATTAGTGGGAGGAGATGGGTGATAGGAACAATGAGAAGATTAATAGTAGTGCAGATTTAGTAAATAGTTTGAGTTTGACAGTGTTGAGGGAATTATTTGTTAAAGAAAAAAAACTGTTCTTGTCTCTAGTTGTCTTGGTGTGCAGTGCTCTACAGCGTCGTTTTGAGGGTAGGAGTTGAAACAGTTTATGTCCAGAATGTGAAGGGTCTGTAGATATTTTCACAGCCCTCTTTTTGATTCGTGCAGTATACAGGTCCTCAATGGAAGGCAGGTTGGTAGCAATTGTTTTTTCTGCAGTTCTAATTATCCTCTGAAGTCTGTGTCTGTCTTGTTGGGTTGCAGAACCAAACCAGACAGTTATAGAGGTGCAGATGACAGACTCAATAATTCCTCTGTAGAACTGTATTAGCAGCTCCTTGGGCAGTTTGAGCTTTCTGAGTTGGCGCAGAAAAAACATTCTGTGTTGTGCTTTTTTGATGACGCTTTTGATGTTAGGTGTCCATTTTAGATCTTGCGATATGGTAGAAGAAGCAAGTCATTTTTAAACGTAGATTCCAACCTCCCCTCCATCTATTACACAGATAGAGATGCTGATTTTAGTTACCAGACTGTTAGATGGAGTCTACTAAATTCCATTATACTAAGATTAGAACTATTAGTAGCGTTTACATTAGAGTTGCAACATAAATAATAACAATCACAGTAACAAACATTATACTGATGATAGTCTGGTTTCTTTCCCCACCTTTATGGTTCTTCAGTGGTTGCATGAAATAGCCTAGTTCAGATAAACAGATTGATAACTTATGATGATATTTTAGTACTTAAAAATAAAATACTAATTATAGCCATAGAACACACAATCTGCTTTGTGCTAAAATGTTTTGTCTTGCTTTATATTCTTCCTAAAGATAGGCATTTCATTTATATATACACACTTTTTTCTACTTATGGAAACAATAGAAAAAGATTCAGGGAAATAATTATTATGAATTAGGGAAAGTGGCTGGTGTTTGAATAATTGACAAAAACTGTTTTGTGTTGTAGAAAGAGCTGTTTCATAAAACGAAAGGAATGTTTGCAAGCAGTAATTTTATATTCTGAAAATGTACATTTCTATGGCAACCTAATATCTGTATAAGCGAAACAATTAAAAAGTTAGCTTTTTTAAACTTAAACTATTATTTTATATTTTACTAATTCAATCCTAACCACAAATTAGTAGAATATAAAATAATAGTTTAAGTTTAGAGAAGCTAACTTTTTCATTGTTTTGCTTATATAGATGTTATATTGTACTATATGATGAGGCACTTCAATTTAAGCAAGCTGTCCAACAAAAAAAATTTTTAGTGGTGCCATCTACTTTGTTTGTCTCTCTATTACTTATTTAGATTTCCTAATTGGGTTTGGCCCTCTCCATTCAGTTAGTGCAGCAGCAATTTGAGTTAGTTGGCAGCAGATACAAAAAAACAGGAGACTCAAGCTATAGTAGTGAAATTAATCTTATTAGTTAATGAATGGAAGAGAAGGAAGGAAGATCTAAAAAATTAAAAGAAAGAGGTAGAAGAATCCTTTCTCTACTACTACAGCATGGTAAGGAAGTGTTAGGGTTTGCAGGTGAATTGCATTGTTAGAGAAAGGATGCTTCAATGTTTTTGTGGTACCCTGTCTTGGCAGGGGAGTCCAATTCGGGAGCATGGCAGACGTGGCTGTGAATTTGAATGGGTGACATCACAGAACATCCTAAAGAGGTGGGGCTTGCATTGCAACTCTACGTCTGCCAATTTTGACATGTATCTAGATGCCATGGGTGATGGTAGTGGTTCTGTTGTTGCTGTTTCTGCATTTATATTCTTCTTTTCCTTTGAAAGCTTAAGGCAAGCTTAAGTAGGATTTGAACATCAATCTTCCTGGTCTACTAAGTTCAAAGCCGCTACATTGCACTGCTTTTGTTATCTAATTTTCTTGCCTTAGTCACATAATTTTATGAAGAGTCCAGACATCAGTAATCCTATCTAAGAATCCCATTTTGTTGCAGCCATTTCATTTTTCTTCCATAATGAATCAGTTAAGAAGGAAAAACTAAAATAGTTGCACATGACCTTGTGGTTGGTTGTATCCAGATTCCCTGTTCAGTAGCAGAACAGAAAACCGGGTGTGTGTGTGTGTGTGTGTGTGTGTGTGTGTGTGTGTGTGTGTGTGTGTGTGTGTGAGATAGATAGATATATGGGGAGGGGGACTATGCCTGCTGGATAAAAAGCATTTCATGGGGGATAATTTGTTGGCAGGAAAACTGATTGTTAATAAGAATATTGTGTGGAAGCAGAAAAACTGTGTGTATAGAAGTAGTTTTGCCTTTTAGGGTTTCTCTCATACAGGTAGTCATCGGTTAACAAACTATTCGTTCAGTGACCATTCAAAGTTACATTGGCACTGAACAAGTGATGGTTGTGATTGGTCCTTGAAGTACCAGCCATCCCAACTCACACTTAAAATACTTGCAGCATCCCATGGTTGCAATTTGTGGCCTTCCTGCCAACTTTCGGCAAGTAACGTTGAGAGAAAGCCAGCAGGGAAAGTCACAAATTGCTCAGGTAAGTCTTGCCCATCCATGCACCCAGCCACTCTGGGCTCACATTGTGTCTCACCAGCCAACTGTACACCTGCACTGAGAGTTGCTGTGCTTGGGCTGCACCTCCTTAGTCACTTGCACATCCTCCTCAGCCACTCATACACTTTCCCCCACCTGATAGCAACTACCCCAAACCAATAATAATGGGTATAAGTTGCAGCTACCCAGATTTTATTTAAATATATGTGAAAATGCCCTACTGCTAAAATCTATACAAATAGAACAGTCTAAACTTGGATGTTTTTAATGGACATCTTAAATGTTTTTTTTTTTGCACATTGCAGAGGATTAGATTAGACTTTATCTTCATAAACTTGAAAATTTACAGGAGTGATGAGTAAAGCCATGAAATAAGCAACATCTGTTAACTAGGAGATAGGCTGTGAGGGATTTAAACAAAATATTTATGTTCAAAGAGAAATCGCATTGACAACAAAAGTATATATTCTCAAGAATATAGTTTTCCCATCTGTGAAAACTGAAACATTAGAAAAGCCCAGGAAGAAGAAATGTGGTGTTGAAAAACTTTCCTGAGAATACATTGGCCTACTGCAGAGAACAAGGAAGATAACTTGGACAGAGATAGACCAAATCAGTTACCAAAGTGACAAGAGGAAAACTTGGGTTTAAGTTCAAAAGAAGAAGAATGCATATGCAAGCAATTCAGGCACTTCCCTAATTCACATGGATATAACCAGTGGGGGGGGGCGGGGGGCGAGGAGTAAAGTACAGGCACTTTGCAAAATTCTTATTACTATTTTATACTACATACAGTATATAAGTAATTTTGCCTTCTGTGGAGTTCATCTCTTGGTTTGGGGCTGTGAGGCTGAAAATCACTTGATGTCAGCCTTGTGAGGTAGTCCAGACAAGCACAACCAGATGTATTAGTTCTAACAGTATTGTAAAATATTTCATTAACAATATCTTGCAAGTCTGAAAGTATATTTCACACCCCTCACCTTTATAGTGTAATAAACTAGGGAGGGTTCTTTCTGGGATGTTTGCCACATCCATATTCCTTCGATGTACTCAGACTGCAGCTCTTCCATCAGTTTTCCAAGGTCATTATTACAAACCATTACAGATTATTTCATTGTAATTGGAGTACAAACTTGAAACTGAAACTGCTTATCATGTGGGTTTTTACATTTGCTTCATTCAAAAACCTTCTTCCAGTGTTGTGAGATTTATGGCATCAGAGTCTAGAAGTATATTCTGTGTTTATCAAGGCAAGTGGCATTTCTTGAATAGAAAGCAAAATAGCTAATATAATTTTTCCACATCTGCCTCCACAGATGGTACCGAAGCAATCACTTTTTAGTAAAGTAATCAGGCAACTAAGAGAAAGGGATTAAATTCTCATCTATTTTTTCCCACGACCACCACTGGGTCAGGTAGGTTGACCTGAGAGACAGCAGCTACCCCAAAGTCACTCAGTGGGTGGTAAGAATTTGGGATTTCTCACTGCTGATCCAACAATTTAATGCTACACCACATTGCTTCTCCATAAATAAAAATTATATTTATATTTTCCTTCTATAGACCTGATACAGAATATCATTGTGTCAAATAAAACAAAGGTTTAGAAGTATAGCTGTATCTCAGTACTCATCCTTAATTGGTTCCGGGAGTCACGATGAGTACCAGAAATGAGTACCAAACAAATTTTTCCCATAAAGAATAATGTAGTGAGTCAACAAGGCAGCTGACACCAACAAGTTCTAGCTTGTGCATTGAGTATCAAACAAACGATGAGTACAGGGACAAAATTTCATGTCAAAATGTATTGAGTACCAAATTCAATGAGTTTCCAAGCAGTTAAGTACCAAGGTACCACTGTAAGGGAAAAGACCTGGTAAACTACTACATCTTGATTGAAATAGTTAATACAAAACATTATTTCTACTCTCGAAGATGCTGGGAGTAAAATATGTATTTATTATAATTTAATAAGTTATTTTTATTGATATCCTTCATGATATAATTCATTAAATCAGCTGTAAATTAGGAAGAAATTATTTTTATATGATAAAGCTCTTCCCGTGATTATTGAAACTGTCATTCTAACTGCACCTTTGTCTCTTCAAAAAATAATAGACGCTATTAAAATTATGAAAGCGGAAGAAGCTCCTGGTCTTGATTGCTATCCAAAATTAAGGGTATAAAATAGATTGTAGTCTAGTACTACCAGAGGTTTATTTTAGTGAAGTTTGTAGTGACCCTTGTTGAGGCTTATATTAGATTTTGAAAACTAATAAAGATTCTGCTGTCTGCAAGCCACTATCTGATTTCCTTGTTCAATATTTATGCTAAAAAAATTGACAACAACTCTGTCATGTAGATTACAAATTATACTGCCCATGATTATCCATCCCACATAATCTGATTTTATAAAAGGTCAACAAACATTTTTATTAGATTATTAACTGATTTGTTTTGCTACCCATTCAGAAATGATAAATTCTTTGGGTGCAGAAAAGACCCTCAATATAGCATAGACTTGTCTGTTTTTAAAAATTGATTTGATTAAAATGTGGTACTCAAATCCTTTTGCTACAAATTTGTTACAAATGGAATTACTTATTTATTGAGGTGTCTTCTGAAACTCATCACAAGATGTCCTACCTTATCAAATATCTAGAAGCTATTTTGGATTAACATTAGCTGTGTTTGAATATAAATTATGATTTTAGGCAAGTGATATAGTATTTCTTACTGATAACCATGAATGCATATTATTGATATTGTGATTATCTAAAATAATTACTGGTAAAAACCAATGTGCAGTTAATTTATATTCATGAAATAAACACTGGCATTCAATATTTGGATCCTTGAACATTAGCATTAAAGATTTAAATTGAAGGATCAGGGAATTTAATTATTAAAAAGACTGAAACTATTGGCTGAATCTTTGCTGGGTAATATGCTCTACTGAGCTTAATGGGAACTTTCCTATATAAACACATACACATACATACACATATTACACATATTTCTATATAAACACATACACACACACTTGTTTACAAGCTTCATCTTTTAGGGCCTTGCTTTACTTTAGAAAAAAAATACTTAGCTTTCTATGTGGATGATTTATGATTGCTGATATCCATTGAACAAGACCATCCACTGGCAACAGAGTCATTATATTTATAGCATTAGCTGAGGATAGAGGTTGCTCATTATCATTATTTCTACCTTCATCTTGCACCCATCCTCTGCACCTGAGACTGATCATCATACAGGAGGGTAAATGTTTAGAAATCGTTTGTCTAAGGGGGCATAGGTGTTAAAGAAGGGCTGTGCTTCAGCTTTCTCATTTCACCCCATGCCTGCCTCAATGCCTGAGACCTGTTAGGCAGCTTGACAGGTGAGCATTCTAAGTATTCAACTCATTCAATATGGCCCCCACTCCCTATTAGAAAACCATTTTCTTTCATTTGACTTGCAACAGGTGATGTATTGCTTATTGACTACTACAGTCTTATTGCTGTGGAATAGGAATCAGTGATGGGGATGCATATTTTTATATCAATTCAAGAACTGATAAATAGTACAGATAGTCGTCAACTTATGACCAAAATTGGGACCAGAATTGACCAATTTTATAAACTTTTTTGTCACGGTGATTAAATGAATCACTATAATTGTTAAATTAATCTGGCTTTCCCTATTGACCTTGTTTTATGGAAGCCATCTGGAAAGGTTGAAAATGACATCCTGGGATGCTGCAGTCATTGTAAATACATGGCAATTGCCAAGCCACCAAATTGTGATCACATGACCACGGGGACATTACAATGGTTGTAAGTGCAAGGAATTTATTTATCTGTTTCAGCACCATCGTAACTTCAAACAGTGGTTAAATGTGTGGTCTTAACTCAAGCACTACCTGTACTTTAACATGGAAGAGTTCTAAGTCAAGTCAGTGTGTGTGTATGTGTGTGTGTGAGTATTTTTACAGATGTATGAATTAATGCTTAAATAATAAAAATTGCACAAAATTATCACATTTTATTAGCCTTCAGATTATTTGATGAAGATAATCATTCACAGATTCAAGCAGTATCATCCAGCACTTAGCAAATATACTTTCTTTTTCCTTTTTTGGTTCTTCTAGTTCTCATTTACAGTAAATATAGTTTAAACTCATTACTGGGGATGCTGCTTGTAATCCCATAAAATTCTGAGAAATTGCTTTAAATGCATTGATTAAACAAATCCTTGGAAATGTTTCAACCAAAATAACATCTTCGAACAAACCTCATCCAGCTTTTCCTGAATAGATGTTAACTACATACTTGACCTTTAATCTCTTGATAAGAACATTCCCATGTGTACAATTAAGCTGAAGGCGATAAAACGAAACATTAATAAGGCTGCAGATATCAAAGGTGTTAGGCAAGCTTTTAAAGATGCTTTACAATAGATTTATTAAGTCGTTAAGGAGGCAGCACTTTGCACTACCGGTACATGCACAGAGCAGTCCTTGTTGCATGTGCGGGTAGTAGGAGAATAACAGATGTTCATCCTTATGATACATACATTTTGCTTTTGGAACATGCCATTTGACAATAGAAGCAGAGAAGGCATAAGGCAGGGGTGTCAAACTCGTGTCGTTACGGCGTCATCACGTGACTTTTTTCCCCTTGGCTAAACCAGGCGTGGCCAGTGCATGAGGCATCCGGCCCGTGGGCTGCGAGTTTGACACCCCTGGCCAGCATAAGGTAACACAAAAGAGAGCAAAGATATGCACTCCTGAGGCATTACTAGTTTTATTCTGAATGGATCTGGTTAAGGTACCAGGTTAGAAAGCAGGAGGCCATGAGATAAAGTCCCACCTGAGCCATTGAAAGCCAGCTGGGTGACCTTGGGCCAGTCACTGTCTCTCAGCCCAACTCACCTCACATAGTGGTTGTTCTGGGAAAATTGGAGGAAGCATATATTGAATATGTTTGCCACCTTGAATTATTTGTAAAAATAATAAAGGCAGGATACAAATAGAGAAATGAATAAATAAAATGATGCACTATCCGCTGCATTCTGCAAGTGAGCTTTTTGTTTGTTTGTTTCACTGTTTTACAACAATAGTTGTAACTTGAGTAATTATGGGTACATCTCAGTTTGCCCATATCAGCCTTTTAGCTGCACTGGCTAAAATACAGTTGGTTAAAGCCCTTCAGGACTTAACTATTTGTGGGACTCACTACTCCCAGTAGGAATTATGTGCAGGGCTCCATTATTTATTTTCAATGGAACAGCATCTACTCAGAAATCTGAATGGTTCCTATCATAGGGGTTTTCTGAAAAGTCATTAAGACCTGGCTATTTCCACAGACTTTAGGGGTTATATCGTAATAGTTTGCTCCTTATCACTGGATTTTGTCTTTTAGTATATTAAGTAATGCTCTCTGTCTTTATTTATGTTGTTAAGTTCAGAGGTGGGTTCCTACCGGTTCGGACCGGTTCTATAGAACCGTTAGTAACGTGGCAGCCTGGGTCGCTGGCGCAGCCATCTTGTTTTTTGCTTCTGCGCATGCGCAGAAGCTTTTTTTAAGTACTGCACATGCGCGCCCGCGCAGCGCGTCCCTGAGTGAACCGGCAGTACTTGAATCTGGAACCCACCCCTGGTTAAGTTGATATGTGTTGATATGTTTTGGGTTTTATTTGTTACATTTATGTATTTAATATGATTTGCACAGTTACAGCTTTACACATTGCTTAGAATTAGTGATTGGAGTGATCTATAAACCCAGTAAATAAATAAATTGACTAGAATATATAACAGTAGTGTTCTACATGAACCTTTAAAACATTTCTGAAAACTGGGATGTGGCCCTTAAATATCTTTGAAGATTTTACTAAATCTTAATTGTAAGCAGAGGTAATTTAGAGAGTACTAGCTAAATTTAATTTTAGTTAAATATAAATGCAAGTGAAATGAAATCAGAATTAGCTTTTGTCCTGGCCTTATTCACTACTTTTTTTAAATACAACCTCTGGCTCAGAAGACATTGAGTACAGCAACATTCTTATTTAAATTAACAGGTGCTATCAGGATCATTACTTTGCAGAAGTTTCAGTTGATCTTTGGCATCCAGTGGATCACGAACAATGATCTTTTTACTATTTTATTTGTGAACCTTTCTCAGTCTCCAAACTTTTAGATAGTTATCTAAGCCATTTACTATTTGTTTTTACAGCAGAAAAATGTTGCTGATATCTCCACTATTACAGCAAAACAGCATAATGCTTCATCGTATCTACTCACCATCAGTTTCCTATATAGCTAATGTTATGCTCCTAGAAATAGCTGCCCAAGTCATACTCCGTACACTTTATGATAATGTCTGGGGGTAAGTGCCAAATATTTCAGCGGTTAAATTACAGAAGTAACCAATGTCTTGCAAGCACAGATGTAGTGGAGTGACCCATGAGACCATTTTAAAGCAGCAATACATTTCAGTAAAAACTACTGAGCCTAGTTATTCTTATCTTAACTTTTATTACATCTCTAAACATAATCCAGGGTTTCATGAGCACAACTGCAGAGGCACATAGATGGAATTTATACAGCATTCTGTGTGATATTGTAACTTTGTTCAGGGGGAGGAACAGCAAAGTTCCTGTGTCTGAGGAATGTTAAATAAAGGCACTGCTCCAGAAGTCCGTGTTCATGATATTCAGAAAACGAAAATCAGGGATATTTCATATGCATGAATAGAAAACATTTGTAGTGAAAATGCAATTTTTATTTAGTGTAATTAAGTCTGCCACAGCTGCCTTGCTAAAACCTTATAGGCGGTGTTTCTCCACTGTAACTTCAGTTTAAGAAACCCCAGGAAACTCACTCTCTTAATTCACCTTAATTTATCTCAACTGGGATCTTCCTCTTGGGAATTAAATAGATCATAAGTTTATACTGGAAGATACCATAGGGTTTAATTAGCTACTTCAGCGAGTTTGTGGAATTAATTCAGAGCACAACACCCTGTCCAGAAGACTCATCTCCAACTGTGTCTTTCTGTGTTTTAAATAATCTTAGCAGAAGGAGAGATGAAGTAGAGAATGAAAATCTTTCTGCTACCATTATCCCTGTTAGCAGAATGACTACTTCACTACAGGAGAGAATGGAACAAAGTCTGCTCTGTTTAGATACTTTAACTTTATATTTCTTGCCTTAGTTGACTCAAATCTTTTCTGATTATAAAGGCAGGATATTAGTGAATGCAATTAATAAATTAATTTTGAGCTGCTAAACATTATAAGTGAACATCTTGGTTTAAAAAACCCCACTATATTCCCTACAGTATTCCACATCACTACATTTCTATTTGATTTCAGATTGTTTGATTATTATATTAACAAATTAAAATATTCAGAATGGATTCAGTGCAGAGCAAGAATTAAGAATAGTGCCCCTTAAAGTATTACTTAAAAATAAATTTTAAAAAGATGTATTTCTATCAAGCTACTATATATTTGATAAGGTTTTCTCAGTGAGTTGATCTGATCCTATAATTTACACAATGCTTGATTTTAGTTTGTGTCAGTTCTATTACCAGCTCCCTGTTGCAAATATAGGTAGTTGTAGAAAAGGAAGTTGTTATTTACATGTGTCCTATCCTCCAAAGCTCAAGGTGACATTTCTTCCACAGCAACATGTACTTTTTGTCCCCAAGCAATTCCCTGAGATCAGTTAATCTAATATAGAAGTGCTGCAGCTATAAAAAACTGTGGCTTATTGTGATTCATATCAAGCCACAGCAAGCCTCAAATAGGCATAGTAGTTTCAACCACATCTTCTAGAATGTCTCAGAAAGGAAGCTTGAATGCTTTTACCCGTTTTTAACTAAAGCCACTTTACCATTTTTTAATCTAAACCTAGGTTCCCCTTAATCTTCACTAGGTTTATTGTAAAAACAAAATTCACAAATCATGGTTTGTAATTGGCTCTATTTTTTATAAACAAAATTTATGTGCTGCCTTTGTTTCCACTTCTTGGGGGGAGGGAATGTTATTGGGATTGTTATTGTAGTCCCAACATCCCTGGACGATGCAGTTTGTACAATAAGAATCCAAGTCCATGTAAGAGTTTGAATCATAACAAACCAATTTGCCATGTTATTATCTTGGATTCTGATTAATAGTGTATGGAAAAATCTCCCATCTTTTTTCTACCCTTCTAATTCAATTTCATGGAAGAGATTTTGGTCTTCAAATGTCTTTCAAAGAAGAATTTTAGTGAAAAAATGATAGGTGGAATAATGTATTCTTCTACCTTGGGTAAGAAGTACCCAAGGTTTATGTATATGTAATTATTGTGTCTTTCATTGTACAATCACTTCTCCAGCAATTTGCAGCCTCCCACTCTTTTAGTAAATCTTAGTGGAAGACATAAAAAAGAAACTTCGTATTGGGAAGTTTGGATAACCAAATAAATTTTAGAAGGCTTGTCAGCTACAATAATAAAGTGAGCTCAAAAACATTGCCAATGAGAAATTGAAAGGACGTCTCAAGCAACTTAAGGATAAGATAGAATCCCCTACTTCAGCCTTATTTCAGATATTTATTAGTTCATTCCTTGATTCATTCATTCATTCAGTTTATATCCTCTTTTGCTGCAAAAGCTCATATGGTTTTCACTGTTTATGTGTTTGAAGATATGTATGTGTTCTCTTTAATGTAAATTTTCCCTATGCATCAAACATATAAATTCATTTTTAAAAATATTTTTTCCATTTCATCCTGCATTAAAAACTTTCACACTTCATAGAAGTGCTGAAATGGTTTTAATATTTATGTCTGAGATATTCTCATAAGCATACGGATTCACTACAGGGGAGAATTAAATCATAGATGCAAGGAATATGAAAGAGGAAATGTAACAGGGCAAATACCCCCAAAACTGCAGAATCAGTGACATGGAAATTTTGCTTGCATATTCCCTTTACATGAGATGCATTAGCAATTTTAGGAAAGCTGCTTAAAGTTTTGGATATGAGGGTATCTCTCTCAACCTGTGGGTCGCGACCCCTTTGGGGGTCAAATAACCATTTCACAGGGGTCACCGTGCACGTTAGCCCGCCATCTTGGTGCCACCATCACTTGCAGGGGTGAAATGCTCCCGGTTCGGCCGTGCCTGCTGGTCGCCGGACAGCCGGTAGCTACAGAAGCGGGAGACTTTGCCCACCCGCCCGGGCGCTGCCATTTGGGTTCTTATACCCTCTGCGCATGCGCAGAACGCTTTGCGCATGCGCAGAGGGTAAAAGAACCCAAATGGCGGCGTCCGGGTGAAGTCTCCCGCTTCCGTTGCTATCAGCTGTTCGGCGACCCGCAGGCAAGCCCGAACTGAGAGCATTTCACCCCTGGTGCCACGCCCCCTTTGTCACCTCATCCCGCGCGGAGAGGGTGCGGGGTGGGGGTCACGGCGGCAGGGGGGTCGCGGCATTAGAAAGGTTGAGAACCACTGCTTTAAGGTATCGTATTGTGGTAGAGAAACCGCAGTATTTGTCTACAGAGAGATGATTTAATTATAAAAATAAAATTAATTCTTGATTACACTGACATTTTGAAAGACTTTAGGAGTCACAGCAAATTACTTTTACTGTGGAAGTAGATTTTTACTTCATATTTTAGCACATTTCTAACTTGATAGCAGAATTTTACTGCCATCCGTTTTCATTTGTGGGCGTAGTATTAACCAAAATAAGCCTTTTGTTCATTTTTTTAAATACAGCCTGCCAAAGGATATACTTATCTACTACAGAAGTAGAATTTATGACAGAACCCTGGTATCTGTTACAGATTATGGTATAGGGAGTGTAATTCTTCATAGCATTCCAAAGTTACCAATTTATCTTTTTATCTAGTTTTCCTTCTTTTGATCTTTGCCTTTGAAGTGGTTCCTGGATGGTAAAACACTTGAATAATGTTGGCACATCATTCACTTAAATGTAGAAGTTAATTTGTAGTTCCTACTTATCCATCCCAGAATCCATAGGGAGATTTTGTGATTCCACATTGAGATCTGAAGAATTTTGTTGAATCATCCAGTATTTGAATCCTAGCAATCCTAGACGTTTAGTTCCAGACTGTCTGGAGGATTAACAATTTGTTATAAATGTAATAAGTGCTGCAGTTCCAAAATATCATTGCTACATCATTTTAATCCAGTGGTTGGATGCAAAACAGGGCTAATGCTAAACTGACATCACTATCTTAGGTGAGTTAACAGTCCTCCAATAAGAGCCTTCCATTAAATTACTCTTAAAGGCATTTTGCTTTTAATGTACCTGCCATTAGTCATGAAAGAAGTCAAGCAGGTACATGTATAGTTGTGTCAACTCTTATAAAATTCTCTCTCTGCATAATCTGCATGTTTAGTGATACAATACACACATTCACACGTGCACAAGGATAACATTCTGAATGTAAAACCTGCTGCTTTGTAATAACATGCATATCAATAATCATAAACTGCTATCCCTTAATGTAGGGTTCCCCAAAATAGCACCTGGGCCCCTACAGAAATCACCATAGGCCTTTGTAGGCTCCCTGCCCAGCTGACTTTTAATTATTATGGTTTTAATTAATAAATAAATGGAAAGCTGGCATGCTATAAAGCAAGATGGCAAACCTCCAGCATCATATTTATTTCCAAGAATGCTTCCAGGCTCCAAATGAGTTCTATGAGTGCTTGCAACCTATTACAATGTGGCCACTTGCCCAGAAGTAAGGAAGGGGTAAGCAGAAGTAGTAAGAAGAGTTCAGAGTTAGGTATGCAGAAGGATTATAAATAAGCAGTCTGCAAAATCAGTCTTTGGTGATTGGTTTTCCCCTCAATGGTATCGTTTGAAAGAGCAAACCTTCTTTGCATCCATTTTACATGAGTGCCTATAATACTTTGTCAAAATTCCAAATATACCTACCAAGCCAAGAAGATTAGGGTCATATATGATAAAGTCTAATACAAACCTTTCTTCACCATGGATCCCCTTTAAATACCTTTTGTGGCCACGGACCATGGCCACGGAGCCCCAAGACTTAAATCATAACATTTCTTCAAGCCTTCACGAACCCCCTGTGATGACATCGTGGACCCTCAGTTTGAGAACCACTGGTCTAATAGAGGCAGAGAATGTATGTCAGTGTATCCTAGCGAATTATTTTTTGATATAGAGCCATTCTTTGCATAGTACCTTGTTAACAGTTTATTAACAAACCTACAGTATAGTATGGTACAATATTTCATCATCATACAGATAATAAAATTATGCCATTTTTGTGCACTTTGTGAAATAATGCATTTTAGAGTGAGTTTAATTTTTAAATTCAAGCTTCATTATTTCCTCTGAAAATCAAATTAACAGGAGATTAAGCTACACATTCTAAGCATGGGTCTGTAATTGTCTATAGTATCTGGTTCCAGAAAATAGGATGAAAGAACAAATCTGGAGATTACTTGGTTCTTCAGGTATGATTGCTAAATTCTCTAAGGATTTTTGTCAATAACAGAGAGGCTTCCAGTATATCTTGTCATAATGCCTTGGCTGCCTCCCCGGCATTTATTGTGTGTGTGTGTGTGTGTGTGTGTGTGTGTGTGTAGAGCAGGGGTGTCAAACTCAAGTCCCAGGGGCCAGATCCGGCCCGCAGGGTGCTTAGATCTGGCCCGCGGGGCTGCCCTGGAAACAGCGAAGGACTGGTCCGTGGTGCCTCTGCCAGCGAAAACGGAGCTCAGGAGGGCTACGGGCGGCCCTTCTGAGCTTCATTTTCGCTGGCAGAGGGTTGCAGGAGGCTGTCGCAGCCAAAAACGGAGCTTGGAAGCCTGTTTTCGCTGGCAGAGCGCTCAGGCCACCACACGCCGTGCCCCTGACATGAATGCTGTCGAGCTGGCCACACTCCGGGGTGTGTATGTATGTGTGGAGAGAGAGGGAGGGAGGGAGGGGGAGAGAGAGAGAGAGAGAGAGAGAGAGAGAGAATGAATATATGTATATACAGTATATATATATAGAGAGAGAGAGAGAATATATAGATAAAATAAAATAGCAAGTTGACATGCTGCAAAGCAAAGGTAGGTTTGAGCAGCATCTTTGTTTCTGAAGAATATCTCAATGTCCAAAATGGGACTGCAAGAAGAAAGTTAATAATAAATAGATATTTGTATTTCAATGTTCTGTTTAGCAACATGAGCATCTCCTCAGGGAAACATAATGGCAATAGGCAATATCAAGCTAGTACATCAAATATCATCATAGAACTGGAAGAGCCATTTAGCCCATCAAGTCTAATGAATACATGCAGTGAAAGAAAGCTTTACCAGCTTTGGGGGTATTTGGTTCCACTGTTGAATTACTCTAATATTTGGGGATTTTCTTCTAATTTTCAATTGCAATCTGCCTTCTTCTAACATAAATCCATCAATCTGTGTTCCACTTTCTGGCTAGAGAACAGATTATGAGATTGTACAATGAGACGGGCTAGAAGAGAAGGCAGATAACAGTTATGTTATCTAACAGTAGAGCCGAGGTGGCGCAGTGGTTAGAGTGTAGTACTGCAGGCTACTTCAGCTGACTGCTAGCTGCAGTTCGGCAGTTCAAATCCCACCAGGCTCAAGGTTGACTCAGCCTTCCATCCTTCTGAGGTGGGTAAAATGAGGACCCAGATTGTTGGGGGCAATATGCTGACTCTGTGAACCGCTTAGAGAGGGCTGTAAAGCACTGTAAAGCGGTATATAAATCTAAGTGCTATTGCTATTGCTATTGCTATTATTAAATTTGTGTTTTATGGCTGATTTTGTCCTCTATGATAGCCATTCTGTGATTGGCCTAATCCTTCACTATCAGCCATTTTGTAAGAATACCACAACATGTACTCCAAATTCCAACAGTATCCAGCAGCCGCAAAATGTTTGGGATCCTTATATATTAATTCTATAGTAGAAGATTAAAGGAGATGGAAGCAAAATACAGGTTTAGCTTATTATGGTTTCTTGTATTTCTTTTTATACCTTTGGCTCCCTGTACAGCTTGTGTACAAATATGTGACAAGAAGGGGAAAGGGAAGGGGAAGGGGAGGGAAGGGAACATAAACATTTGCTGGATCAGTAGGTGAAGCACTTCAGAGATTGTCATCATGGTTTTTTTTCCCCATTCTGAAATCTTTTAATTGGATTTTCATTGGATTATGTAGGTATACTGTTACACCCATCAATTCATGTCTCAGTCAGCACAAACTGCAGAGGTATGAGGTTACCTAAGATTGTGTTTTCCTTGGAATAAGGCCTCTTAGGGCTTTGGCATTTTTGACTCATTTTGAAAGTGCAAATTGATCAGAGATAGGAATTCAGAGCTTTAATACTCCCATAAATACTGCTCTTTTCCTTCATTTCTGCAATATCATTTGAACCATAATGCTTTTAGATAGCATCCTCTCTAACCTTTTGTCTTGTGTTCATTGAACTAGAATGAATATATGAATGGAAAACTTAAATGTGCAATAACATTAAAAGTTCCAATCAGTCTTAATTTGTTTTTACTTAATATAGTTGCTCAGTCTCATTAATTCTTTTTAAAATGATAAATAAAAAGGACTGGAGAAGCATAAGAAAGTGTTACTCTACCTTGTCAAATGAAGAGAGAAATTAAAACATCTAATAATTCTATGGCTATGTTGAATAATGAAAAGGACTCAGCTGGGAGTCTATAGTGCAGTTCACATTAATAAAATCAAGTAAAATCAAAATTAGCCAAATAGGTGGTATTGTAAGCATTTGAATCTAAAATAATTAATTATTTCGAAAGCCCTGCCCCCCCAATATTAGTGAAGTCAGATTACAAAGTAATTTTCTCCAACTGCTGTCAAACATGAAAGAGTTGTAAAGAAAAGAAACATAAATGCCAGCGCGTACATAAAGTGGTTGAAAGCTAACTCTGTTTTGAATCTATTTGAACTGTAAATATTTGTTCGTAACACAGTAAAGGCAAAAAAAATGTTGGGAGGGAGCATTATTTTGAATTCTATTTGTGATGCAGGAGCCATAGAAACTACGACCTGTGTCCTTCTTTTTTGCCCATTCTACAGAACATCTCATCACCCCTTTCTTATCCAAATCTCCATGGCATGGTACTACTACTGTACGAGATAACAAAGATAATTTTACTTTGCTAATAAGGTACAGTTTGATTGTATTTAATTTCTGAAAAAATTTGTGAACAAGCTGAGAATGGAAATATTAAAAGTGTTTTCTTGAGGAATATAAAAAAATTCCAATTTGTGCTTTAATCTGAAGGCTGATTTAACAGGGGTATTAAGAATGGGAGTTAGAAAATCCTGAATTCTGAATTCAGAATTCACTAGGTGATTTTGAAAAAGATGTTGCAGATCCTTATGATACTAATTCTCTACCATTGTAGAGAATTAATGTGAGGATTTCTTTCTTTCTTTAATCTGACATTAATCCTGTATTCAGACCTCATGTATAAAATTCCCTTTTAAAGAAGAAGTCATGATACATTCATTGCAAATGACTAAAATAAGTATCTGAGTATGTTTAGTTGTGCAGATTTAAATCCCTTCCACTTGGTAGCATACAGTTTCTACTTCGGGATAAGAATTAACCTGAATCCACTGCACAGTTAATACATACAAAAGCTATGATGATATGGACTTCCCAGTGCTGAAAAAGTACAGATTACCCACCTCTGCTATTAAAACATTATTTCCTGCTAAATATTTGAGGAACAGGAGACAATTCTAACTGGTTTTTAGTGGATTTTTGCAATGGCTACTTCAGGGAATCAGACATTGATTTATCATTACAGTTGTTATAATTAACCTATTATGCTAATTCATATCTTTTTATTGTATGTTATGGAAAGCAACTATCCCAGTTGGGAGGAGGAGTCAAGTGAGGAATCAGCATGGACTAGACTGGTAAAAAAATAAATGCTTAATACTAGTGTAGTCTAGCAGCTAAGATGTTGGGGCAAGATTTGCATCCACACTCACATCTTCACTGAGCCATGAAAACTCACTGTTGATTTTGGGTCTGTCACTGTATGTGTGAGGTCAAGCCTATTTCACTTCAAACCTACCTTGTGAGACTAAGCCTACCTCAACAAGTTGCTGTTGGGGAGATAAAATGGAAGGAGATTGCCATGTAAGCAGCCTTGAGCTCTTGGATACAAATAAATAAATAGAAATACTGCCAATGTAGAATATATGTTGTAATAATATAAGTACTTTGTCATTAAAAGCAAAATGAATGAAATACTTCAAGAATGTAACAATCTATAAAGCTGGCTGAACCCTTGCTGTCCGTCCCAGAATGAATGAAAAATAATCTCAGGACTACAGTAATGTAGACAGAACTGGCCTTTTCTGGGAGGTTACTAGAACAGCTTTGGCAGCAGCATAGCTATTATTGTACAGGATACTTAATAAAAACTAATGAGAAAGAAATGAATTGCTTATATAAAGTAATAAAAAACAGTCTGATTTTAAGTACCTTTTTGAGTACTTTTCAAGTGGAGAGTAAAATAAATGTAAAAAAGATTAAAAAGTACAATATGTGAGATTAAAAGCAAAAAAGAGTCTCTAAATATTAATAAACTTTTTGCAAAATAGGTTTTCCAGTTGGGTAAAGCATCTTAAGCCCAAATAGTTGAAGTAAATATTTGTCCTTGCCTTGTTTACCTCGTATTCATTTTTTTCTCCTTTTCTCTATTATCTCCACTGTCAGATTTAATACTGTAATCGTCTTTTCCAGCTTGATGCCCTCCAGATGTTTTAGGATTGCAAATCTCAGGAATCAGCTAGAAATAAGTTAATCACACTAAGATTTCAGCATCCATTTCTTTTTAACAGTATGTACCAGTCATAAACTCTATCATATGTGTGCCCATTGTCTTAATTTAACAGAAAAATATAGAACATGCTTTCATCAGGGTGTGAAAATAAGAATTGGATAGAATAGAGTAGAACAGAACAGAATAGTATAGTTTATTTGGCCAAGTGTGATTAGACACAAGGAATTTGTGTCTTGTGCATAAGCACTCAGTGTATATACAAAACAACAGAGTAATAATACATAATAATGATACCAATAAGAGAAGGTAGTAGAAAAGATGAGAAGAATAATAGTAATATAGCTATACTACATGGGTAAATATACTTAGACATAAGACAGTGCTGTGGGAATTAGGATAGAGAAAGTATACAATATTCATGGAATTCTATTGGGGCAGCAGATTGAAGAATGTCAAATAACTGATTTGTTTATTTATTTTATTTAAAACGTTTATATATAGATGCCCATCTTGTACCAAAGTCTGGGCAACTCACAACCAAGAGGTACTTAGTTACTTTAGTTACTTACAGTAGACTAAAGCTATATTTAATTATGTGCACTGTTGCCACAAAAATCCTGGGAAGGGCTTTTGATTGCTCTGAGTAACTACAATACATGATGTGTACAACAGATTGTCAAAATTGCTAAGGCAAGTGGTGGAGTTAGGATTAATTATCTAATTATCATGATTGTGGATACAGTTTGGGTAAAAATACATAGTAACATAATATTTATTTAGCATTAGTCTATTCATACTTATGATTTTAAATGCTGTTGTTTTCCTGACTTTTCCCCCTTAGGATGATTAACAAGATAAGGATTCAAATGAACATGAAGGAGTTTGTTTTGTAATCATATAATCAAAAACTTAGAATGGGCTAAGTAGGCCCCATGCAAGAAGCTACCAACTTCTACCATGAAGTTGTCCGTCCTCTCTTTCAGGACCCACTGTCTACTTGAAAATCTAGTTGTAAAAAGTTAGGGTGAGTTAGGGTTAGAGTTCTTTACTATGTTTTCAAAGGACTTAATAGCAATAGCAATAGCACTTAGATTTATATACCGCTTTATAGTGCTTTACAGCCCTCTCTAAGCGGTTCACAGAGTCAGCATATTGCCCCCAACGGCTCTTAATTTCCAGTCTCCTGAACACCTCTTGATCAAGAATTGAACTCAAGTTGAATTCAAGGTAAAGTCCAATTAGTGCAGCATAAAATGACCTATTAGTCCCCAAGATTTAGAAACAGTATAGACAGCCAATTTGGTTTAGTGGTTAAGGCATCAGGCTAGAAACCGGGAGGCCATGAGTTCTAGTCCTGCATTAGGTATGAAGCCAGTTGGATGACCTTGGACCAGTCACTCCCTCTCAGCTCTAGGAAGGAGGCAGTGACAAACCATTTTGAAATCTTGCCAGAGAAACTTCAGGGACTTGTCCAGACAGCCACTGCAAGCCAAAACTGGGTGAAAGGCACCTGTGCACCCAGAAACTATACCTTGGATATGTATCAATATGCCACATTCACCTCCAAGCTGGTAGTATTCAGACAGCAGAATATTAGCTGGCAAGGTAATCTCCTGGCAAGGTAATTTCTTGGCTACTTCTCCATTCACAGAACTCATAAAATAAAAGAGCATATGAGGGATAAAACTGAGTTTGGCCTGTATTTGTGATAATGTCCTTATCATTAACAGAGAATGCTGCATGTGGTAGAGATATTACTAAGGTCAGTAGCCTGCTCTATACTGTTAGATCGGAGGTTGCCGGGCTGACAGAACGGAGGTGAGGCTTGGATTTAAACAGGAACACTTTATTTCTCTGTTTCAGCACCACAAGCATGCACTCTGAGAGGAACAGCAACTTTGACAGCTCCCTTTTATAGTGGAGCTGTCAAACTGTCAGCCAATCAGGACGCCCCAATCTCCCGCCAGCCGGCTGCTTGCGCTTTAGCCAATCAGGCTTCGACAAGCAGCCGGCTTGGCTATTTTGGCGGCATCGTAAGTCCGAGGACTTAACACCCCTCACCCCCCAGATTGCGCAGGCGTAGTCGGCAAGGTACGCTGGGCGACGTCGGCTCCGCCCTGATCGCCTTAGTTCAGGGCTGGCGGCAGAAGAGCGAGGAGCTGGTTGAGGATCTTCTAGAACTCCCTGCGACCCGGCCGTGGATTTGTCTGGTCCGGAAGGCCTCACTGGAACTGGACAGTCTGCAGGCTTGGTAGGAGAGAACCGACAGTCGCGGCTTGGAGATGGTGGGACATCGGGGTGGTAGACCGGGGACCGGGAGCGGGTGGAAACTGCCGGAGAGGCTTGGGCCTGGTCCGGAGGAGGAGGCTCTACGCAGGTACGGCGTCATCGTAGTTGGTTGATGTGTCGGCGCCATATGCGGCCATCGGGGAGTTGGACCCTATAAGAGCAGGGTCCAGTTAAATGTGTCACCTATCCTGGCAGCCATTTTTGGCCTGCACCAAAATTAAGGGCAAATATGGGATCCCCCACTGAGAATTCTCTGGGCCATTGGTCAGGAACTGGAGGTTGTCCATAGTCAAAGTTGGGGTGCAGACGGTCCAATGTGGTTCTGAGACGGCGGCCCATGAGTAATTTAGCAGGGCTAACCCCAGTGGCCTAGCAAGGGGTAGTGTGCTGGGCAGTCAGGTAGGTGCACAGGCTATGATGCCAGTTATCGTAGCCTAGGCGTCCCAGAGCCTCCTTAGCTGACCTGACTGCTCTTTCAGCCAGGCCGTTGGCTGCAGGATGTGCGGGCGCTGTGGGGGCATGGCGTATCCCTAATTTGGCCAAAAACATTTGGAAGGATGCTGCGGTAAATTGTGGCCCGTTGTCAGTGACCACTGTATTAGGGAGCCCATGCAAGGCGAACAGCCTGTCTAATATTTTAATAATAGCCTCAGAGGTGGTTGTGGTCAGCAAGGCCAGCTCTACCCACTTAGAGTATGTGTCCACAATTACAAGGAATGTGCGCCCTTGGACTGGCCCAGCTAAGTCCATGTGTAGCCTGGCCCAGGGAGCCCTAGGGGATTCCCACTCATGGATTGGAGCTGAAGGTGGGGCAGGCCTGGATTGCTGGCACGTGTGGCATTGAGACACCCAGTCCTCTATCTCCTGATCCATCCTGGGCTACCAGACATAGCTGCGGCCCAGTGCCTTCATCCTTACAATGCCAGGGTGTGCAGAGTGCAGGCATGTAAGGATGGCTTGCCTAACCCCTGGAGGAATTATCACCCTGTGTCCCCACAGCAGGCAACCCCGCTGAATAGAAATTTCATGTTGCCTAGCCAGGAAGGGTTGTAAAAGGGAAGGAACAGGGCCAGGGGGCCACCCCCTGCATGCCCAATCTAGGACCTGGGACAAGATCGGGTCAGTGCTTGTAAGGGAAGCTATTTGACTGGCAGAGACTGGGCTCTACAGTTCCTCAACGAGAAGGACAGAGGAAGCAGGAGCTGGATCTACAATGGTGTTAGGTAATGGGCAGCGGCTGAGGGCGTCAGCGTGCCCTAATAGCTTGCCAGGCCTATATTGAAGTTGGTAATTGTAGCCAGCTAAGAACTCAGACCATCGTGCCATGCGGGGAGACATCATTTCAGGGCTCTGTCGATCTCCCGCAAGCAAGCCCAGGAGAGGCTTATGGTCGGTTACTAAATAAAAATGGCAACCATAGAGGTAATCGTGGAAACGACTTACTCCAGCCACACAAGCAAGGGCCTCCCTATCAATTTGGCCGTAATTGTGTTCGGTTTGAGAGAAGGTTCTGGAGTAATAGGCTATGGGAGCCTCAGATCGATTGGGCAGGATGTGGCTCAGTACTGCCCCAACCCCATATGGGGAAGCGTCGCACGCCAGAAGGAGAGGCAAGCGGTCACTATATTGGACAAGGACAGTCTGAGAGGTTAGCAGGTCCTTAACAGATTGGAAAGCTCTGGCTTTGGCTGGGCCCCAATGCCAAACTGCCTTAGAGTCCAGTAGCCTGTGTAAAGGCTCAGCCACAGAAGCCTTGTGAGGCAAAAATATGGCATAGAAATTGAGCAGGCCCAAAAAGGCCTGCAGCTGAGCCCTAGACACAGGAGTAGGAGCATTTTTTTATAGCCGCTAGTTTGGATGGGGCCGGGTGGATGCCGGAGGCATCAATAAGAAAGCCTAAAAACTCCACTTGAGGTACCCCAATCAAGCATTTGTCTTTCCTAAGTTTAAGGCCAGCCTGCCGGAAGTGAAGGAGGACAGCTCTTAATTTAGATAGCAGGGCAGGCAGAGATGATGCCGAGATGAGAACATCATCGAAGTAAGGCACCACCCCCTGCAACCCCTGGAGGAGCCTTTCCATTAGGCTTTGAAAGAGGCCAGGGGCCACACTCACTCCAAACTGGAGACGCTTACACTTAAAAGCGCCCCGGTGGGTGACAATCGTCTGGGCCAATGCGGTGGCCTCGTCCACCGGCAGCTGCTGATAAGCTTGGGCGAGATCCAGTTTGGCGAATATAGACCCCTGGCCCAAGGAGTGCAGGAGGTGTTGCACCACGGGCACCGGGTAAGGATTAGCCTGAAGGGCTTTATTAAAGGTTGCCCGATAGTCAGCACAGATCTGAATGGATCCATCATGCATTAAGGGAATTACTATGGGGGTTTCCCATTTAGCGTGGTCTATAGGTTCCAACACCCCCTGGGCTATCAACTTGTCTAACTCCAAATCTACTTTGGGGCGTAGGGCCAGGGGCACCCGTCTGGGCTTTAAGCGAATGGGGATGACTTGGGGGTCCAAGTTGAAGGAAATGGGGAACCCCTTATAATTACCCAGGCCGCCGTCGAACACGTCTGCAAATTCAGCGATGATGTTGGCAAGCTCATCTGGGTTTGTAGAGTAGACGCCGGACACCGTGAGTCCCAGGGTGGAGAACCAATCGAGGCCCAGGAGGGAAGGCAGGTGACCATTGACCACAATGAGTGGTAGTAGACCCGAAAAGGCCTTGTGAGTGACTTCGAAAGAGCCGCAGCCGACAGTCGGGATCAACTTGCCCAGGTAATCCTTGAGAGTGATGGGGCAAGGTTGAAGACTTGCTTGGTGAAATGGGGCAACAATCTGGTTATTGTTGCCCATGAGATGAGAGACCTGGAGGAGCCAGTGTCCACCTCCATCTTGCAGGGCTTACCTTCCAGCAGGATGGACAGGTACAATTTGGAGGATGAGGTTGTTGCTGAGGCGTGGCTGACATCCTCAGCTGGGGGATTGTGGACCCTGGTGACAGCAAAACAGTCCTCCCGACGGTTGGGTTGTCTGCGAAAAGGCCGTCGTTGGTTAGTTTGGGCTGGTGGAGCTTCCATGGGTGGCAAAACAGCTCTGCAGACCTTGGATAGGTGACCCATCTTGCCACAGCGCCGGCAGGTGGCGGAGCGGAAGCAACAGTCAGCTCTGTTGTGGGTGCCCCCACAGCCAAGGCATAGAGGCAGGTGTGCCCTAGCAATAGGAGCTCTTTGACTTTTGACTTGAGGTGGCAGACATCTTCCTCCTCCTCCTCATAACAGTCCTCTAGGTCAGAGTCTTCATGATGGACAGGGAGGGGTCTGCTGGAATGTGAGGTGGGAGGAGCATATCTCTGCAATTCAGAGACTGATTGCTCAGACTGCTCAGAAGCCCTGGCCTCATCCACAGCTGCTTGTAGAGTCAGTTCAGGGTGTGCTAATAGACGACGTTGCAACCTGAGATCTCTGACACCACAGACCAGCTGATCTAGTAATAGATCATCTAGGTCAGAAAATTGACAGAAAATTGACAGTTTAGAGAGGCTGTGTGAAGAGCAGCCACATAATCACTGATGGATTCACCCTCCTTCTGGAACCTATGGCGAAAGGCATGCCTGTGAGCAATGTGGGAGGACGTTGGGGCGTAGTGGTTGCGAAGCTTCTCTAAGAGGGTCTCCCAATGTACCTCATAGACTGGCTGAGGAGCCGTCAAAGCTCGCGCGGTGGCAAACATCTCCCTGCCGCAAAAGCTGAGAAAATAGCCGAGCTTCCTGGAGCTGGGGAACTCAGCGAAGTCGTTTGCACGAAAGACACATTTGAAGCTTGTGAGAAAATCATCCCAAGTTTCTGTGGCAGGCTCGAAGGGAGAGAAAGCCGGAGAAAGCTGTCATCCTGAAAAGTTTAGTGGCAGGCGCCCAGCGACCTATCGTCGCTTTGGCTAGTGACCAGCTCTGAGGTGACTTCGCTGTGAGGCTGCCTGCACGATCGACCTCTCTCCGGCTTTTCAGCCAGCCGTTCTTGTCAGAAGTCCCCACTCTTCGTCGCCAGTGTTAGATCGGAGGTTGCCGGGCTGACAGAATGGAGGCGAGGCTTGGATTTAAACAGGAACGCTTTATTTTTCTGTTTCAGCACCACAAGCATGCACTCTGAGAGGAACAGCAACTTTGGCGTTTGACAGCTCCCTTTTATAGTGGAGCTGTCAAACTGTCAGCCAATCAGGACGCCCCAATCTCCTGCCAGCCGTCTGCTTACGCTTTAGCTAATCAGGCTTCCACAAGCAGCCGGCTTGGCTATTTTGGCGGCGGCGTAAGTCCGAGGACTTAACATATACCATCTCTAGTTTACTTAAAGGTGTGGTTAAGATGTTGTACTAGAAATGGGAGACTCAGATTCAGACCAACCATATCCACAAAAGTTCACTGGATAACCTTTGACCAGTCAATCTCTGTCATCCCAAGCTATCTCACAGGATTGCTTTTGTGGGGAAAAGTAGGCCTTACATTATAGCTATCCATGTATATCAAATAGATATACTGCACTATACTAATACTATACGTGAAAGTATAGGAAAAAATGACAGGGCCATTTTGAGAGCCAAAAGTGAGCAAGAACAGTGACAGATGAGCATCTGCTTAGGAAAGGTCTGTTTCAAATAAGGGGTTTAAGTACATTTACTGATATATATGTATGGGAAATGAATTATGAAAAGTATGATTAATATGGCTGTTTATAATGGAAGATTAAGAGCAGTAGTGAAGGTTACAAAAGCAATGAGATATTCTGAATACGGGACAGACTATTATTTGGCAGTGTTAATATGACACTTGGATGAAAAATGGTAGTGGAAAATAGAAATCAAAGAGAATAAAAGTAGAATGACTGAAGGAAGAAAAAGAACTTGTCCTAAATGAAAACACAGGCGAAGATAGATTACTCCCCCAACAGAATGACTGAAAATTGGTAAAGGAAAGAAGATATGGAAGCTGCTTGGAACAGAGTGAAAAGAGTTATATTCCAGGGTGCCACAGAAGTGCAGAGACTGTGAAAAGAGGACGCTTGATGGAATGAAGAAATGAAACAGGTGGTGGATGAAAAAAGATATAATGTGTAGAGTGAGAAAAGGATAATTGCAGAGAATATTGTCAAACAGAGCAAGAAACAATTAAAACAGGGAGAGAAATTACAGAGCAGTTTTGATGGAAATAAAAAATTGTTTTGGAAACGGATGAAAAGTGCTAAACAAGGTTCCTCCCAAGAGTGAATGGAGTTAAAAATAAAAAGGATGAAATTTTAATGAGGGAGTGCTGGAAGGAGTATTTTATGATGATAATGGGAATATTAAGCTGAAGGGTGGTAGGGAAGCAAATGTTATAAATGAGTGTCTGAGAAAGAAAGTGATGACAAGTAAACCATAAATTCTATAAGAATGTTCAAAATGGTAAGGCGGGTGGTGTAACTGGAGAAATGTTAAAATAGGATTATGGTTTCCTCATGGACTCTCTGTGCAACTTCTTTAATGTATACATGAAGAAAGCTTCTCTGCTGCTGATTGTAAGAAGGAAAATGGAAGAGTTCTCCAATACACAGGAAAACACTGAGGACCTGCTGAGGCTCTATAGAATCAAACCCTTGAAATCATGGATAAATAGTAACAGTTATGCTTGTGTGGAGGCTGAGAGAATCTGGGGGAATTGAAGAGCCTGATAGATTTTTTTATTTTGCTATCTGGACATTTTGTTATCCAGATTCAGATTCAGATTAACAGAGTTGGAAGGGACCTTGTAGGTCATCTAGTCCAACCCCCCGCTCAAGCAGGAGTCCCTGCACCATTTCCGACAAATGGCAGTCCAATTTCCTCTTGAAAGTCTCAAGTGTTGGAGCTCTCACAACCTCCGAAGGCAAGCTGTTCCACTGGTTGATCGCTCTCACTGTCAGAAAGTTTCTCCTTATTTCCAGGTTGAATCTCTCTTTGGTCAGTTTCCATCCATTATTCCTTGTCTGGCTTTCTGGTGCCTTGGAAAATAGCCTGACCCCCTCCTCTCTGTGGCAGCCCCTCAAGTATTGGTCCAGAATCTGTGACCCCCATTTGCCTTTATAATGCTTTGCCCTTCTGTGTTTTTGTTACCTGGTTAGAACAATCTGAGAATGAATTTGAATTGAATTACTTTATAGTTAAAGAACAGATTTACTTTACTTTCCAGCATGGCTGATTTATCACATGTCAGGTTTAGCAGGTCAGGAACAGGTATCAATGATCACTTCTAAAAACCACCTTGTAGTTTTTTGGGTACTTAGAGATCAACTGATAGTGGTAGACTGATTGACCTGTACTTTCTATAGGGCCTTCCTTTTCCCTCAATTTGAAGATGAGGATAACATTTGCCTTCCATCAGTCCCTTTGTACTTTATCTATTCTTCATGGTTTCTCACACAAAGCATAAAGGTTAGGGCAGATTATCATCAAGTCCCTTCATTGCCCTCAAATGAAATTCATTTGACCCTTAAGATTTAAATTCATTTAAAATAGTAAGTATTCCCTCTGACCACGTTTTTTTAAAATTTCAAGCTTGTCCCTCATCCTATTCTTCACAGTTTCCTGGTTTTTGGAGAAAACTGAATCAGCCTTTTGGGAAATCATGAAGCAAAGGTATAAAATAGGTGTACCAAGGCATGCCCATAATTGCTTATGCTACTACATTCTGGACCAGTTGCAGCTTCCACATTCTTTAGAATGTATAAAGATTTTGCTATCCTCATTGGACATCTGAATTTTTCCTTTTCCTTATATGCTGTATGTATCTGAATAAGATTTTGTTGTTGTTGTTGTCGTTGTTGTCCTTAGCATCTTTAATAAACCTTAGCATCTTTAATAAACCCATTCTGACCTACGTCAGACCACAGGTAGTTCTTGATTTATGACCATTCATTCAATGACCATTCAAAGTTATTGTGGCACTGAATGAAGGGACTTGCAACATGTCCCCAAAGTTACCATCCTTGCAACATCCTCATGGCCATGAACATAAAATTTAGGTGATTGGCAGCCTGTCCGTACATAAGACCACAGGGGCGCTTCAATTCTCACCTATCTTCTTCCTATCTCTGCCCTTTTGGATGTCCTGCACTCCACCACATAACTCTGCTGCCTTCTGCTACTGCCCCCAGTTAACCTACTGTATGCCATCTTCCCCCTATTGGCAACCAGGCACTGAGAAAGAATACATCCCTGGGATGTGTGTGAAGAGCATGGCAGAGCAGCAGAGCCTCATCTGCCAAAGGGAACTTGCTAGGCTCACCTGGGTAGGAAAGCGTGGGAAGGATGAGATGTGTCATTCTACATTGCCAGGCAAGGCGGGAGAGCCAGCAGCAGTGCCCCAGGCGAAGGTGGAGGGTGTGTAGGAAGTGCTGTGTGGGGTAGCAGCAGAAGTGGAGAAAGTGGAAGGATGCAGGCTCCCTGGAGGTGCAGTGAGCATTCTGCAGCTCTGTTGGAAGTGCTTCTAAAAATCTGTGGGCTTTAGCAATGGATGGGGACAAGCCCAGCATTGACAGAACCTACCCACGTGCCCTCTGCTCACTCTTAACCCATCCTTCCTCCTGCAAAGTCTCACAAACGCCCAGCAGCTTCCAATGTGAGCAGAAGAGCACACACTGGGAGTGAGTGCCCTGGAGAACCATTCTGCAGGCTTCAGCACATTAGAAGCTGTTCAGTCTGTCTTGGCTACAACATCATCTCTGCTCCTTCAGATATGTCCATTTTGAATGCATTTTATTGTTCAGAATAAAGTAGAAAACAATACTTTAATCAAGGAACCACCAAGGAGGAAATTATACATCCCTACCAAATTGTCAGGGCAAGCTACTGCATGTAAATAAGCAGCAAACCCCACTCTCACTTGCACTGATGGTGTTACCAAGTTGGGTACTAAAATGTCTGCAATCAAATCAGCCAAGCTCAGAGAGTACCAGGAACTCCATAGTTCAACCCTGGGCTACATACAATTCTCTTCTATTGGATTTACCTTTCACTAAGAATTCAAGCTTATACAATGAAGGGCAATCAATTTTCTAATTTTTATTCAGTGGCTTAATCATTCTCATTAAGGTAGCACTTCAGTCCCACAATGCACAAACTTTTATATATGATCCATACTGCAGATTTTTTTTTTTTGTTTTAAATCCCACAGGCTTCAGGTGAAAGCCCCATTCTGTTATATATGCTCTCTCCTGCTGATTTTTTTTTTTGTCTTGAATCTCCCACAGGCTTCAGGTGAAAGCCCATCTAATCAAATTCAAACAAAGTCTTTGAACTACAATATATTTAACCAGTGTTTCATTATCCCGATAACTCAGAACATAGTCCAAGAAACCAAATCTCTCTTGCTGCCAGCATTTCTGAGGGTTTTTTTCTTTCAATCCATTCCCATGAACTGGAAAGCTAAAGGAAACACCACAGAAAGGGCTACCTATAGTCAACATGTGTTTGAGCAAAAAGGGATAATCATCAGTGAAGTTGATATACTTGGGAAGTTGTTCTGAAACATCCTTAATCTGTACTCCTGACAGATGGCATAATTCCTGGGCCATTGGATTCAGCTAATGCTCATTTGTTTTACTTCCTCATTGTAGGCACAACTATCTTATTTTTGTTGCCTTGCAGAGTGTAGCTGCAATTTCTCTGCTCAAAGACTCTCCTCTCCTCTCTCTTTTTAATACAATCTCTTTTTCTTCCTTAGGGACTGTTTCTTCTGAAAGGACCTCAGATGTTTCTGAATCCCATCACTGAATATATTCTACATTTCTTGTTTCTAGTTGCCACTGTTGTGCACTGTACTTGTTTCTTTGTTTGATTCTGTTCCTCATGGAAAGCTAATTTCTCTCTTGGTTGCAGGGCTTGTTTTGTTTGCTCTGATAAATCATTTCCCCCCTTTTTTTAGAAGCTGAAGCGTGGCCACTTACTGCTTTAATCCTTTGACTTTTTCTTCAAGGACTACTACAAGCTTACACATGCTGCATATATTTGCCAAATTGTTTTTATGCTGGAACATGCCATAAACATTACAAAGGAGAACTGTCAGGTCTCTTCTTTAAGGCACCATCCCTGGTGGGACTTTTTATTTATTGTACTTCCCTTCCTTAAGGGCTGTCAGGTTATCTGAATGCCCATAACAGCCTAGAGGGGAAATTAGGAAGGGACTTCCATACAGAGTCTTGGTCTTTCTTTTGTAAGCAATAGACACCAAACTTGCTTGTTTTGACAAAATTTAGATTTCATAAGAGTAGCCAGTATAACATCTTGAAGGCTAACAAATTTGTGTTATATAAAACTGTATATCAGTCTTCCTCATCCCATAGTTCCCTAAACTAGACATTCTGGGAGTTATAGACCAATATGTCTAGACAAGACCAGACTGGGGGGGGGAGGGATGATTCACTGGAGAAAACTGAAAAGTAGATTAATATGTGGACTGGAAAAACACATCTGTGGGAAATGTATGAAAAATGGAGTAAATGTAAATATTGTGGAAAACCTATGCTGGAAAATAAGAGGTTGTCAGAAAATAATGCATCTTAGGTGCTATTTGTGTGACATGCTTTAATTTTCTCAGTGGAATTGTAGCAAACAAAAGAAAAAATAATTTAATCTGAGCAAAAGCTTACCACATTTGTTTTCTGAAACACAATTGCATTGTCAGAGAGCCATGCTGGAAGATATGCACTTACAAGGACAATGCAGGGAGTGCTTTTTTCTAAGCATTGGGTAAGCCAAATCAAGGTGCAGAATTTTTTTTTTAATTACACTTTTTTTTCAGTCTAAACTTGTACAAGATCTGCTGTGTTGGTCTAACCCCCCCCCCCATCCCCAATACGTGTTTCTTCAGACAGTTGGTATCAGATAGAAACTGGACATAATGCTTGTATGGCAACTATAGGCTAACAACAAAACCTAATATGAAAGGACCTTCATAAGAGATAATTGCTGCATTTTAAGTATTTGACTATGTACAATTCACAAAACAACTTCCACTGGCAGTTTTCCTTATTATTTCCAAAATAGAATAGAATAGAATAGAATTCTTTATTGGCCAAGTGTGATTGGACACACAAGGAATTTGTCTTTGGTGCATATGCTCTCAGTGTACATAAAAAGACAAGATACATTCATCAAGAATCACTGGCAGTTTTCCTTATTATTTCCAAAATGTCTATATGACTGTTAGAATACAGTTTTGAATTTTCCCCCCAGGTTATCTTTGGAAACTACAACAAAACGAAGTGCTGTTGTACAGGATATTAATAAGATGAATGATAATGTAATCAAATAATTTGAAAAATCACAAAAATTCTATATTTTATACACATATAGAGACACATTCACATAGGCATATATGTATGTACATATATATAAGCATACATATATAATGTATATGCTTATATATATGTACATGACATGTATATAAGCATATATATTCAATATTATATATACTAAAATAAACTAATCTCCATGCTTCTTATCTGATTCTGTCAGTCCTACAGAAAATGTTGTCTTGTGCCATCTAGTGACTAAACAAAACATTGCAAATGAATTATTTTACCGCTTTAGTAGTCATTAAGATCTTAATCTAAGGCTACAGCAGCAATCTTCCTTCCGTGTTCCTTCCATCTTCTCTTAGTTTCAATATATACCTGCTCTGTTTTGTATTCTATCCTGTCCAAAATAAGTCCTGTCCAAAATACCTCTACATAAAATAAATACATCGCAAACCAAGGGAGATGACAAGCTAAGATCCTTGGTAGTTTCTAGCTGATCTGGTTAAAAAATGTATAGCCTGTTGAATGCTTCCCAGAAAACATATATTTCAGCCAATTTCACTCATCTGAGAGGAGTCAGTAGAACAAATAAGTCAGGCTACAGTTCCTCATTTGAATGCTTGAAATTCCTCAATGTAAGACTATATTCAACAAATTATTCTTAAGACTCTTGGCCTGCAATTTTCAAGTAACAAGTCTTGGATGAGGACAATGTCCTTTCTTAATGTCTGCCCAGACAAAACAATAGATTCTGAGAAAGAAAGAAACATCTCTTCAGTGAACGTGGCAGTTTATTAAGAGCAAATTATTCTTGATCGGATTAAGAGGTGAAGCCTTCCTAATAGAACTTGTTCAGCAAAAATCTTCAAGAGAAACTTGTATCTGCATGAAATTTAACATTGCTTGCTAAATACTGCCAATACAGTCTTTGGGAAGAAGAGTCAGTCCAATTATTGCTAGATACTACTGGGAAGAAATGCAGACACTACCTGCTTTTTCTGAAATTCATCCTTGGAATTAGTTTTTTTTAAAAAAAAAACCCCATTTTTAGCTTTTTTTAAAATATGTGTTAAACGGCATGGTGAAGAATACACAAGGAAAAATTATTTTTTAAATGATTTTTTGTTTATTTTTCTCTTTATTAGTACTGGTATTGGTTTATCAGCTGTTTTCATAGATTGCTATAAAAGAGCCAGATGATCTGTATGTCAGGGTTCTAAGTAACACCCCCAACGAAAAGATGGCTTCCAGGCCTGACACTGTAGTGTAATTTCGATATCATTTTATCTATATTTTTGACATGTTGAAGATAAATAAAACGTAAAACAAAGCTTGGAATCTCTGTTTTAGAAGCTTTAAAATTAGTTGTATAGAAACAATACAATTAGTATTAGGACTTTTTCAATACAGCAGCAATTGCCACTCTCCAAACCTTTCTAATAATCTTCAAATAGATGGTGTCCATCTTCTCTCTCAGCTCCTCAAAAGTGCCACTAGCACTCTCTCCAATGGACTAATGAGGGAACCCAAAAACTAGCATTCAACCTGTATTAGGGGGCAGTATGATACCTTGAAACCTTAACCTATATGCAGGGGTGAAATGCTACCGGTTCGGGCCGGTTCGCCCGAACCGGTAGTAAAAAATGCTTTTAAAAAGTTTAAAAAAAAAGGTTCTGACGATCGCGCGGCACAGCTGATTGTCACAGCTGATCGTCGGAACTTTTTTTTAACTTTTTTTAGTTAAAAACGCCAATAAATAAATAAATTTAAAATTGGCCACGCCCACTCAGTCACATGACCCCCTCACTAAGCCACGCCCACAGAACCGGTGGCAAAAAAAAAATTACATTTCACCACTGCCTATATGACAAGGAATTAGGATGTAGGATGAGATAGGAGTTGCTGACAGCGGGATGTGGCCTTCCAGTGGCATCAGCATTTCTGCTGCAAAGCTGCACTTTTATGACTAACACAGGCAACGAAAATTAATTTCCTAATGTTCGTGTTCATTTTCACTCAAGGCTGTTTGTGAAATGCTGTTTGAAAAGTTAGAATTAAAGTTTTGATCCTTTGCAAACAACATGATCCTCTCATTCAAAAAGCAAATCTATAACCAGCATATTTATATGAAAAATGAAAAGGTTAATTTATGTGTATAGATGCCACTTAGAAAGAACTACTGTATAGAGAGACAATGTAATATATCATGGAGCTTTACGATGAGATAACCTTTATGCATGCTCAGTCTGCTGTCCAAGAACCAACTGATTAATGGACGGATAGATGATTTAAAGTCCTTCCTGCCCTCCCATCCCACAAACGGCATAGACTTCCAAAAAAAGGATTCTCTCTCTCTCCCATCATATTGGCAAATTATTTGGCAAAAAATATCCCATTTTAATTCAGTGGTATTTCCAAGTAAAGATACACTGTGTCCACTTTTAATTTGCTTTGTTGTTGGGATTATAATTTCTCTATTTAAGGTACAGTATGTGTAAAGGTATCTTCTGATAAATATAAAAGTAAAGGAATAAGAACTACCTTAGAAATTCCTTCTTTGGATACATTCTTCTTTGTCCGTTTTTGCATTTTCTATATTGATTTTCATTTGTTCCTTCTGAGCCATATGAATTATTTTCATATTTAATTGTGTTTCTTAATTCAGTTTCTGTACTTTCATTTCATTGCAGTAATGATGTATTTATATCTTGATATTGGCAGGAGGAGTTGACTGGACATTGTAGGAGCACAGATTTAATACCCAGTTTTGCTATAATCCAAATTCATCATCTTCAGTATTTAATTACTGCAAGTCCATCATGTGTGCTTAAAGAAAATATACACATTACACTAAATTATTATTGTCAAATGTATAAAATCAGGCTTCTCCTCCTAATGTATAGAATCATAAGTCTGGAAAGGACCTCAGCAATCTTCTAGTCCATGCTCAAAGCAGGAGTCTTATACCATCCTAGTCAAATGGTTGTCCAGTCTATTTTTGAAAACTTCCAATGATGGATCACACACAACTCCAGGAGGCAAGCTATTCCATTGATTAACTGCTCTTATTGCCAGAAAATTTCTTCTTATTTGTAGGTTGTCTCTCTTTGACAAGCTTCCATTACTTCTTGTTCTGCTCTCTGGTGCCCTAGAGAATAAGTCGATCCCATCTTCTTTGTGACAGCCCCTCAAGAAGTGGAAGGTAGCTATCATGTCCCCCTGATTCTTCTCTTTGATAAGCTAGACATACCTAGCAGGGGTGGGTTCCATTTACCTTCCCTACCGGTTCACATCGTGACGAAAGTGCACATTTTGCATGCGCGCCAACATCTCATCGGGAAAATGACCATCTGCGCATGCGCAGAAGCCTCTGAGCATGCGCAGAGGGTTCTTTGCCAGCCACGGCGACTGGAGAACCGGTTCGGGGGTGTGGACAGCCGGCCTTTGCTGCCAGTTCGGCGAGCGGGTGCAAATTTCCGCCACTGGTACGGGAGAACCGGTCCGAACCGGCAGCAACCCACCACTGATACCTAGGTTCCTCAACCGTTTGTCATACAATTTAGCATCCAGACCCTTTATCATCATTGTTGTTCTCCTTTGCACCCTTTTCAGGCCTCAACATCTTTTCTGTATCGTGGTGTCCAGAACTAGATGCAGTGTGGTCTCACCAGTACAATGTAAAGCGTACAAATACTATCATTCCTCTTGTCTTGCTATCCTTCTGTTGATGCATCCTAGGACTACATTGGCCTATTTGGCAGCTGCAGCACATTGCTGGCTCATACTTAAGGGATAGTCTACTAGGACACCTAGATCCCTCTTACAGTTACTACTGTCGAACCACCTATTCTATATCTATACATTTGGTTTTTTCCTACCTAAGTGTAGGACCTTACATTTCTCACCACTGAACTGCATCTTGTTGGATTGGGCCCAGTGCTTGAGTCTGTCGAGCGTTTTATGCAACTCTGTAAAGAAATGTTGAAACTGGTATATTCTATAGATAAGTACAAATGAATAGGATTGTACCTATGGTGTTAGCAGATGGTTAAATGCTATTACTTCATGTATATGCAGTTAAGCAAATATTTTGTTCTACATTTTATTGTATTGTCTCATCTTTCCATTTATGACAAATGCATTAGTGTGTGCACATGGCATGTTCATTTAATTATGTCATATTTTATTTGTTTATTATTTTGTTTTTGATGGTGAAAATATTGAATATAAATATAATAGATTAACAAATGTCACTTTATAGTTTTTATTTTATGTTGTGTTATATATAGTATATTAATCTGAAATGTCTTTGAATATTAGTAGCTTGAGTTGGTAGTTATGTTGTTGGTTTGAGCTCCAAGCTTGGCGATTTGGTTGCAAACATTTCGTTCCCATTCGAGGAGACATCTTCAGTGCGCTTTGGATTGTGCTTGTCTTGGGGAGCACTGGCCTTTAAATACCTTTCTGAGTCCTGGTCTGATTTCGGGTTATGTGATTGGTTGGCTGTAGTTGCTGAGTCATAGTCCTTGGTTTTAAGTCAGACCAGGACTCAGAAAGGTATTTAAAGGCCAGTGCTCCCCAGACAAGCACAATCCAAAGTGCACTGAAGATGTCTCCTCGAATGGGAACGAAACGTTTGCAACCAAATCGCCAAGCTTGGAGCTCAAACAAACAACACTATATTAATCTATATTGTGATTTTACTCATTTTCTAGTCTTCAGTCTAAATCTTTAGTCTATCTGAACTCCTTCACCTCTTGCAGTGTAAAATGAGAACTTCAGCAGTAGCACAACATGTAGGTCTAATCTTGACTTATTAAGGTGATATTTAATGGAGGTATTCTGTCTTTCTTTTACCAGGGCTACCTCCCAAAGTACAGACTGAGTAGTAGGGTTTTTTTATTTAGAATATAATGATATTACATTTTGCAATATTTTGACCAAAACATTCATAACTCAGTCTGTATATGCTGTCACACATGCCTACCCATTTTACAGTTTGAGATTAATAAGTACTTTTGTTTTGTTAAAACCTGGAATTGGCTCTGAAGTGCTCAGCAGTGAAATAAAGCAAGGTGGGGCTCAAAAGAGAAATAGATTACATGTTTGAAAGAGAAATAGACTACAGGTGGTCCTCGATTTACAACCGTTTGTTTAACGACCATTTGAAGTTACAGTAGCACTGAAAAAGGTGACTTACAACCAGTCTTCATACTTACAGCCGTTGTATCTCCAAAGTCACATGATCAAAATTTGGGCATGTATTTATGATGATGCAGAATCCCAGGATCATTTGATCGCTATTTGTAACCTTCCCAGTTGGCTCCAACAAATGAAGGCAATGGAGAAAACCAGATTCGCTTAACATCCGGATGGTTCACTTAACTGCGGTGATTTGTTTAGCAACCATGGCAAAAAAGGTCATAAAATTGAGTGTGACTCACTTAACAACATCTTGCTTAGCAATGGAAATTATGGTCCCCGTTGTAGTCATAGGTCAAAGATTTCTTGTATTGGCAAAATTAGTAGAAACAGTACAAAAAAGTTACAAGAAAGGTTAAGTACAGTAGGGTGGTCACGCATCCAATTTACAGAAGGCATTTCTTTCATAGGAGGCATATTCCATTAGAAGGATTGTCCAATTAAATCTGGTTTAAAGAGAAAAATAACTTGAATTCTAAAAGTGGAGGAGAGGTCCTGACAAATATAAGCTATGACAGGGGTGAAATGCTCCCAGTTCGCTCGTACCTGTCGGTTGCCGTAGAGCCGGTCGCCAAGGTAGTACGAGGCACTGCCCGGACGCCGCCATTTGGGTTCTTTTACCCTCTGCGCATGCGCAAAGCATTCTGTGCATTCGCAGAGGGTAAAAGAACCCAAATGGCGGCATCCGGGCAGGTGGGCGGCGCCTCGCGCTACCTTGGCAACCGGCTCTACGGCGACCGACAGGTACGAGCGAACCGGGAGCATTTCACCCCTGAGCTATGACCATATTGGTTGGAGGAAAATAGGAGTTGTAGTTTAATACCTGACTAATAGCTAAAGCTGGGCTCTTTTATGACTGGAATTTAAATTGTTAACAATTTCTAGCAATCACTAGGAGTGCATACTTTGCATATGAATTTCGATACTCAGAAGCAACATGACATATTAACTTATGTTTTCCTTCAATATATTTCATAAGACATTTGTTTTCTCTAAACCCATTTCCAATTCACTAGAGAAGCAAACTAACGTCATTGCTTTTTTGACACAATGCCAACCAGCCTATTTACTTTGCAAGCTTGTTACCAACCAGGGGATATGTTATTCTTTCTATGCACTTTTATAATTTTCACCAACCTTGACTGGAATTTTTATGTATGTGCTCATAGAATGTAAACATTCTGTAAAACGAAATTCCCTTGTGACAATTTTTTAATGACATTGTTGGTTGGTTGGTTGGTTGGTTGGTTGGTTGATTATGTTCCATCAGGTTGTTGTTGACTCTTAGCAGCTTCATAGATTTGCCTCATGAAGGTCATCTACCTTGTTGTTGCTCGTAGTCCTCGTCTTCTTTTTGTTCCATCTTTTTGACCATTAGACCCTTCTCCAGAGAGCTGGGTCTTTGTATAATGTGATAATTTGAGCTTGGTCATTTGTGTCTCAAGTGAGAACTTTGGGTTGAAGTATATTTGGGAGGAGTAAACAATTAAAGAATAGAATCCTACTGAAATGAGCACTTCTACACACCTTTCAACACATCTTTTCCTCCTCTTAGAAATATATTTTGAAGGTACTTGTGTAATACAGATAGTCTTTGTTTAGTGACTGTTCAGAGCGATGACACTGATGAAAAGCAACTTTCTTTGCATTTATGATCTTCACAGATCTGTAAAGCAAAGGAAAGCTGATGCAAGATCATAACCACAGTCTCCGTTTCACTTAGTGACCACTTAGAATAACAGAGTGGGAAGAGATCTGGAGGTCTTCTAGTCCAATCTTCTGCTCGAACAGGAGACCTATGCCATTCTGGACAGATGAATGTCCCATCTCTTCTTAAAAACCTCCTGTGATATAGCACCCACAACATCTGGAGCTTCACTTAACCAAGTTGCCAGTCCCAATTGTGGTCACTAAACAAGGACTATCTGGATAAAGTACAATATAGATTTTTCTATCTTCAGATTATCCGTTTTCCATGATTTAAAACCTATTTGTTGGAGTATTCTTTTAAACATTAAAAAAAAGAGTATTTCACTATCCCTTTGTGGGCCATTTTAAAAAAAAAGCTTCTTGTACAAGTAATTTGATTATAAAATCCTATATCATCAAGAATGTATCCAATTTAAAACTTTATTGCTCCATTTTGTCCTGCTCCAATAGCATATGGAACACTCACTTCAATTCACTGACTTCATTTCTTCTTTCTATATATTCACAACTGAAACAAGAACTTTATGAGGTATTAATTAAAAAGGTTTCCATTTATCCATGAACTATTCAATAAGGGTTGCGGGAGGGGGGGAGGAGAAATAGGATAATAAGAATATAATTGCTTTATTCAAAAGTATTGATGAAATAAATGTTATACATATAACAGTTCCTGAAATAATACCTTACCTTTAAAATAATTTTTAGGAGAATTATATCAGTATTATCTAACCATTGCAAGTAACACCTATCATCCAACATGGACATTCCAATTAAATACAGGTAATTCTTAGCTTAAGACAGCAATTGGGACTGGAATTGCCATTGCTAAGTGAAGTGATCGTAAAGCTCAATTTTAAATGACCACATTGCTTGGTGTTGGCAATCCTGGCTAGTCCCAGTTGATGTAACCTCAAGACGTGTAGTGCGGTGTGGGTGATTATGCGTGAAGAGGCAGGAGTCTGAGGTAAGGAGCACAGGGGTGCCCATAGGGGAATGCTGGGAAGGGCTGGCACAGGTTACGCAGGACTTACGGGAGGGCCAGCTCAGGCTGTGTGCAAATCATGGGAGGCTGGGGAGCCTCAAGCCATGCATGAGTCACTTACAATGTTCCCTCTAAGCTGCGCGGCTGTGCACGTGACAGGGAATCGCCACGCGGCAGTTTCCAACTGCCGCACAGCGATTTTCAATGTCAGAGGGAACATTGTGCGCGGCCACACACCTGACAGGAAATCGCCGCGCAGCGATTTGCAATGTCAGAGGGAACATTGGTCACTTACCAAAGTAACTTGTGACCTTCCCTGCCAGCTTCCCCACTGACTTTGCTTATGGGAAGGCGGCCGGGAAAGTTACAAATGGTTATCACATGACCACAGCTCCCTGCGATACTGTAATAGTGAACTGGGCATTTGAACACCCAGATTGTAGTCAGATGTTTTTCAATACTACCAGAATAGCACTAATATAACATAATAACAATAATAACATAATAACATAGAATGACTGTGGCAAAAAAAGTAAAGATAGTATCAATAGTAATAGGCACCTTGGGTGCAACCCCAAAACAACTGGAGCACCACTTGAACATCATAGGTATTGCCAAAATCACCATCAGTCAATTGCAAAAGTCAGCTTTATTCGGAACAGCTTACATCCTGCAACGATATCTTTAACATCATCAAACAACGTCTCCTACCCCAGGTCCTTGGCAAGGACTTGACAGGTGGATAAAAATGCCAAATCCAGTCTGAACATCTGGTTGACTGTTAGCCAGATGTTCAGACTGCATAATAATAATAATGCAGCCATTTTTACAATCTGTGATGGAAAAGATTTGATTTGACCATGTACCTTTCTTAGTGTAATGAAAAAGTATTGGCTGGATCCTGCCCCTGACATATTTGCTGACTATTTGAAAAAGATACCATATGCCATTTAGATTTTCAGCTTCATGTCCCATGTTTTATCTTCTGGATCCAACCTGATGCTTTGCTATATATTTATTTTACAAAGATCCAGAAGTTCGTGTCAAAATCAGGCACAATCTTGCATTTGTGTGTTGTTATTACATATTATTTACAGTTTCCTAAAGAAACTGATTTTTTTTCTCAGAAACTCCCCTTAAAACATAGATTTTCTTTTGTAACCACTGCAACCACCAATCTGAAATACCCAATATATTTGTTCAAAGTTGTCTTTGTCTATGAAGGGTGCTTTCTACACCAAAGAAAGAGAAGACCAATCAGTGTAGAGATTTTTTTTTTCAGGGGAAAAAAAGTAGGTCCCTCATCTCTTGCCTTGGGTTCAGATGCTCTTTCTCATTTGATATATTCTCATGAGAGATTTACTCCTTAGTTAAACATAATGGACTGAATTAGCTTCCTAGGCTTGTAAAACACACTACCTCATAAAGTAAGCACAGCGCCTCAGTTTACACAATCCACTTGGCTCAGTGAGGCTGGTTAGTTTTGGGGTTCATAGACACAGATGCCAAGGAAATAAAAACTTGACTTTTTCTGGCAGTGGGAGAAATTGGTGTGTTGTGGGGAGGGGGAGGAAGAGACGGGGTAGAAAGAAATGTCTTCATAGGCTAAAGTTTGAGGGCTGGAGTGTTTGCATGCGGGGTGAAGTTTACCCGCCCAGCCATGCCTGAGGTAAGGGGGAAAGGGGCTGATCGCGACAGATTTCCTCGGCCTTTTGACAAATGCCGCCGGCGATGGAACAGGTTTCCACCCCCTCTGAGCCGCCTGGGGATTGCGTCAAGATTGGAGAGGAGGATCCTCCTAGAAATAAATTAACTTTAAAAAAAAAAAAAGCCGTCCCACACTCTCCCCGCTCCTCCCTCCCGCTCTGTTTTGAAATGGGATCTGGCCGCTGCCTTTGATCGGGACATAATTGCCTTCTCCCGTGCTTGGATCCGCACCGGCGGGAGCAATAGGAGAAGCGCTTAGCTCCTCGCCCGGGCACGGATGAGCCTGGCTGGCATTTTGCGTTTAAACCGCGCCGCGTGAGACAACCGGCAGAGCCCCAGGAGGGTTTAGTGGGGTGGGGGACTAAAGTCGAGAGGGAAGAACGGACCGGGGCTGAAGGACTCGAGCAAGCCAAGAGAACGGAGGCAAGCAAGAGCGGCAAGGCGAAAGTAGCAGGAAAGGAGAGGAGAGGAGAGGAGAGAGATGCGATCCCGGGGCGTCCTCCCGGGCTCGGCGGCGGCTGCAGCCACGGCAGCGGCGCGAAAGGCGAACCGCTGCTGAAGGACAGGGCGGAGGGCCATGGAGTCGTTCCCAGGTGAGTGGAAGGACGGGGGTGGGGAACAGCTGGACCCGGACGCGAGAAACGCCGAACTCCGTCCTGGAGCCTCGCGTGGGGGCTCTGCTAAGGCTGCCTGCCTCTTCTCCCCGCCGCGGCTGAACCCGAAGGCTTGGCGGGCCCGGCCTCCCTGACCCCGCGCGTGGGGCGATGTGACCCACCCGGGCGGGGAGGGGAAGGTTTCCGTTTGGTCGAGAGAGGCGGCTCGCCGGAGAATTTCGATGTCCAACTTCGCGGGTGGTTTTTTTTTGGGGGGGGGAAGACACCGAAGCTGGGTGGGTGAAGCCGGCGGGGAGCCCCGCGCCAAACGATAGCCGGTGCCTCGGCGTTGCTCTCCGCAGGCTCGCCATGTGCGCCCCCTCCCAGAACAACCCGCTGCTTCATTTGCCTTTCTGCTTTTCTACTTCTGGCAGCACTTTGTCCGATGGACACGTGTATGTATGCTTTTTTACTTGAGGACTGGCCGCTTGGTGAGAGGTACATTGAATATACTTCGATATAATATGTATGGATTGGCGTCTCGGTGCTAATAGGCTCATTCACAGATGTAGGTTCTCCGACAGCTACTCAAGAAGTATCCCTCCCCCCCCCCCCACCCTCCAAGACAAGTGTTGAGTCTCCATCTAGGCGCTTCGCTAGCCTCAAAGCAAGTGGTTTCAGGTATTTTCTTTTGCAAATAATATTTCTTTGACGTAGGACCGTTCTTAGGGAATGAATGGTCCTAGAAAATGAAACAACTAACGTGCAATTGTGTTCACTATCCCTAAAGACCGTTAATTCACTGGCATAGGAACAGTCCGTTCTCTTCCCCCCCCCCAAAAAAAATGCCAATCTTACAACTTCAGCTTTGGTGAGTAACCCCCATGTCCTAAGAAGTGAAAGAAACTGAATAGACGTCTCTTTATATATAAGAATATTGTGTAGCCTTTTGTTAGACTAGCTTGAAGACAAGAGTGGAAGATTGTGTTTTTTATGCTGAACAAAAATACTTAGGATGCACCCTTAAGATGCACTAAGAATTATCCAGATGTCTTTTTAAAAGTTTGATATTTATGTTTGAAATAGCATCCTGTTTTAAGGGACTAGATAGTCCTGTCAACCTTAAGATACAGTGATCCTATAGGTACAGCTGTTAGGCGTCCTGGATTTTTGTATCTTGGAAGCTTTAAATCTGTTAATTGTTTGGGTGCTTATTCTTAGCAGGAAAATTACTTGGTGTAACTTCTGAAAGCTTTATTGAAACAAATTCTTATTTGTTACTTCTGAAGTCTTTGGACTAAGAATCAGAATAAGGGTGAAGCTGTCTAGAAGGACTAGCTTTTCCTGCTCTATAATAATGTAGTTTACCTGTAGAGTCAATTGTAGTCATTCCATACAGGTACTTGGAAGCATCTCCCATTTGTTTTAGTGAAAAGTTTGTTATTTATTTATCAAATTTCTATAGTCTCCCATCTCACCAAAAGCAGTTACTTCAAGATACAGATATATAATATTTCAGTTTTCCCTATCTGTTACTTTAATTCAATGTAAGTAGAGAACATGTTTGAGTAAATGCTAAATGATATATATAGGAGAATATTCATAAGGAAAATGTATATTTTTGTGTACAAGAAAAATTGTAGGAAGTCTGACTATAGTTGCCATTGTTTGTAGGCTTCAGTGGGAGAACTCATTTGAAATCACTTGTTACATAATTCTTTGTTTAAAAAAGTGCCTGGAACAGTTCCTTACTTTTTGATGAAAAGTTAGACATGTGAACAAAAGGTATAATTTTCCAAATAGCTCAACTATGTAAATTAGTTCTATTAGAGGAACTTCTAGCTGTCATAGTCATGATTTCAGCTTTAATTCTCTTTCATACTTTACTATTAGACTTTTCTAAAAGGGCAAAAAAAAAACCCTTCTGTAGTCTCTCCCATCTCTCTCTCTCTCTCTCTCTCATTAATTTATTAATATTATTTATAATACATGTTATGTTCCAACAAGAATATTGTATGACATTTTACATTAATACATCAAATTCAAAACAGTCTATACCAGAGCAAAACTATGAAGATGAAGGGAATGGAAAGAGAAATACTTGTGCACAAATATATATACATCTCAAATAAAAGGCAGGATTGATGATATAATTATCATCGTGCCTGTTTTATTGGGTAATTCCGAGGAGTGAAATCATGAGGATTTTTTTAATGATAGGAAATATAAGATGCATTATGCAATTTCATCCACTTAAAAACTCATTGGCATAATTTATCAATTATATTGTATCACTGGCAGGTGCAAGCTACTGCTAGTACCATGTATTTCCAAATTTACTATTGCCGTCAGTCTTACTTGCCATTTTATTTCTGTATTTCAGCTACTGATTTAATTACATTTCTCTTCCATTCCAATTATAAATACATTTACTTGAAATCAGCCCTCTAGAATTACACAACACTTGCTTTCAGTTAAGTTCATAGAATTGCAGATCCTGGTGTTTGCTATTTTTTAGTTTTGTATATTAATATAATTTTTGCAATTGATTTTTTAAAATAAAAGGGGAATTCAAGAGAGAACTTAAGTTTTATGTTCTTTTCTAATGAAAAAAATCCACTAAGCATCCACATGGTATTTGATGGATATGATATTTCTTAGCATTTGAATTTGTATCTATATAATTACTCTGATTAATGGATGAGCATTCCATAATGTTCTATTATATTCCTTTTTTACTTTGTGGCTCTGAAAAAATCTATTTCAGTAGATCCTTAGCCCAGTCTTTATTTTGCTATAATTCACTTTTTGACAGTAGCCCAAATAATGATTTATTTTACTCATACATTAAACTTACCTGCCTAGGCTTTATTCCTGCTATCCAGTTCACTTTGCCAAATGATCAGTATCAGTCTTAAATTACAAGACTGTGTCACATCTTCTACTCTCCCAAGAGATGAACATAAACCTCCTAAAATAAAGGCTCTTAGGAAATGTATACATGTTGCAGCAGTTCAGAAACTGTTCCCAAATTTGTATGTACTCACAAAATCAGTTGGTTTAGAGAGTAGGTTGACTTATGTCAGTTCGGAAGAAATCTGGATCTTTCCCTTTGTAGTACTGAACCTTTATCTTGCTTGTAAAATGGTCATTTCCCAATTTACTGGAGCTTGCCTCACTAAAGATTCTGGTTACTGGGCTCAAGACAATAATTACTTTCATTTTTCCCTTTCCAATTTCTAATGTCTGTCTCTCAATGTTGTTAGGATGTATTTTCCCACCTCAAGTCATTACAGCATTGTGCAACCGTTATTAGAGCTAATAGGAAAAAAATATGGTTACAAAAAATGCAAGCATGCTATAATTTCACAATTATAGTTTACCAGAGACTTTTAAATGCAAGAAGAATGTTATCTCTCCAGCTATGAAGCTGCTCCCCATAACAACTGCCCAGATATATTTTGCAAAGGATCAGAAAAATATACACAATATGGGGTGCTGAGAATTTGTGATCATAAAATTCTGGACTTCAAAGGGGCTATTGAAATCCTAACACCCTATCCACTGCTCTTTGTAAGAATCCAAATTTAAACATGTACCATTTATGGTTGCTTACCTTCTGCTTGAAAATGTTCAGTAAAGGGTAGTCCATCATCATCTTGGGAGAATGGTTCCGCTATCAAACTGTTCTTACTCTTAACAAGATTCTTTTATTCTGTAACTTAAATCCATTATTCTATGTCTGCTCTTATCATCCCCTATGCAACATCCTTACAGGTAGTTGAAAAAACAGGTAGCTATGATTTCTCTTGTGTTTCTTTCTTTTTTAAAGTTCTGCATTTCCAGTTATTTTAGTTTCATATTCCACAATCATCCTTCTTGCCTTTCTCTAAACTATTATCTTTGTCTGAAACCTTTTTTAAAGTATGGTGCTCAAAACTAGTCTCAAGATAGGATCTAACCAATATGCAGTTCAGTTGAACAGTTATTCTCCTTGATTTGGAAATGATATTTCTATTCCTGCCTCAAATTGCATCTGCTGCTGATTCAGTTTGCAATTAATTACTATTAATTAATCATGAGTAGTATTCTCCAGGCAGATGTTCCCCATTATATATTGGTTCATTGGCTTCTATTTTACAGAGAAAGTTATTTCTAGCCATCTCTCTAGTCTCTTAAGAGTGTTTTTATTTTTGCTTTATAAGCTAATAGTTATAGCACTCAGTTTTATCTCATCTGCAAATTTAATAAACATTTCTTCCATTCATCTAAGTTATTTATAAACTTCTTGAGGAGTACAGAGCCCAGAAGTGAACTTTGTGGCACCTCATTCAATTTCTGCACTGAATGTGTTGGTAGCCAGGTATCTATTACCTTTTTGTTAATTTTGTTAACAACTAGCCTCCTAAACATACTATGATGGAGAGTGTAGGTTTCCTTGACACGATCATTTAGGACTTAAATGCTCAAGTTCTCAAGGTTACATATAGTTTCTAATCTTGGATGTGATCATCAGAGCCATCTAAAAGTTGCTACCAAATTGTAGCACTTAACTATGACAGTGTAGAGAATAAGGAAGATGGTGTTGATGGGGATAACCATAGACTGTTACCTAGGCAAAATGTCCTGTCTCCACAAACACACAGAGAGGTGGTTGCAAACTTCACCGAGAAGTTTATGGAGCAAACAAACAAGCAGCAAAGGAAATGTGAATGCAAAGATATGGATGCACACATTTATTTTAGGAAATTAAATCCCCAAAAGTTCAACAAACTTGGCTTGAAACAGTTTCAAATCCAAAACAGCAGGCAATAGCAGTGGTTGAGCAAAGTCCAACAGTCCAAACACTGTAGAAGGATTGTCAGTCAATCCTGGTCCAAGTCACAAGGTTTCAAGTCCAGAGTCAAGGCATATTGAGTCTGAGTAAATGGTGGTTGTTGCCAATGGAGAGGCCTGAGCTCACTGCTCTTCTTAAATAGAAGCAATCCTGGTATGTGTTGCTCATTTGGAAGAGCATGACCCTTCCACTAGAAAGAAGCTGAACAAATTAGATCTACGTGGGAGGTATGCCAGGAGGAAACATTTGCTATACAGAAAAAAAACAAGAGGAAAAGACTAAAGTTTGCCCATGAACGTCCTAGACAAAGATCAGGACTTTGGGGGGAAATGGATGAGGCAAAGGTAGAGTTATTTGGCCACATCACCAGAACCAAATACAGCATTTCATCGGAAGAACCTGATACTAACTGTAAAACACAGTGGTGGAAATGTTATAGTTTGGGACTGCATTGCTGCATCAGGGCCTGAGCAACTCATCATCATGAATTGCTATGATGATGAATTTTCTATGAACTTTTCATTATATCAGAGGATGCTGAAGATAACATGAGACCATGTCAGAAAATTGAAACTCAACCAAAAGTGGACATTGCAACATTACAATGACCCTAAGTATTCCAGTAAATCCACCAAGGAATGGATGAAGAAAAGAAGTGGAAAGTGCTGGAATGTCCAAATCAAAGTCCAGATTTAAATCCTATTGAGATGCTTTGAGGTGATCTGAATACATGGCAGAAACCCCTCAAACGTTGCATAGCTGAAGAAATTTTGCAGGGAGAAGCGAGGAAAAATTCCTTCCAGCCTAATTTGAGATTGTTTCTTGCAAAGGGGGCAGACAATACCAGATGACAGAGCCAAGGTGTCCTTACTTTTTCCACAGAAGGAAATGGCATATTTTGTTGAATAAAATTATTGCAAAGTCAACTTTTCATAGTTTTTATGTTTAACACCTTTACCTTTATTCTTTATATATTGTTTGGATGAAGATAAAATATACAGTACGTCCCAGTGTTTTGAAAAAAGAAAACTGTACCTCTCTCTACTTTTGGCATGTCATGCATAATTTTATACAAATCAGTCATATTCATGGTGGATGCTGTTGAAAGCCTCTGAGAAACCAAGGAGCACCAAAACGGATGAATCATTCCATCGCAGCTGTGTCATCGGTAAGAACAACTAGTGCTATCTCCATCCTGAACACCAACTGAAATGGGACAAGATAATCTATTTCCTCCAGAGTCACATAGAGCAAGGATCCCCAGCCCCGTTCCATGGACCAGCCCCGGTCTGTGGCATGCCAGCAACCAGTCCGCACAAACAAGCGAAGCCCCATCTGTGGGATGCAGGCAGCCCATCCGGTTTGCGGAAAAACCTTTCTCCACAGAACTGGTCCTTGATACCCAAAAGTTGGGAGCCTCTGATGTAGACCTTAAACACAGGCCATCTCAGAGGCACAACTTTAATCATCCGGGAGAGATCTGGAACTAACGATCACGTTGCCAGACTTTCACATGACTCAGGGATGTTTAAGACAATTTACATCATTTTTGTGGAGGTACTTAAGTACATACCGTGTTTCCCCGAAAATAAGACAGGGGCTTATATTTTTTTGACCCCCCAAATATGGCCTCGGCCTTATTATCGGGGGGGGGGCTTATTATTTTGGGGGTGCAGTAGGCGGCGAGCATGGGACTGCATGTCCCATCGCCGCTGCCTCGCCTCCCCTCCCTGCCGCCACCGCCTCGTGGAGCAGGACTCAGTAAGGCTTGTTGTGCCGTTGCATGCACGAACTGCAGGACTGCCGCAAACTTCATCATAATGGCACAGCTGGGGTCCTTCTGCCGTTGGTGCATGAAACGGCACAACAGGCCTTGGAGAGGCCTGCTCCACGAGGCAGCGGCGGTGGCGGGACGAGTCTCACAGAGACTCATTTCTGGCAGGTGGAACATGTTGGGCCGTGAGACGCACGTCCTACCTGGGACTTGTAGCTCCGTCACGTTCCTTGGCATTGTGTCCAGCGAAGCCCATGGTAAAAGAAAACTTCTCGTGAGTTCAATCAAACTTCTCGAACTCGCGAGAAGTTTTCTTTTACAATGAGCTTCTCTGGACACAATGCCAAGAACGTGACGGAGCTACAAGTGTCAGGTAGGACGTGCGTCTCGCGGTGGGGCGCAATTTGGGAGTGGCGGGGCGGGCCGCGGG